>JACBWV010000476.1:737110-853047 GCA_013435795.1 Chlamydomonas sp. ICE-L | reverse complement strand
GTTAGGGTGTGGTGGGGTGTACCGGATGCAGGTGGGAGGTGTGGGGTAGGGGCGTGGGTGGAGATGTGTGTTGGTGTGGGGGGTGCGGGGTGGGGTTGGTGGGTGGTGGTGGTGGTAGGGAGCATGTGGGCTGGTGTGGGGGGAGGACGGGTGGTGGTGGTTAGGGAGTAGGTGGAGCATGTGTTGATGGGGTGGGGGTGGGGTGAGGGAGGGGGTGGGATGGTTGGTGGGTTAGGGAGTATATGTGGAGCATGTGTGCGGGGTGTGGGGGGTGAAGGGGGTGGTTGGGGGTTAGAGGAGTATGTGGGCATGTGTGTTGCTGTGGGGCGGTGAGGGGGGGGTTGATGGTTGGTGGTTGGTTAGGGCGTTGTGGAGGCATGTGTTGGTGTGGGGGGAGTGAAGGAGGTGGGTGGGGGTTAGGGAGTATGTTGGAGCAGTGTGGCTGGTGTGCGGGGGTGGTATGGTGGAGGGGGGGTGGTGGTTGGTGGTTAGGGAGTATGTGAGCATGTGGTGATGGTTGGGGGGTGAGGAGGGGGGGGGTGGGTGGTTGGTGGTTAGGGAGTATGTGGAGCATGTGTGCTGGTGTGGGGGGTGAGGGGGGGGGTGGTTGGTTGGTGGTAGGTTGGTGGTTAGGGAGCATGTGTGTTGGTGTGGACGAGAATCAGGAAAAATGTGGGTGGGTGGGGCTGGGGGATATGGAGAGAGTGGGTGGGGTGGGGAGAGATGGAGGGTGGGGATTACAGTGTTACCCTCCACCACAACCATCTTACCTTCCACCACCTCCACCTCAACCCCCACCTTCCACCAACTCAAACCCATCCCCTATTAACACACCAGCTATACATACGCGGTCTTCCTCACCACCACCACCATCCTACCTATCACCTCCCACCACCACCATCCTACCCCTCACCAACACCACCCATCCTTTTTAAACACACCAGCTATACTTGTGTGGTCTTCCCCTCCACCTCCACCAATCCTTACTCCGCACCACCACCATCCGCCCAATAACACGACCACCTGTACTTAGGTTTCAGCGTATTGCAGGTGTGGCTGAACACAGTGCGGCAGCATGACCTTGTTCTTGCAGCACCCACACCTCCAACCCACCTCCCACCAACTCAACCCATCCCCTATAAACGCACCGGCTAAACTTATGTTGCGCCGGTCTTGCATGTGTGACCGAACCACAGCGAGCATTCGCCTTCTTCTTGCACGCCACAACCTCAAAACATCCCCTATAAAGCACAGGGTATATTGTGTGGTCTTCCACTTTTACCACCACCACCATCATTACTTACATCCCCACCACCACATCCTTACCCCACATCACCGCCACCCCTCCTTTATACAGCACAAGCTATACTTTGTTGCGGTCTTTGCAGGTGTGCTGAACCCACAGTGGCAGTTGCTTTGTTATTGCACCACCCCACCTCACCCCCCCCACCTCCCACCAAATCAATGCATCCACTATAAAGCAACCAGTTAACTGAGAGGTCTTCCCTTCACCCACCACCACCACCAAATCCCCTTATACGCCACCAGCTATACTTCTGGTGGCGTCTTGCAGGTTGTGGCTCGAACAAGTGGGCAGTGGGCGTTGCCCTGGTCTGCCGCGGGTGGTTATAGGCGTAGCCAACAATCTCCGGGGATAGACTATGGCAAGCCCGCGTTGATTCTGAGGAGGGGGCAGATGGATGGACACGGGTGAGGTTACAGACGGATGGAGCCAGTGGAGGGAATGAGTTAGATTCAGTGGGGATAGACTCTGGAAGCCTGGTTGAGCTCCTGAGGAGAGGAGGCGGATGGAAGAAAGGGGTGAGATACAGATGGATGGAGGCGATGTCGAGGGAGGATGGATGGAACTGATGGATGGATGATGGATCGATGGTTGATGGATTGATGGTGGATGGATAGAGGCGATTGGATGCAGGAGGGAGTAAGAGGATGGATGGATGGATGGATGGATGGATGGAGGCGGATGGATGACAGGAGTGAGGTACAGATGGATGGATGGATGGATGGATGGATGGAGGCGGATGGATGACAGGAGTGAGGTACAGATGGATGGAGGCGGATATACAGTTGATCTCCTGAGGAGGGGAGACAGATGGATGGAGGCGGATGGATGGAGGTGGTGGGGTGAGATACAGTTTCTGTTCATACTGATACAGATGGATGTAGGCGGATATACGAGTGAGATAGGGATGGATACCGCACTAGCCCACCCCACCCTGTTCACCTCACCCCACCCCACTAGCTCACCCCACCCCACCAGCTCACCCCACTCCTGTCCACCACCCCCACTAGCCCCACCTACCCCGTTCATGAGAGCAGGGGGTCACCCACATCCCAATTCCCAGATGGGCTCTCCATCCGTTCACCTCACCCACCCACTAGCCACCTCAACCCCCCAAGCTACCCACTTCCTGTCCACCACACCCCACAGCTCACCCTACCCTGTTCATGAGAGCAGGGGTCACCACCTCCAAATCCAGATGGGCTCTCAGTCCTGTTAACCTCACCCACCCCACTAGCCCACCTCACCCCCACCCACACCACTACCTCACCCTACACTGATCACCTCAACCACCAAACACCACTACCAACCCACCCCTGGTCACCTCACCCACCAAACACCACCCTCCCCACTACCTCACCCCACCCGCTCAACTCACCCCACCACACTAGCTCACTGCACTGTTCATGAGCGCAAGGGTCACCACCTCACAATCCACTACTCACCCCACCCCTGTTTACCTTCCACCCCACCCAAACTACCAACCTCCACAATCAAGATGGGCTCCCAGCCTGGGGCTACGTTAGTGATGTTGACCCATATCGCTCGTAAGTACGCAGTCTCACCCATCACTTTTCGTCCGACCTAGGTGGGGGTGGAGTGGGGGTGAGTGGGATAGTGGGTGTGGAGGAGGGGTGGGTAGTGGGAGGGTGTGAGTGGGGGGTAGTGGGGGTTTGGGGATGGGGTGGGGTATGGTGGGGCTGGGGGGGTTGTGTTGTGAGTGGGGGTTAATGGGTGTGGGGGTGTGGGGTTGTGATGACCATATCAGCATCATAGTACGCAGTCTCACCCATCACATTTTGTCGTAACCTGGTGGGGTGGGGTGGGGGTGGGGGTGGAAAGTTGTGAGTGCTGTGTTGTTGTCATAGAATAGCTGGACAGGCAACAATAGCAGAAAAGTAACTTACATGCAAGGCCCCCCCGACCCCCCCCCACCCCACCCCCACCACCCACCCCCCCCCCCCCCCCCCAGCACGTCAACCCACACCCCACTACCCCCTTACCCGCAACACACACCCACAGCTCTTACCCCAACTCATCTCCTCCCCTGACACAATGATGCAGGAGATTGCAGTTGGCCTTTAGTGAAGGGAGGGAAAAACAGTGCATGCACAGCTTCTAGAGTGTTGCGTTGTTCACATTGTGACCCCACTACTACCACTCCCCCCCCACCCCCCCCCCCCCCCCCCCCCCAACACACACACACACAGCTCTCACCTAGGTCATCTCCTCCCCAGACCCAACGGACTGCGAAAAGATTGCGGCTGGCCTCTCAGTGGAAGAGGACAACAGCGCGTGAACAGCTTCTGGGTGTGTGCCGTTATCTACGATGACGGAGAAGTTTGACCTCGTCAATGCAGAACCGACGGGGATTTCTCTATGCCTCAATTCCGGCGACAATGGACTTCAGGGGGACTGAGGGGTTGGGTTTGTTGTTGGTTTGGTGTGTGTCGGTTGTGTTTGTTGGTGTTGTTGCTGTTGGTGTTGTTGTGTTGGTTGGGATGTGTAGTGGGCGTTGTTGGTGTTGTTGTGTTGTTTTTTGTGGTGTTGTTGTTGTGTTGTGTTGTGTTGTTTGTTTGTAGTTGGTTGTTGTGTTGTGGTTGTTGTGGTGTGTGGTGTAGTTGGGTGGTGTTGGTGTTGTTGTGTTGTTGGTGTTGTGTTGTTGGTGTTGTTGTGTTCTTTTCGGTGTTTTTGGCGTTTTTGTTGGTGTTGTTGGTGTTGGTGTTGTTGTTGTGTTGCTGATGGTGTTGTCGGTGTGGTGTGCCTGTGTGTGTGGGTTGTCAAGATCTCCCCACCCCGCCCCCCCCCTCCCCCCCCCCCCCCGCCCCGCCCCCTCCCGCCCCCTCCCGCCCCCCCCCCCCCCCCCCCCCCCACCCACACACACACAACAAACACACACACACAAAACACACTAACCAACACCCACCATGAAGGGAGTCATGAAGTCAAAAAAACCCTGCAACCCATCCCCCCCCCCCCCCCCCCCCTGCAACCCATTCAAAGGGTTCATACCCACCCAGCTCCTCAGCTTGAGTGCGATGCCCGTAGCCACAGCTGCAAGGATGTTGTACGCATTCGCCTTGCCAATGACAGGCGCGATGGTGTGGAAGAACCTTTCCCCCTACCCTACCCCTGCCCCTGCTACCCATACAGCCCCTGCCCACACACCCCCGACCCCCACCCCCCACACCACCTTGAGTGCAATGCCCGTAGCCACAGCTGCAAGGATGTTGTACGCATTCGCCTTGCCAATGACAGGCGCGATGGTGTGGAAGAACCTTTCCCCCTACCCTAACCCTGCCCCTGCCACCCATACAGCCCCTGCCCACACACCCCCGACCCCCACCCCCCACACCACCTTGAGTGCAATGCCCGGAGCCACAGCTGCAAGGATGTTGTACGCATTCGCCTTGCCAATGACAGGCGCGATGGTGTGGAAGAATCTTTCCCCCTACCCTAACCCTGCCCGTGCCACCCATACTGCCCCTGCCCACCCCACCCCCACCCCCCCACACCACCCTGAATGCAATGCCCGTAGCCACAGCTGCAAGAATGTTATATGCATTCGCCATGCCAATGAAGGGCGTGATGGTGTGGAAGACTCCTTCCCCCTACCCTATCCCTGCCCCTGCCACCAATACTGCCCCTGCCACCACCCTCACCACAAACCACACATCATTACCCCCACCGCCCAGCCCCCCCCCCCACCTTGAGTGCAATGCCCGTAGCCACAGCTGCAAGAAGGTAGTACGCATTCACCTTGCCGCCGATGAAGGGCGTGATGGTGTGGAAGACTCTTTCCCCCTACCCTTACCCTGCCCCTCTCCCCCAACAAACCACACATCATTACCCACACCCGCCCAGCCCCCCCCACCTTCAGTGCAATACCCGTAGCCACAGCTGCAAGGATGTTGTACGCATTCGCCTTGCCGATGAAGGGCGTGATGATTTGAAGGCTCCTTCCCCCTACCCTAACCCTGCCGATCAATACTGCCCCGGCCCCCTCAAACCCCACATCATTACCCCCCCACACACCTTAAGTGCAATGCCTGTAGCCACAGCAGCAAGGATGTTGTACGCATTCGCCTTGCCAATGAAGGGCGTGATGATTTGAAGGCTCCTTCCCCCTACCCTAACCCTGCCGATCAATACTGCCCCGGCCCCCTCAAACCACACATCATTACCCCCCCACACACCTTTAGTGCAATGCCTGTAGCCACAGCTGCAAGGATGTTGTACGCATTCGCCTTGCCGATGAAGGGCGTGATGATTTGAAGGCGTCCAAGGGGGGTTCGCACGATGAGCTCACTCTCCCAAATGGTGACCGTCATAGACTCTCCCACCACATCTGCTGCAGGATTGTCCATGGCGTAGGTGATGATGGGCACTGAGCTGGCCTGGCGCTTGAACAAGGGCGTGGCCAAGTCATCAAGGTTCAGGACAGCAACCTGAGCGGTGGGAGATGTGTGTGTGTGTGATGTATGTGCAATGTGTGATGTACCTGTGTGTGTATGTGAGCATGTGTGCATGATGGGCACTGAGCTGACCTGGCGCTTGAACAAGGGCGTGGCCAAGTCATCAAGGTTCAGGACAGCAACCTGAGTGGTGGTGGTGGTAGTGGTAGTGATGGTTGTGGTGGTGGTCGTGAGGCGGTCATGGTTGTGGTGGTGGTGGTCGTGACGTGGTCATGGTGGTGGTGGTAGTGGTCGTGACGCGGTCATGGTGGTGGTGGTGGTGGTGGTGGTCGTGACGCGGTCATGGCTGTGGGGGTGGTGGTGGTGGTGGTGGAGTGGACATGGCGTAGGTGGTGATGGGCACCGAGCTGGCCTAGCACTTGAACAAGGGCGTGGCCAAGTCATTAAGGCTCAGGACAGCAACCTGAGTGGTGGTGGTGGTGGTGGTAGTGATGGTGGTCGTGACGCGGTTATGGTGGTGGTGGTGGTGGTCGTGACGCGGTCATGGCTGTGGTGGTGGTGGTGAAGTGGTCATGGCGTTGGTGATGATGGGCACTGAGCTGGCCTGGCGCTTGAACAAGGGCATGGTCAAGTCATCAAGGCTCAGGACAGCAACCTGAGTGGTGGTGGTGGTGGTGGTGGACGTGATGCGGTCATGGTGGTGGTGGTGGTGGTGGAGTGGTCATGGCGTAAGTGATGATGGGCACATGGCTGGCCTGGCGCTTGAACAAGGACATGGTCAAGTCATCAAGGCTCAGGACAGCAACCTGAGTGGTGGTGGTGGTGGTGGTGGTGGTGATAGTGGTGGTATTTGAGGTGTTTGTGGTGGTGGTGATGTTTGTGGTGGTGGTGGTGATGAAGTGGTGTTTGCAGTGTTTGTGGTGGTGGTGGTCATGGTGGTTGTGAAGATGTGGTGGTGTGGAAGTGGTTGTGGGGGTGATTGTGGTTGTGGATATGTGGTTGTGTGGTGTTAGTGGTTGTGCGGTTGTGGTGGGTGGGTGAGTGAGAGACTGGGTAAGTGATTGGGTGAGGGGTCAGGGGTTGATGGTGGGGATAAATGTATGCACACAAACAATCCCTGGAGGAACACCCACAACTCGCCAGGTGCGGTGTGTTTGTGCTGTGTGTGCGTCGTGTGTGCGATGTGTGTGTGTGATGTGCATGTATGCGACGTGAGGTATGTGTGTGTATGTGATGCGTGGTATGTGTGTATGTGATGTGCGTGTGATATGCGTATGTGTGATGAGTGTGTGATGTGCGTGTGATATGTGTATGTGTGATGAGTGTGTGATGTGCGTGTGATATGTGTATGTGTGATGAGGTGTGTGATGTGCGTGTGATATGCGTATGTGTGATGAGTGTGTGATGTGCGTGTGATATGTGTATGTGTGATGAGTGTGTGATGTGCGTGTGATATGCGTATGTGTGATGAGTGTGTGATGTGCGTGTGATATGCGTATGTGTGATGAGTGTGTGATGTGCGTGTGATATGCGTATGTGTGATGAGTGTGTGATGTGCGTGTGATATGCGTATGTGTGATGAGTGTGTGATGTGCGTGTGATAGCGTATGTGTGATGAGTGTGTGATGCGCGTGTGTGATATGCGTATGTGTGATGAGTGTGTGATGTGCGTGTGATATGCGTATGTGTGATGAGTGTGTGATGTGCGTGTGATATGCGTGCGGGATGCGTGTGTGCAAGTGTGAGTGTGGTCTTAATGCGGCGCACCCCGTTTGTGATGTATGTATGTATGTATGTATGTATGTATGTATGTATGTATGTGCATCTATGTATGTATGTATGTATGTATGTATGTATGTATGTATGTATGTATGTGCATGTATGTATGTGCATGTGTGTGTTGTCCTACCTGGCTGCTTCCATCAACCAGCTTCTTGAACAGTTTCATCTGGTTCTTCTGCGCCTGGTGCTGACGAATGCGGCGAACCCGGTTTGTGTAAAACAGATCCGGGCTCAGCTGCTCCGACTCTGCCTCCCCATTTCTTAGTGAGGCCAGGTATGACTCCAGGCCAGAGTTCTCGAGCTGCAACAGGGTTGTATGTAAAATATTATATTTAAGTTGTATGATATATGAAATTCATATCACAGATATGCATTTAGATATAATATATATATATATTAGAAATTCATTATATATATATATATATATATTTGAAATTCATATCACAGATATACATGCATTTAGGTGTATCATGTATGATCATCTCCATGATATGATCCCCATTTCTTAGTGAGGTCAGGTATGACTCCAGGCCAAAATTCTCGAGCTGCAACAGGGTTGCGGCAGGGTTGTCAAAGTGGGTAGGTTAAGCTTAGTGAAGTTGGTTAGTTTATAATAGTGAAAGTAAGCCCCCCCACCCCACCCCCCAATAATATATATATATATATATATATATATACACATATATTATGATCATCTGTATGATATGTATCGGCTCTGTTAGTGAGCTCAGGTATGACTCCAGGCCAGAGTTCTCGAGCTGCAGCAGGGTTGTATGTAAAATATAATATATAAGTTGTATGATATTTGAAATTTGTATCACACATATGCATGTATATCTGGGTATCATATATGACATTTTAAATTCATATCATATATGCATGTTTATATGGCTATCATATGTGATATTTGAAATTCATATCACACATATGCATGCTTATATGGGTATCTTATATGATATTTGAAATTCATATCACACACATGCATGCATCAATATATGTCATGTATGATCATCTGTATTATATGATGCATGATATTAATAGCACATTTACATATATATATCGTGTATGATCATATGTATTATATAATATAATCATATTTATATATTAATATTATATAATATCTGTATTATATATAGGCTTTGTTAGTGAGCTGAGGTGTGAATCCCTGGTTGTCCCCTAAACACGCTCTCAAATATGGTCACAAAAATGCGATCACCCCCAGGGGGGGTGATAGATTTTTGTGTAAAAATAGTTAATAGAGAGCGTGTTTATAAGTAAAGGCTTTGTTAGTGAGCGGAGGTATGAATCAAGGCCAAAGTACACAAACAAACCACATTAACCGCAATTTCCAGAAACTACAAGAAAGCAAGTCCATCTGCCGACGTCCTCTCCTCCATCTCCGCCATATCAGACCTTTCGCCCCCACCCGAGCGCACACACACAACTCACGTGTCCCGTCAATTCCTGAACTCCAAGAAAGCAAGTCCATCTGTCATTGCTTCTCCTCCTCCATCTTCGCCATGTAGCCCTATTGCCCCCACCCAATGGTGATTTAAAAAAAACCTAAACCCTGACCCACCCCACCCCACCCCTGCCACACACACAACTCACATGTCCCGTCATTTCCTGGAACTCCAAGAAAGCAAGTGCGTCCGCAGCCGCCTCCTCCACCGTGTCTGTCTCTGCAGCATAAGGCCTATTGCCTTTTCCGATTTCATTCATTGTTTCCATGATCTCCTCCTGGTCCATGCCTGCAGCCATCATAGACCACACATCGGCTGTTTCATCGATGTCTTCGTCCTCTTCCGGCACACCAGCTTCCTCAGCACCAAGCTTGGCAGCGGCTGTGTGGGTGAGAGGAGAGGGAAGGGTTGGGGTTGGGGCTAGGGAGGGAGGGGGGACAGGGGGTAAGTAGATAGGGTTGGGGTTAGGGAGGGAGCGGGGGTGTGAGTGAGTGACCACACATCGGCAGTTGTATTGATGTCTTCATCCTCTTCGGGCACTCCAGCTTCCTCGGCACCAAGCTTGGCAGCGGCTGTGTGGGTGAGAGGAGAGGGGAGGGGAGGGTTGGGGTTAGGGAGGGAGCGAGGGAGGGAGGGACTGTCGTTGATGTCGTCATCCTCTATGGGCACACCAGCTTCCTTGGCACCAAGCTTGGCAGCGGCTGTGTGGGTGAGAGGACAGGGGAGGGTTGGGGTCAGGTAGGGAGGGGGGACAGGGGTAAGTAGGGAGGGTTGGGGTAAGGGAGGAAGGGGCAAGGGGTAAGAATAAAGGAGCGCATGAGTGCGTGAGTGAGTGAGCGAGGCACTGTCCTTGATCTCGTCATCCTCTATGGGCACACCAGCCTCCTCGGCACCAAGCTTGGCAGCGGCTGTGTGGGTGAGAGGACAGGGGAGGGTTGGGGTTAAGGAGGGAGGGGGGACGGGGTAAGCAAGAAAGGAGGGAGGGAGGCACTGCCCTTGATGTTTTTGTCCTCTATGGGCACACCAGCTTCCTCGGCACCAAGCTTGGCAGCGGCTGTGTGGGTGGGAGGACAGGGGAGGGTTGGGGTTAGGGAGGGAGGGGGTGAGTGAGTGAGTGAGTGAGTGAGTGAGTGAGTGAGTGAGTGAGTGAGTGAGTAAGCGAGGCACTGTTCTTGAAGTTGTCTTCGTCCTCCTCGGGCACAGCAGCTTCCTCACCAAGCTTGGCAGCTGCTGTGTGGGTGAGAGGAGAGGGGAGGGTTGGGGTTAGGGAGGGAGGGGGGGAGAGAGAGAGGGAGGCACTGTCCTTGTCCATGCCCACAGCCATCATTGACCACACATCGGCTGTTTTGTCGATGTCTTCGTCCTCTTCGGGCACACCAGCTTCATCAGCACCAAGCTTGGCAGCGGCTGTGTGGGTGAGAGGAGAGGGGAGGGGAGGGGAGGGGAGGGGAGGGTTGGGGTTAGGTAGGTAGGGAGGGATGGATTGAGGGGGGACAGGGGGTAAGTAGGGAGGGTTAGGGTAAGAGAGGGGCAGGGGGTAAGTAGGGAGGATTGGGATTATGGAGGGAGGGGTAGGGGGTCAGTAAGAAAGGAGGGAGGTGAGTTGCTTATTTATGTGCGTTTGTGTGGGAGAGTGTGTAAATGTGTTTGATTGCGTGTAAATGTGTAGGATTGTGTATCATCCACCCACCTTGCCTCATCGCCTCCTCTGCCTCAGCGAGCGCATCTGACGATGCAATAGCAGCTTCCTCCAAAGCAGGCAGCTCCAACTCCAACGCAGCTGCTGACGCGACGAAAGCAGAGTTTGAGTCACCAGCCTCAGCAGCGGCGGCAGCATCAGCCTTCGCTTTCTGCAGGGCAAGCTGCTTTCGTAGCAGCAGCCGCGCGGCCTTCGTCGCAGAGTCCACCTTCTCGGCAAACGCATTGGACACGCCCTCCTCCCGGGGAGACAGCCGGATGTAAGGGGCCTGTCTAAATACATCGCCGGGAATGTCCAGTAAATCCGGGTCCCCGGAGACATCCGCAGGCCCAGAGGGGGCCCAGTCCACATTGGACGCCGCAGTGGTGGTCTCAAGATCGCTCTCCCCTTCCTCTTCCTCGTCGACAATCTCCGCCTCAACCTCGTTGTCTTCTCCCTCCTCCTCGTCCTCTTCATCTTCGTACTCATCTTCATCCTCGTCATTATCTGCCTCCCCATCTTCACCCTCATCTTCATACTCATCTTCATCAGCTTCGCCATCTTCATACTCATCTTCATCCTGGTCTTCACCTTCCATGACTGTGACTTCAGACTCTCCATCAGGTGACATCAGTTGAGCTGGGTTATCAGCAAAGCTATGCAGTATGTCCCAACCCAACGCAGAAACCTGTTCCCGTGCCGCTTTCACCACCTTGCCCACCTTGTCTACCTTCCGTGCAACCTGAGATAAGGGGTAAAGTGATGATGCGGCTGATGGTGGTGGTGGTGGTAATGGTATTGGTGTTGGTGTTTGTGGTGGTAATGGTGGTGATGGTGGTGGTGGTAGTGGCGGTGGTGGTGGTAGTGGCGGTGGTGCCCCAGCCCAAGGCAGAAACCTGTTCCCTTGCCGCTTTCACCACCTTGTCCAACTTATCTACCTTCCGTGCAACCTGAGACAAGGGGGTACTGTGATAATGAGGCTGATGGTTGTGGAGGTGATGGTGACGGTGGTGATGGTGGTTGTGGTGTTAGTGGTGATGGTGCCCCAATCTAAGGCAGAAACCTGTTCACATGCCGCTATCACCACATTGGCCACCTTGTCTACCTTGCATGCAACGTGACACAAGGGGGTACAGTGTGATGAGGCTGATGGTGGTGGTGGTGGTGGTGGTAATGGTAATGGTGGTAGTGGTGATGGTAGTGGTGGTGGTAGTTGTGATGATGTTGATGGTCATGTTGATGGTAGTGTTGATGGTCGTGTTGGTGGTAGTGATGGTGTTGATGGTGTTGATGGTGGTGTTGATGGTTGAAGTGGCAGTGATAGTGGTGGTGGTGGTAGTGGTCATGGTGGTGGTAGCGCTGGTGGAAGTGCTGGTAGTGGTGGTGGTAGTACCTTCGCAGCATATAGGTCCAGGGATGTGTCTCCAGGGCGGGCCAGCTTCAACTTCCTCTCAAACCAAGCCACCTGCTGTACCAAGTCCTTGGCCTCCTCCTCCTGGTGACGCTCGCCAGGCTGTTTCTCCAAACCTTCTAGAAGGTTTGTGTGGATGACTGTGTTGACCTCCAGCCAGTCAAGGTGGCCGGCTGCCAGGGCCTCGTTTGTGCACTCTACGATCACACAGCGTGCGCCGCGGTCGCGCATACCTACAAGGGTGAGGGGGGTGGGGAGGGGTAAGGAGGGGTGAGGAGGGAGGGGGAAGTGGGTGGGTGGGGTGGGGGGTGGGGGGGGGGGGGGGGGGGAGGAAACGGGGATTGATAGGGTCAGAAGGGGGTGGCCGGCTGCCAGGGCTTGGTCGTGCACTCAACAATCACACAGCGTGCGCCGCGGTCGCGCATTCCTGTGGGGGGTCGGGAGGGGGGTTAGGAGGGTTAGGCGGGTACGGAGGAGTGAGAAGGAGTGGGAAGTGTGTTTGTGTGTGTGTGTGTGGGGGGGGGGGGGGGGGGGGGGGGGGGGGGGGGGGGGGGGAGGGAGAGGGAGAGGGAGAGGGAGAGGGAGAGGGGATTGTGCGGGTCAGAAGGGGGAGTAAGACAGGGTGGACTGCTGCCAGGGCCTCGTTTGTGCACTCTACGATCACACAGCGTGCGCCGCGGTCGCGCTTACCTGTGGGGGGTGAGGAGGAGGGTGAGGAGGGGGTAATGAGGAGGGGTGGAGGGTGTGTGTTGTGTGTGGGGGGGGGGGGGGGGGGGGGGGGGGGGGGGGGGGGGGGGGGGGTAGTGGGGTAGGAGAGGAGGAAACGGGGATTGATAGGGTTAGAAGGGGGAGGGAAGACAGGGTGTGACCGCCGTCAATCAGGCGCCATTGGTTGTGCACTCTACATGACGCCAGCCTGGCGGTTTGCGCAGTGGGAGGGGAGGGTATTAAGCAGGGGTGAGGAGGGGTGAGGAGGAGGGGGACAGTTGTGAGTGTGCGGAGGGGGGGGTGGAGGGAGAGGAGAGGGAGAGGAGAGAGAGGAGAGAGAGCGCGCGGCGAGCGAGAGCGAGCGAGAGCGCGCGGCGCGGAGACCGGAGAGAGAGAGGAGGAGAGAGCATGAGAGGAGAGAAAAAGAGAGAGAAGAGGATGAGAGACGAGAGATAGAGAGGTAGGAGCGAGAGAGACGAGGAGGGAGAAAGAGCGGAGAGGCTGAGGAGAGAGACGCGTGGGAGAGAGAGAAAAGAGGAGGAGAGGAGAGGGAGAGAAGGGAGAGAGAGAGAGAAAGAGGAGAGAGGAGCGAGAGAGGAGAGAGAGAGAGAGAGAGAGGGAAGAGAGAGAGAGGGAGGGAGAGAGAGAGAGAGAGAGAGAGAGAGAGAGAGACGGAGGAGAGAGAGAGAGGAAGAGAGAGAGAGAGTGAGAGAGAGAGCGAGAGAGAGGAGAGAGAGAGGTGAGGGGAGAGAGGGAATTGGAGGAGGGTCAAGACAGAGACAGGGGAGGAAGACCAGGGTGACCCCACCACCACCACCACCACAACACAGCCTCCCTACCCCCCAACCCCCCAACACCACCCCACCCCCACATACCCCACGCCCACCACCAGCAGCAGCCCATACCTGCCATCAGCTTCTGCACATGCAAGCCTGTGGGGTTGGTCGTCTCAACGTTGTAACGCCCAACATAGGGGGCGATGCTGAAGGGCGCCGCGACCCAATTCACCCACTACCACCACACACAGCCCCCCCCCCCCCCCCCCCCCCCCACACACACACACACACACACACCAGCAGCCCCTACCTGCCATCAGCTTCTGTACATGCAAGCCTGTGGGGGTGGTCGTCTCAACGTTGTAACGCCCAGTGTAGGGGGTGATGCTGAAGGGCGCGGAACTCTCTTGAGCCATCATGGCCTTATGGTCGTCGTCTTCCACAGGGTCCCAAATGTCACCTGAGATGGTTGGGCAGTCATGAGTCAGGATTGTTTTTTGTATGATTTTCATGTCTTTTATTATTTTCCTTTTTTTTTTTATGATTTGTATATTTTTCTTTTTTATTTGTATCGCACAGAGCTCTCTTGAGCCATCATGGCCTTCATGGGCATTCATGAGTCAGGATTGCTTTTGTGGTATTTCTTTTTTATTATTATTATCTTCTTCCTCAGGCTCCCAAATGGTGCCTGAGGCGGTGGGTCATCTCGAGTCAGGATCGTTTTATATAATGCTTTTTGTGATTTTTCTTTTTTCTTATTATTGCCTTCCTTGGCCCCCCAAATGGCACCCGAGGCGGTGGGTCATCTCGAGTCAGGATCGTTTTTTATAATGCTTTTTTGATTTTCCTTTTTTCTTATCATCGTCTTCCTCAGCCCCCCAAATATCACCTGGTTTAGTAGGGCATCATGAGTCGTGAACGGCCCCTAATAATAGTGTTTGAAAAACAAATATTGACTAATATTATAACAGTGTCACAATAATACTAGGTTTTCTAATAAATTCGAAATTCTGGTGAGACGGCTTGTCCGACTATATATATCATAATATACAATATACAATATTATATAACATTAACTATTCACTAATATTGTATAACATAGCAGACCCCTAATCATGAGTTCCCCCCACCCCCACCCACCCACCCACCCAGGCCCCCACACCCCTCACCGTCAACAGTCAGGTGGTCCTCTTGTATGGAGTACTCCATGCTGCCAACCCCAGCACAACCAAGCCCCCCACCCACCCAGGCTCCCACCCCTCACCGCCAACAGTCAGGCGGTCCTCTTGTATGGAGTACTCTATGCTGCTGATCATGCCATTCCTCATATGAGTTCAATCCACCCCCACACCTGCCCCCAACCCCAGCACAACCAAGTCCCCCCCACACCCCCACCCACCAAGGCCCCCCCCCCACACACCAACCCCTCACCCACCTATGCCCCCACCCCTCTCCCCCGACAGTCAGGCGGCCCTCTTGTGTGGATACTCTATGCTCCCACCCCCACCACAACCAAGCCACCCACCCACTCACCCACACCACAACCAAGTCCCCCGTCCACCCACCCAGGCCCAAACCCACCCACCACAACCAAGGCTCCAACCACCAACCCACCCACCAAGGCCCCCTCCCACCCACCCAGACTCCCACCCCTCACCGCCAACAGTCAGGCGGTCCTCTTGTATGGAGTACTCTATGCTGCTGATCATGCCATTCCTCGTATGAGTCCAATCCACCCCCACACCTGCCCCCAACCCCAGCACAACCAAGTCCCCCACACACCCCCACACATCTAGGCCCCCCCACCCACACCCCCTCACCCACCCAGGCCCCCACCCCTCACTGTCAACAGTCAGACGGTCCTCTTGTATGGAGTACTCAATGCTGCCGATCATTCCAGTGGTCTGTTCCAGCTCTTCCAGCACTCCTCTGACCGGCCAACTAGTGGTGGTTTTGCCCTTGCTGCCAACCCACCCACGCTCCCACCCACCCAGGCCCCCACCCCTCACCGTCAACAGCCAGGTGGTCCTCTTGTATGGAGTACTCAATGCACCCAACCCCACAACAACCAAGTCCATCCACACACCCACCCCCAACCACACCACCAAGTCCCCCACCCACCCACCTATCCACACACACACACCCCCAACCACACCACCAAGTCCCCCACCCACCCACCCACCCAGGCTCCCACCCCTCACCGTCAACAGTCAGACGGTCCTCTTGAATGGAGTACTCAATGCTGCCAATCATTCCAGTGGTCTGTTCCAGCTCTTCCAGCACTCCCCTGACCAGCCAACTAGTGGTGGTCTTGCCCTTGCTGCCAACCAAGGCTATGACAAGCACATCTCTGGAGGGGGCGTCTGTGGGAGTGGGGTGGGTGGGTGGTGAGTGTGTGTGGGTGTGTGGGTGTGAAAGGGGGGTGGGTGGTGGTGGTGGAGTAGACAGTGGTCTGTTCCAGAACTCCTCTCCACCAGCCAACTAGTGGTGGTCTTGCCCTTGCTGCCAACCAAGGCTATGACAAGCAGTCTCTAGAGGGGGGCGTCTGTAGGGGGAGGGATGGAGGGGGGTGGGGGGTGGGTTGGGAGTTGGGTAAGTAGGTGGGGGGGAGTTGGGTTGGGGGTTGGGGGGGGGAGTTGGGGTTGGGGGGGGGGAGTTGGGGTGTGAAGGGGGGGGGGGGGGGGGGGGGGGGGGGGGGGGGGGGGGGGGGGGGCGTCTGTGGGAGTGGGTGTGAATTGGGGGGGAGGAGGTGGGGGGGAGGTGGGGTTGGGGGGGGAGGTGGGGGTAGTAGGTGGGGGGGAGGTGGGTTGGGGGTTATGGGGGCTTTGAGTTGGGAGTAGGGTGAGGGTGTTGGTTGGTTGGGTTGGTTGGGGGGGGTTGGGGGGGCGGGGGGGGGGGGGGGAGATGGTGTGTGCGTTCAGGTGGGGGAGGTGGGGAGCGGGGGAAGCGGTTGCATCGGTAGAGGAGGGGTGGTGAGGGTTTGATTGGGGGTGAGGGTGAAGGTGGGGGGATGGGGGGGGGGGGGGGGGGGGGGGGGGGGGGGGGGGACTGTAA
Source organism: Chlamydomonas sp. ICE-L (assembly GCA_013435795.1). Classification (NCBI taxonomy): domain Eukaryota; kingdom Viridiplantae; phylum Chlorophyta; class Chlorophyceae; order Chlamydomonadales; family Chlamydomonadaceae; genus Chlamydomonas; species Chlamydomonas sp. ICE-L. The sequence continues at coordinate 836,457 of JACBWV010000476.1, read as the reverse complement.
CATGCATGCATGCAAACATACATACATACATACATACATACATACATACATACATACATACATGAGCATCCTCATAAGAGAATGCTTCTTTGCTGCCTAACTCGGTGATACCCCCTGGACTGTAAAATACATACAATGTACATACACAATACAATGTACATACACAATACAATGTACATACACAATACAATGTACATACACAATACAATGTACATACACAATACAATGTACATACACAATACAATGTACATACACAATACAGCATGCATGCATCAGCACCCACCATAAATGACGACCGCCAGTCGCTGCGCCATCTCGGCCATATCCGCCTCATTAGAGAATGTGTCCTTGCTTCCGAACTCAACGATAACCCCTGGACTGTAAAATGCATACAATGTGCACACACAATACAACATGCATGCATCAGCACCCACCATAAAAGGCAACTGCCAGTCGCTGCGCCATCTCCGCCACCTTCTCCTCATACAGCATCGGAATCTGGTCCATAAACACATCCAGCCCCGGCAGGCCCATGGCTTCCTTTGGCAGGATGAGGGCGACGGCCCCGCTCTGTACTGCTAGATGGACGGAGGGGACGATGTCGTCCAGATACTTGGCGCTTTCGAGAATGAAGATGTCGCCGTCAATGACTGCTCGGGGTCTGCTTGGAGCCCGTACACCGCAAGGTCGGGGAACGCTGTTGGTGGGAGGGTGGTGGGTGGGTGGTGGGTGGGTGGGTGGGGGTGGGTGGGGGGATGTGGGGTAGGGTGGGTGGGGGGATGGTGGTTGGTGGTTGGTGGTTGGTGGTGGTGGGGAGGGGGGGGCTTCATGGTTGTGGTTGGGGTGGGTGGTGGGTAGTAGGGGGAGGATGAGGGCGACGGTCCCTTTCTGTACTGCTAGATGAACGGAGGGGAGGATGTGGTCCAGATACTTAGCGCTTTCCAGAATGAAGATGTCGCGTCAATGACTTGCTCGGGATCTACTTGGAGCCTGTAACACGCTGTTGGTGGGAGGGGGGGTGGGGGGGCAGGTGGGTGGGTGGGTGGGTAGGGGGGGGATGGTGGGTGGTGGGTGGGTGGGTGGGTGGGTGGGGGGGGCTCGTGGTTGTGGGTGGGAGAGTGGGTGGTGGTGGTAGTGGGGGGGGGAGGGAGGGGGGGGGGGGGGGGGGGGCAAGCACTCACCCTCTTCATTTGCCCTGTTCAACATGAGCAGCTTTGCCAAACAGGTTGCTCATGAAGTGGGGGGGGGGTAGTGGTAGTGGGGGGGTATGGTGGTGATGGTGGTGTGTGTGGAGGGGGGGATGCAAGCACTCACCCTCTTCCAGGCGTACGGCCTGTTCCATGTATGCAGCTTTGCCAAACAGGTCGCTGATGAAGTATGCTCGCTGCTCGGGCTCCGGGTACTTGCCGTCACCCTCCATTCCGTCTTCATCACCATCCTCATCACCCTTCTCAAAGGCGACCGCCAGTCTTCGCGCCATCTCAGCCACCCTCTGCTCCGAATCGAACAGGACATGCGCCTCGTCACGAAACTCAGCCATGCCTGGTAGGTTCTTGGCTTGCTTGGGGAGGATGAGATACACCGCCCCGTTCTGTGCAGCTAGTTGGGCTGAGGGGAGGATGTCATCCAGATTCTTGGCGCTCTCGACCATAAAGATGTCGCCGACCAAGACTTGCTCGGGTTTTGTTTGGACTCCAGTCACCACGAGTTCGGGGAGCACTGTTGGTGGGAGAAAGTGGAGGGGCAGGTGGGGGGGTAGGGGGGGGGGGGGGGGGGGGGGGGCTCATGGTTGTGGTTTTGGTTGAGGTTGTGGGTGGTGGGTGGTAGGGGGAGGATGAGGGCGACGGCCCAGTTCTGTGCAGCTAGTTGAGCTGAGGGGAGGATGTCATCCAGATTCTTGGCGCTCTCGACGATATAGATGTCGCCGACCAAGACTTGCTCGGGTTTAGTTGGACTCCAGTCACCACGAGTTCGGGAGGCACGTTGGTGGGAAAAAGTGGAGGGGGCAGGTGGGGAGGAGGGGAGGAAGGGGGGGGGGGGGGGGGGGGGCATGATGGTGGGTGTGGGTGTGGGTGTGGTGGTGGTGGTGGGTGTGGGGTGGTGGTGGTGAGTGTGATGTCGCCCACCATGACTTGCTTAGGCTTTGTTTGGATTCCTGTCACCACAAGGTCAAGGACGTACTGTTGGTGGGGTGGGGGGGTGAGGGTTAATGGGGGATGGATTTCCAGTCACCACAAGGTCGGGGAGCACTGTTGGTGTGGGTGGTGTGTTGGGTTGTGGTGTGGTGTGGGGGTGGGTGGGGGGTGCGGGGGATGGGGGTGGATGCCAGTCACACAAAGTGTGGGGAGCACTGTGTGTGAGAGCAAGTGGTGGTGGTGGGGTGGTGGTGGGGGGGGGGGGGGAGGGGGGGGGAGGCTTGTCTGGGGGTGGGGGGGGGGGGGGGGGGGGGGCGTGTGTGGGGGGGGGGGGGGGGGGGGGGGGGGGTGGAGGTGGTGTGGTGGGTGCTGTGTGTGGTGTGTGGGTGGTGGTGGTGGTGGGGTGTGTGTGGGGTGGGGTGGGGGTGTGGGGGGTGTGGTGGGGTGTGTGGGGGGGTGGTGTGTGGGTGTGTGGGTGTGGTGGGGTGTGTGTGACTGTGTGTGGGGTATTGTGTGGGGTGGTGTGTGGGGTTGTGTGGGGTGTGTGGTGGTGTGTTGTGGGGTGTGTGGGGTGGTGTGGTGTGGGGGGTGGTGTGGGCGAGGTGTAGAGTGGGGGGTGTGTGTGTGGGGTGTTTGGGGGGGGGCGGGGGGGGGGGGGGGTGTGGGGGGGGGGTAGTGTGATGTGTGGGGTGATGCTGTGGGGGGGAAATGTGTGTGTGTGTGTGGGGGGGTGTGTGTGCAGTGGGGGGTGTGAAGGGGGGGTGTGTGTGAAGTGGGGGGTGGATGTGTGTCTGAACGTGGGGGTGTTGTGAAGTGGGGGGGTGGTGTGTGAGTGGGGGGTGTGGTGGAAGTGGGGGGTGTGTGTAAGGGGCGTGTGTGTGGGGGGGGGGGGGGTGTGTGTGTGTGGGGGGGAGGATGTGTGTGGGGGTTGTGGGTGGGGGGTGTGTGTGGGGGGGCGTGTGGGGGAGGGTGGTGGGGGGTGTGTGTGGGGGGGTGTGTGGGGGTTGTGTGGGGCGGTGTGGGGGGTGGCTGTGGGGGTGTTGTGGGGGGGTGCTCGTGGGGGGTGTGTGTGGGGGGGGGGGCGGGTGTGGGTGTGTGTGGCGGGGGTGTGGGGGGTGTGGGGGTGGGTGGGTGTGTGGGTTGTGTGGGGTGTTGGGGTGTTCGGGGTGTGGGGGGTGTGGGGGGTTGTGGGGGTGTGTGTGTGGGGAGGGGGGGGTGTGGGGGTGGGGGGTGTTGGGGTTGTGGGGGTGGGTGTGGGGGGGGTGTGGGGGGTTTGGGGGGTGTTGGGGGGGGTGTGGGGGGTGGGGGGTGTGGGGGTGTGGGGTGTGGGCGGGTGTGGGCGGTGTGTGTGTGTGGGGGGGTGTGTGTTGTGTGGGGGGGTGTGGTGTGAAGTGGGGGGGTGATGAAGTGGGGGGTTGTGGTGATGAAGTGGGGGGTGGTGTGAGTGGGGTGTGTGTGATGTGAAGTGGGGGTTGTGTGAAGGGGGGGGTGTGTGTGAAGTGCGGGGTATGTTGTGTGAAGTGGGGGGGGTGTGTGTGTGGGGGGGGGGGGGTTGGTGTGGGGCGGGTGGTTGGTTTGTTGGGGTGGTGTGTGGGGGCGGGTGTGTGTGGTGTGTGTGGTGGATGCGTGTGTGAAGTGGGGGGTTGTGAAGTGGGGGGGTTGAAGTGGGGGTGTGGGGGTGTGGGGGTGTGGGGGGGTGTGGGGGGGGGGTGGGGGCGTTGGGGGTGTGGGGGGTGTGGGGGGTGTGGGGGGTGTGGGGTGTGTGGGGGGGGGGGGTGTGGGGGGTGGGGGGTTGGGGGGGGTGGGGGTGTGGGGGTGTGGGGGGGGGGGCTGGGGGGGGGTGTGGGGGACTGTGGGGGGGTGTGGGGGGTGTTGGGGGGGTGTGGTTTGTGCGGGGGGGGGGGGGACATCTGTGTGGTGAAGTGGGGGGTGTGAAGTGGGGGGTGTGTTGTGAAGTGGGGGGAACGGGGTTGTGCAGTGGGGGGGTGCTGTGTGAAGGGGGGGTGGGTGTGAAGTGCGGGGGTGTGTGTGTGAAGGTGGGGGGAGGTGTGTGGAAGTGGGGGGGTGTTGTGTGGGGGGGGGGGGGGGGGGGTTTGTGGGGGGTGTGTGTGGGGGTGGTGTTTGTTTTTGTGTGGGGGGTGTGTGTGTGGATGGGTGGGTGGTGAAGTGGGGGGTGTGATGAAGTGGGGGGGTGTGAAAGTGGGGGGTGTGAAGTGGTGTGTGTGAAGTGGGGGGTTGTGGTGAAGTGGGGCGTGTGTGGAGGGGGGGGTTGGGTGAGTGGTGTGTGTTAAGTGGAGGGATGGTGTGTGAAGTGGGGTGTGTGGTGTGGGGGGGGGTGGGTGTGTGGGTGGGGAGGGGGTGTGTGTGGGGGTGGGGTGATGGGTGTGGCGAGAGGTGTGGATGTGTTGTGGGGTTGGTGTGTGTGTGTGTGGTGTGGGTGGTGTGGGTGGGTGTGTGTGTGGGTGTGTGTGGGGTGTGTGTGGGGGGTTGTGGGGGTTCTGGCGGTTGTGGTGGGGTGTGTTGGGTGTGTGTGGTGGTGGTGTGGTGGGGGGGGAGTGTTTGGTTTTGTTGTGTGTGTGTGGGTGGGGGGGGGGGGGGGTGGGGGGGGCGGGGGGGGGGATGCGGGGAGGGGGGGGGGGGCGGGGTATGGAACTTTCAGGTCACCATGAGGTCTCGAGGAGCAGCGGAGGAGGTGGAGGAGGTGGGGGGGGGGGGGGGGGGGGGGGGGTGGTTAGTGGTGGTGGTGGTGGGTGGTGTGTGTGTGTGGTGGTGGTGGTTGGTGGTGGTGGTGTGTGTGTGTGTGTGTGTGTGTGTGTGGTGGTGGTGGTGGGGGTGGTGGGGGGGGGGGGGGGGGGGGGGGGGGGGGGGGAAGGGGCATGCAAGCACTTCACCTTCTTCAAAGGAAGCTGACTCTTCCGGGTATTCAGCGTTGGTGTTGGTGGTGTTGTAGTTGGTGTTGGTGTGGTGTATTGGTGTGTGTGTGTGTGTGTGTGTGTGTGTGTGTGTGTGTGTGTGTGGTGGTGGTGGTGGGGGGGGGGGGGGGGGGGGGGGGGGGGGGGGAGGGGCATGCAAGCACTCACCCTCTTCGAAGGAAGCTGACTCTTCCGGGTATTCAGCTATGCGAAAGATGTTGCTGATGAGGAAGCCAGTCTGCTCAGGCTCGCCATCCCCACCCTCGTCACCCTCATCCATTTCACCCTCCTCGAATTCATCGTCCTCCATGCCCTCTTCTGCAGGGAGCCAATGAGGCATAATTAAAGGCAGGCAACAGGCAGGCAGGCAGGCAGGCAGGCAGGCAGGCAGCAGGTCAGGCAACAGGCAGGCAGGCAGGCAGCAGGTCAGGTATGCAGGCAGGTCTTCTGAAGGGAACCAACTAGGCACAATTAAAAGCAGGCAGCAGGCAGGCAGGCAGGCAGGCAGGCAGGCAGGCAGGCAGCAGGTCAGGCAACAGGCAGGCAGGCAGGCAGCAGGTCAGGTATGCAGGCAGGTCTTCTGAAGGGAACCAACTAGGCACAATTAAAAGCAGGCAGCAGGCAGGCAGGCAGGCAGGTCAAGAAGGTAAGCAGGTCAGGCATGCATGTATGCAGGCAGGTCAAGAAGGTTGTCAGGCAGGCAGGTCAAGAAGGCAGGCAGGCAGCAGGTCAGGCATGCAGACAGGCAGGTCAAGAAGGTAGGCAGGTCAGGCATGCATGCATGCAGGCAGGTCAAGAAGGTTGTCAGGCAGGCAGGTCAAGGAGGCAGGCAGGCAGGCAGCAGGTCAGGCATGCAGACAGGCAGGTCAAGAAGGTAGGCAGGTCAGGCATGCATGCATGCATGCAGGCAGGTCAAGAAGGTTGTCAGGCAGGCAGGTCAAGAAGGCAGGCAGGCAGGCAGCAGGTCAGGCATGCAGACAGGCAGGTCAAGAAGGTAGGCAGGTCAGGCATGCATGCACGCAGGCAGGTCAAGAAGGTTGTCAGGCAGGCAGGTCAAGAAGGCAGGCAGGCAGGCAGCAGGTCAGGCATGCATGCAGGCAGGTCTTCTGCAGGGAACCAATGAGGCATAATTAGGGACCGGCATATCATATGATGTTGGCCAAAGGTGAGTATGTGGCAGGTACACCACACCTCTACCACACCACACCAAACCACACCTCCACCACTTCACAACTAGGCATAATTAAAAGCAGGCAGCAGGTCAGGCAGGCAGACAGGCAGGCAGCAGGCAGGTAAGGCAGGCAGGCAGCAGGTCAGGCATGCAGGCAGGTCTTCTGAAGGGAACCAATGAGGCATAATTAAAAGCAGGAAGCAGGCAGGCAGGCAGGTGGGGCAGGCAGCAGGCAGGGAATCAATGAGGCACAATTAGGGATCGGCATATCATATGATGTTGGCCAAAGATGATTTGTATGATATTACATTATTATATGATGTCAAACAAATTGCATCATATAATATTATATTGAAAGTGTAACTTTAGCCTAGTCAGACTTCCGGCATCATATGATATCATATTGCCGTTCCCTAGGCACAATGAAAAGCAGGCAGCAGCACACTTTCTGAACTTGTAGGAGCACGATGTGTGGTATGGTGTGGCATGGTGGTGAGGGGAGGTGAGGGGAGGGAGTGGGTGGGAGTGAGGTGGGGGTGGAGGTGGGAGTGGGTGGGGGTGAGGTGGTGGCGGACAGGTCGCTGCGCCATCCCCGCCACCGTCTCCTCGTTTGACAATGCTTCCTTGCTGTCGTACTCAGTGATACCCCCTGGACTGTAAAATACATACAAAGTGCAACAGAATGCATACAATATGCATGCATGCATCAGCACCCACCATATAAGGCGTCCTCCAGTCGCTGCGCCATGTCCGCCATCTCCGCCTCCTTGTTCGACAATGCTTCCTTGCTGCAAAACTCAGCGATATCTCCTGGACTGTAAAATACATACAAAATGCAACAGAATGCATACAATATGCATGCATGCATCAGCACCGACCATAAAAGGCGTCCTCCAGACTTTGGGTCATGTCCGCCATCTCCGCCTCCTCCACATACATAATCATCAACTCATCCATCTCTGGCAGGCCCTGTATTTTCAAGTCCCTTGAGCCTATTTGGCAACCCCTGGACTGTAAAATACATACAATATACATACACAATACATACACAAAATACATACACGTACACAAAATACACAATACATACACAAAATAAACACACATACACAAAATACACAATACATACACAAAATACTTACACATACACAAAATACACAATACATACACATACACAAAATACACAATACATACACAAAATACATATACATACACAATACAACAGGCATGCATCAGCACCCACCATAAAAGGCGTCCTCCAGTCGCTGCGCCATGTCCGCCACCTCCTCCTCCACATAGAGAATCATCACCTTATCCATCAACTCATCCAACTCTGGCAGGCCCCTAGTTGGGCAAGTCCTTTTAGCCTATTTGGCAACCCCTGGACTGTAAAATACATACACAATGCAACAGGCATGCATCAGCACCCACCAAAAAAGGCGTCCTCCAGTCGCTGCGCCATGTCCGCCATCTCCGCCTCCTCCACATGCATGATCATCACCTTGTCCATCAACTCATCCAACTCTGGCAGGCCTTCGACTTGCTTGGGGAGAATGAGTGCGACGGCCCCGTTCTCTATTGCTAGTTGAATGGAGGGGAGGATGTCGTCCAAAGACTCGGCGCTCTTAACGATGAAGATGTCGCCTTCGATCACTTCTTCCGGGTTCGCTTGGAGCCCAGAAACCACGAGGCCGGGGGGGGGGGGGGGTGGGGGGGGGGGGGTGGGGGGGGGGGGGGGGGGGGGGGGGGGGGGGGGGGGGGGGGGGCGGGGGGGGGGCGGGGGGGTGGGGGCGGGGAGGGGGGGGGGGGGGGGGGGGGGGGGGGGGGGGGTGTGGGGGGGGGGGGGGTGGGGTGGGGGGGGGGGGGGGGGGGGGCTTGGGGGGGGTGGGGGGGGGGGGGGGGGGGGGGGGGGGGGGGGGGGGGGGGGGGGGGGGGGGGGGGGGGGGGGGGGGGGGTGGGGGGTGGGGGGGGGGGGGGGGGGGGGGGGGGGGGGGGGGGGGGCGGGGGGTGGGGGGGGGGGGGGGGGGGGGGGGGGTGGGGGGGGGGGGGGCGGGGGGGTGTGGGGGGGGGGGGGGGGGGTGGTGGGGGGGGGTGTGGGGGGGGCGTGTGGGGGGGTGGTGGGGGGGTGTGTGGGGTGGGGGGGGGGGGGGGGGGGTGGGGGGGGGTGGTTGGGGGGGGGGGGGGGGGGGGGGGGGGGGGGGGGGGTGGTGGGGTGGGTGGGGGGGGGGGGAGGGAGGGGGGGGGGGGGGGGGGGGTTGGGGGGGGGGGGTGGGGGGAGGGGGGGGGTGGTGGGGGGGTGGGGGGGGGTGGTGGGGGGGGGGGGGGGGGGGGTGGGGGGTTCGGGGGGGGTGGGTGGGGGGGGTGGGTGGGGGGTGGGGGGGGGGGGGGGGGGGGGGGGTGGGGGGGGGGGGGCTGGGGGGGGGGGGGGGTGGGGCACGCTGTCTGTTGGGGGGACGGGGAGGAGAAGGCAGGGGGGTGGGGTGGTGGGGGGGTTGGGTGGGGGTGTGTGGGGGGAGGAGGAGCCTGATGGGGGGTGGGTGGGTGGGTGGTGGGGGGCTGGGTGGGGGGGACGTGGGAGGGTGCGTATGAGTATAGGGTGAGGTATGTGTGGTGAGGGGTGAGTTTGGGTGAGTGGGTGGGTGGGTGAGTGGGTGAGTCCGTGGGTGGTGAGTGGTGGGTGAGCGGGCGCTGGGAGGAGGGGGTGAGTGGGTGTTGAGTGTGTGAGTGAGTGAGTGGGTGAGTGGGTGGGTGAGTGGGTGGGTGAGTGGGTGAGTGTGCGGGTGAGTGTGCGGGTGAGTGGGTGGGTAAGTGGGTGGGTGAGTGCTTACGTGAGTGGGTGGGTGAATGTGTGCGTGAGTGAGTGAGTGCTTCCGTGAGTGATTAAGTGGATGGCTAACATTGAAGGGGGAAGGGGTTGGTGGTGCTGGCAGTGTGGTGGTGGTGGGTTGGTGGTGCTGGTGGTGGTGGTGGGTTGGTGGTGGTGGTGTAGTGTTGGTGTGGTGGTGGAGGTGGGTTGGTGTTGGTGTGGTGGTGGTGTGGTGGTGGTGTGTTGGTGGTGGTGTGTTGGTGGTGTGTTGGGTTGGGTTGGGTTGGGTTGGGTTGGGTTGGGTTGGGTTGGGTTGGGTTGGGTTAGGGTGGTGTGGGGTAGGGGTCCAAGAAAGCACTCACCCTCTTCAAAGGCAGCACTCTCATCCAAGTATCCAGCTTTGCCAAATATTTGGCTGAGTAAGCAGCCAGGTGGCTCATCGTCCTCCATCTCACCCTCATCAAATTCATCGTCATACTCGCCAAAGACATCTGTGTGGGTGGGGGTGAGTGGGTGGGGATGTAGTGGGGGGGTAGGTGGGGGGGTGGGGGGGAGTGGGAGGGGGGGGGGGGGGGGGGGGGGGGGGGCGGGGATGGATTGAGACTAGGTGGTGGTGATAGTGGTGGTGGTGGTAGTGGTGGTGGTGGTAGTGGTGGTGGCGGTGGTAGTGGTGATGATGGTGGTGGCACTGCAGACGGTGGACACCCTAAAGACTGGTAGCCGATGTAAGAAAAGCCAAAAACTGGTGCCTCTGTTGAGGGAGAGGGGTGGGTGGGCTGTGGGCGCTTTTGGGCTTTTCACACCCCACCTGGTGCACCAGGTTTGGCCAAAAAGCTGGTGTACCAGGTTAAGGGTGGACACCCTAAAGACTGGTAGCCAATGTAAGAAAAGCCAAAAACAGAGATTGTCTTCCGCCACCTATCCCAATCGCTACCACAATTGGTATGGTAAGTGACAGCGGCCGGCTGGCTGAGTCAGATCAGATCAGATCGCTATCTCATTTGGTATGGTAAGTGACAGCGGTAGGCTGAGTCAGATCAGATCAGATTGATAATTCAATCGGTATGGTAAGTGACAGCGGCCGGCCGGCTGAATCAGATCAGATCAGATCAGATCAGATCGCTAACTCATTTGGTATGGTAAGTGACAGCGGTCGGCTGAGTCAGATCAGATCAGATCAGATCAGATTGATAATTCAATTGGTATGGTAAGTGACAGCGGTCGGCTGAGCCACATCAGATAAGACCAGATCGCTAACTCATTTGGTATGGTAAGTAACAGCGGTCGGCTGAGTCAGATCAGATCAGATCAGATCAGATAGCTAACCCACTTGGTATGGTAAGTGACAGCGGTTGCTGAGTCAGATCAGATCAGATCAGATCAGATCGCTAACCCAATTGGTATAGTAAGTGACAGCGGTCGGCTGACTCAGATCAGATCAGATCGCTAACTCAATTGGTATGGTTAGTGGCAGCGGTCGGCTGAGTCAGACACACGAAGATTTTTTTCCTTGTTTGTCCATACCTGGTGTCGGTAAGTCAGAGAAAGAATTCTTCATGCAACACTGATGCTACAGCCAGAGCTTTTCTCCCCCACTACCATTACCACCGCCACCACCACCACCGGTAACACCACCACCGCCACCACCGGTAACACCACACCACTACCAGCACCACCACCACCGGTAACACCACCACCACCAACAACGCTTACACCACCACCACCACCACTACCACAATCACCACCACCATCGCTAACACCACTACAAGCTTTCCTTTTCCTATTTCAATTAGCGGACATTTCTGCTAAAACGGGGTCTCATGTATTTTGACTATATCTTGTCACGGTGTTAGCCCCTTTCAGTGATACGATTGGTCTAGTGGTACACAAAATTGCTTTGAGGACAAAGGGTCGGGGGTTCGATTCCCCCTACGGTCACCCTTAGCGTTGCAGGTCCTTGTCAACCGCGATGACAGCTAGTCCAGTCGAGGTGGTAGACCGTTATCAACCCGCGTACGACGGGTTCCCTTAGCACCACGCCCCACCAGGCGTTATCATTACCTTTGTCACAGTGTTGGCTTTGCTTGGTCTCTCTTAGGTGCCGATACCCTTAACGTGCCCTTCGAGATATTGGTACCTTTCCCCCTTATCTAACTTTACCAACCTTGACGGGGTAGGGACTATAATCTTGTGAACTATAACTTCTCCCTTGTGTGTGGCTGTACCCACAGCTTTCCTTTTCGGCTAACACCACCACCACCACCACCATCGCTAACACCAACCATCGCTACACACTCACCACGCACCGCCGACTACCATACACCACCACGCACCATCCAAAGACCACCACCACCACCACTACCACCACCACCAACCACCATCTTAACTAACACCACCACCCCACCCACCACTACCACCACAACCACCACCCCATCTCTTCACGCAACCTACCACCGACCTACCACATCCCTACAACCACACACCATCTCTAAACACCAACGCACGCCCCCAACCACTACCAAAACCACGCACCACCATCTCTAACACCACCTACCACCACCACTACCACATACCACCACACCACTCTCCTAACACACCACTCACCCCCACCACCACTACCCCACAAACACCACCACCATCTCTAACACCTACCACCACCACCCATACTACCTTGACAAACACCACCAAACAGTCGCTAACAACCAACACTAACCACGACCACACCCACCATCTCACTAACAACCACCACACCACCACGGACCACAACACCACCACCATCGCTAACACCACCACCACCACCACCACCACTACCACAAACACCACAACCATCGCTAACACCACCACTACCACAACCACCACCACCATCGCTAACAACACCAACACCACCACCACCATTGCTAACAACACTACAAGCTTTTTTTCCTATTTCAATTAGCGGACATTTCGGCCAAAACGGGTCTCATATATTTTGGCTATATCTTGCGAACTTCTCCCTTGTGTGTGGCTGTAGCCACGGCTTTCCTTTTCGGCTATGAGCAGCAGCTTTTAAGCAAATCGCTACCCAGAACCCAAAACGACACAATTTGCTACGCAGCTCAACCTTCAGTAATTGAACCCAGGAAAGGCCCAAAACCATCTTCCAAGCCGTAGTAAGTAGGCTAGCAATTGAAGTTAAGTAGGCCAGTAATTTTGTTTATTGCTGAAGACGGCGAGCAGCCAAATTGCTGGCTGGAGCCATGTAACCATCGTCTAAGACATAGTAAGTAGGCTAGCAATTTTATTTACTGCCGAAGACGGCCAGCAGCCCTATTCCTGGCTGAAGCCATGTAACCATCGTGTAAGACGTAGTAAGTAGTCTAGCAATTGAAGTGAAGTAGGCTAGTAATTTTGTTTATTGCTGAAGACGGCGAGCAGCCTTATTGCTGGCTGAAGCCATGCAACCAACGTCTAAGACTTAGTAAGTAGGCTAGCAATTAAAGTTCAGTAGGCTAGTAATTTTGTTCACTGCCGAAGACGGTGAACAGCCTTAACCCTTGTCCCATCTGGTCCAATTGATCCACAAGTTGGGAGAATATCACCGCCTTAAAAGCAGAGAGGAGAGTGTGGTGCCGTAGTGTTTATGCACCCCATGTTCACTCCGCTCGCAGACCGTGAACAGCCTTAACCCTTCACCCATCTGGTCCAATCGATCCACAAGTTGGGAGAATATCGACGCCTTAAAAGCAGAGAGGAGAGTATGGTGTTGTAGTGTTTAAGCCCCCCATGTTTACTCCGCCTGCAGACAGTGGGCAGTCTGCTGGATGATGGGCCATGTCATCTAACCAAACCTAGACACACCCTGGCCTGATTGCCTCCTTGTGATGGTTGCTTTGCATGAAGGTGTGTGCTACATTCAGCTTCCACATCTCAAGCTCTGAGCGTCATGCCCCCTGTGTGTACTACCCCTGCAGACAGTGAGCAGTCTGAAGGATGATAGGCCATGTAATCTAACCAAACCTAGACACACCCTGGCCTGATTGCCTCCTTGTGATGGTTGCTTTGCATGAAGGTGTGTGCTACATTCAGCTTCCACATCTCAAGCTCTGAGCGTCATGCCCCCTGTGTTTCCTACCCCTGCAGACAGTGAGCAGTCTGAAGGATGATAGGCCATGTAATCTAACCAAACCTAGACACACCCTGGCCTGATTGCCTCCTTGTGATGGTTGCTTTGCATGAAGGTGTGTGCTACATTCAGCTTCCACATCTCAAGCTCTGAGCGTCATGCCCCCTGTGTTTCCTACCCCTGCAGACAGTGGGCAGTCTGAAGGATGATAGGCCATGTAATCTAACCAAACCTAGACACACCCTGGCCTGATTGCCTCCTTGTGATGGTTGCTTTGCATGAAGGTGTGTGCTACATTCAGCTTCCACACCTCAAGCTCTGAGCGTCATGCCCCCTGTGTGTACTACCCCTGCAGACAGTGAGCAGTCTGAAGGATGATAGGCCATGTAATATAACCAAACCTAGACACACCCTGGCCTGATTGCCTCCTTGTGATGGTTGGTTAGCATGAGGGTGTGTGCTACATTCAGCTTCCACACCTCAAGCTCTGAGTTGTATGCTTCCCGTGCTTACTCCCCCCGCAGACAGTGAGCAGTCTGGAGGCTGATAGACCATGTAATCAAAACAAAATGGCTCTTGCCTAGTTGCTTTCTGTGATTGGTGGTTGGCCCCGGTGCAATCAAACGGGCTGGCCCCTCAACCTCACGCCCCGTAATAAGACTTCCTATTTATGTATTTGCTTTCTGTGAATGGCCCGCACTTCATGTGTGTAGCATCTTCACCAGTTCACTTTAACCACCACCATTAGCATCATCATCATCATCGTCATCCTCATCATCATCATCATCATCATCATCATCATCATCATCATCATCATCATCATCATCATCACATGCAGAGCACAGTGCTGATGGAGGAGGACTATCTTGAGTATCCCAGTTTGTTTGAGTCCTTGTAGCCTACTGGGCTAGCACTGGAAAGTAACATGCTTCTGGCTAAAGACGGCTAGCAGCCAAATTGATGGCTGGAGCCATGTAACCAACCTCAAGTTCAAGTATCATACATCCATACAGCACAGAGGACCTACTCACCCTCCCCTTCCTCCTCAAATTCCTCCATTTCCAAGTTTTCTAGGTCAAGCTCATCAGGCAGGAAGAAATCCTCCTCCTCTCCCTTCTCCGGCTCAGCATCAGCATCAGACCCAGCCGCGGCGCGCATCACAATTTGGCGAGCTGGGGTTATGACTCTGCCCATCGGGCCTCCAACAGTAAGTGGGGCCATCGGATAGCGGGCTATCAACGCGTTGGGTCTCGGCAAGCATCGAGGCTGTAACGGTGGCAGGGGGGATAAATTCGCCGACGCAATCAGGCCACTTCGGGATGTCGGCCCCCTAAGTGCACTTCTAGCACGAATCATGGTGGATTAGTCGCAACTGCGCGGCTAATCAATTCGCACAAATGGTGGCGATTGATTCGGGTAATAAATCAAATCTTGATGAACAGCAATTTCAGCGGCGCGATTGCGCAATGGCAGAGTAAAGAAATACGCCTGGAATGATAGGATTGTGCGATAGCACAGCGCTAGGGCTGGAATTGCCGTTGACACGCAGATTGACAGACTGGGCAGTTTTTGAGAGAGAGAAACCCAGGCGAGAAGTTCCTTGTAGCTGAAGAGCTACACGATACGTCATCCAGCATTCGATGACGTCATGAGTCAGTACCGGCCACTCGGCCAGACGGCCACTCGGCCAGTCAAGTAAGATGATCTCCCCTGATATCCTCCTTGCGGCTCTCATCTTTCTTTTCCATGAGGAAGGTGAAAGATTTTTTTGTGGAGCTCACCCCATGGACAACGGAAGCTCAACCCTGGAGGAGAGGGTGGGGGGAAGCTAGCCCCCACTTCAGATTCGGGGGGGTAGGGGTTTTTGCCTTATGCGTTTAGTGGTTTAGCTTTTGATTCAAAGGTTAGGGTTTAGGGTTGAAGGTTAGGATGTTTTTAAGGTTTCTAGTGTAGGGTCTAGGTGGGTTTAGGGTTAAGGTACGTGGGGACTAGCTTCCCCCTACCGCAGGAGAGTGCCCTTAGCAATAAGTAGGGAACGTCAAATCATATGATGTTGACCAAATACGAGTACGTTATCATATGATATCATACCAAAATCATACGATTTAATATCATATGATATGATGCCCCAGGCCAAAGTTACCTAGTCAGACCTCCGGTATCATATGATATCATATGAAATCATATGATATGATATGATATTGCCGATCCCTAGCAATAAGCGATTGAGAGGTGCAAGTGTGCCTGCTATACTCAATGCCAGGGTACATCGGGAGGACCCCCAGCTCTGCTGCCTGAGACGCAACCAATTGTATAGCCTGCGTCGTACGACGCAACGGAATCTTCTGGTCAACGGACCCTCCCCTCGCTGCGTCCTGCGACGCAACATACCCTTTGATGTTGTGTCTGCGATGGAGCACGCAGCGTCCTTAACAACCCTGCTCAATGCACTCGATGGCCTCAATGCACTCGATTCTCAACATGCACAATGACTGCCGTAAAAAGTGCATTAAGGCCAGTAAAGCTGACAAGGTGGCATGTCGGCTACCAACTTCCTTAGTCCTGAGTTTTTTGAAGAAAAGTAATTAAGGAACCACTTCGACAGCAGAGCATAGTCTGTAATAGCCACATTCTTAGTATTTATGTGTGTATGTTACAGTCCAGGGGTAGGCCAAATAGGCTAAAGGGACTTGCCCAACCGTGTTAGGAAGGGCTTAAAAAAAAAGCACTGATGAAAATAGTAGAGTACCGGTATGTTCCATTGTCAAACTTTGTATTGGTATAACTTCCACTTTCTTCATGTAGCACCATAGTACTCCTAGGAGCCTTTGCCATACCAAGTGCGCCTACTCTTTTGTAGTAGTGGCAACGCCATTCAAACTGAATCCTCGGTGTCGCTGGTTTGTGTACGGTAGAGACTAGAGAGAACCACCTCCTGAGGTGAAAATCCTTTCACACAAAAACGTTGTCCAGGACGCTGCGTCCTGCGTCACAGATGCATGGGGAGGGTCCATTGCGTTACAGACGCAGCTGCAGTGGATTGGTTGTGTCGCAGGACGCAGGCTTTGGGTCGGTTGTGGGTCGGTTGCGGGTCAGTTGTGTCTCAGGACGCAGGCTGTAAAATCGGTTGCGTCTCAGGACGCAGAGCTGGAAGTCTTCATGAACAACCCTATTTCATACTAGCAGCTTGGAGGGAGCAATAAAGCAATGGACCTGGAAAATCTTCAGAACTTTCCCAGAGTTGGTTGGAATAATGCAGCAATCCAATCCAATCCAAGAAAGCAATACCGGTGCTAAAAGACTATAACGCAGCATCCCTGAAACACTACCGTTATACATAATACCGTACATTTCCTAGAAGAAGAAAAATTACAGCCGAAGACGGTGAGCTACCAAATTGCTGGCTGAAGCTATGTAACCAAGTTTAAGTTTAAGTTCAAGTACTACATAATAGGAATCTAGGCTGTATGCATCATCTTGAAGGACCTGGTTCTAAGAGTTGTCTCAGTACTACGGTATCAAGTATGAACCAAGAGTTTGTGTACTTGAGCCAGCTAACACCACCAAATGACAGAAGTATGGATCTAACATGGAATCAGCGTTGTGTTCAGGCTTTGCTTCCCCTTCCCTCACACAACTCGCACCTTCTTTTCTGCTGCTCTCTAGGCATCCAGACTAGGCAAGTCCTTAGCAAGGCGCACACGGCGCGGGTAATGTGCGGAGCATGTTTGCTACCGGAGCGACAGGTGGCACCGGAATCAAGTGAGTAGACCAAAGCCAGGATTTACGACAGGGCCAGGGTTTCACGCCGACAAACAGACAACACGACAGACAAACGAACATCGGGGCGTCTCTAAAAATACCCCAGGATGGTGAACTTAATTGACTATTCAAAGAGGTCCACAACTCCACAATTCCATCTTCCTGGTAATACTTATTTACACTGCCTAAGACGGCAAGCAGCCAAATTGCTTGCTAAAGCTATGTTACCAAGTTAATGTTAATGAGGTCCATAGCTCCATAACATTTTTAAGGATGCTGACCGGTGCACAAATTACCCAGGCTTCAGAAGTGTTGGGTCGCAAACACTTTTGTTACTTGGTCCTCCTCGACCGGCACGATAAATGGTATCTAGATGCGATGTCGGCCTGAGCATTGTATACTTAAGATCCGTTTCCCTAAATCCTACTAAGCAAGTCCTTACTAAGCCTTAGTAAGGACGTGCCTACTTAGAGGTCATTGTGACGATTCTTGTATGTTTAATTTTTTTACTTGGTCCTCGTGGAGACATGAGAATGTGGAACCGTACCCAGTTCCCCTATCGTTTGAAAGTTACTGACGTTTTTGAGTAACTCCACTACCGTTGTGGCACCAGCGTATTTTACCATTGTCTGACCCCAGGCCCAGCAGGATTCTATAATACCAAGGTGGCCAGGGCACACCGTTGCGGGGCATGGAGGCTGCTCCTTGACACTTCGAGCGAAGCAGGACGGCAGTGGGACCGTGCCAGTATGTGACAATCTTGAACCCAAAATGACGACGACTTTCCTTGAGAATGGCTACACGGTGACATGGGTGGTTGAGTGGGTGGTGCCTGATTTTAGCCGGGTGGTTGGGTGGATAACGAAGAAACACACGGATTTGGCAACTATTTGCCATCAGCGACACATGACGAGAAAGGTTACCGGAATCTGTTACATCCTGGGACTATTTAGAAGCCGGAAAAGGCCTTCTTGCTGGCGCTGGAGGCAATGTGCTTGAGCACGTTGAAGCGGACAGTCTTGGAAAGAGGCCTGGGAAGGGGGCAGGGTGGGAGGTCAGGTTAGAAAACATTTGCTGTGGTCTACTAATGCTGCTACTTGGGGGGCTTACTTTAGCTGTGTTGAACTGAGTTTAGCTGTGTTGGATTGTGTTGCTGTGTCGGATTGTCTTGCATGCTGTGTTGCATTGTGTTGGACTGTGATGGATTTCTCCTCTTCCCAACATTAGTTTGCGTTTGTCTGTTGTTCTCATCTTACTCACCTCCTACCCCTTACTCAACCATCCCCACTCCACCAGGAAATCTAGATAGACAAGTTTGAGCACACAAGGCAACAACATAAACACAGCTGCAATGTCAACCCCATCTAGCCTAAAAAGTCATACAGCTTCTAAAACAACGTTAACACAGCTGTACTGCCCACCCCATCCAGCCTAAAAGCCAGACATACTAGTTCTGACACAACCCAAACACAGCTGCCATGTCGACCCCATCCAGCCTAAAATGCTGACATTACAGTGCAAAAGCAGTAGGGTGTTATGATACATCCGTGCAGTACACCAGTACCACGGCCCGCACCGCATCAGGGCCAGCCTGACCGCTGAGGCATTTATTCAGACATATATTTCAGTTAAAAGCAGGAGGCAAATGATCTTACCTGCACTGTCCGACGACAACGGTGTCTCCATCCTTCACACGGAAGCAAGGAGAGCAGTGGGCAGACAAGTTGCTATGCCTCTTCTCGTACCTACACAGGACAGGAAGTTAATAATCAAGCTGTCAGAGTGAGGGGGAGCAGTGGACTAAAAAGTTGCTATGCTTCTGATACCTAGACAGAAAAAGGGTAATGAATAATCAAGCTGTCAGAGAGAGGGGGGGCAGTGGACTGACAAGTTGCTACGCTACTGATACCTAAACAAGAAAAAGGTAACAAATACCAAGTGGTTTGACCTGGCATATTGACACTGTGATTTGAGCTGGCGTACTAGCACTATGGTTTGACCTGGCAAGTCGACCTGGAGCAGGTGTAATAACACTATGATTTATCGTGGCATATATACAGTAATTCAACCTAGCACACTGACACTATGATTTTAGCTGGCTTGTTGGCACTTCGATTTCAGTTGGCATATTTACACCTCCATATGACACAACACATCGACACTGTGGATTGACCTGGCCTTTTAATACTGAGATTTGACCTGGCATATTGACACTGAGATTTAAGCTGGCGTAATGACACTGTGATTTGACCTGCACTCGGACACTGCAATTTGACCTGGCGCACATCACTGTGATTTAAGCTGGCACTTTGACAGTGATTTGACCTGGCGTATCAACACTTTGATTCCACCTGGAGTTTCTTACCTGGCATACTTCTTCACAAAGTGCAGGTAATCGCGGCGAACCACAATGGTCCTGGTCATCTTGGTAGACTTCACAGTTCCTGCAGCACACAACAGCAGATGTGATCGGAGGTCAGTGTTCCAAGGTCAGTGCTGCTTGCTACTGGTACTACCTCAAACTTGTTTTATTGCAACAGCACATGTGGTCCTAGATCAGTGTTGCAAGGTCAGTGCAGCTTGGTTCTGGTACTACCAAATACTTTTTCAACCAATTAAGACGGCGAGCAGCCAAATTGCTGGCTGTAGCCATGCAACTGATTTCAAGTTGCATGGTGCTGGTACTACCTAATACTTTAGTATTGCCTAAGATAGCAAGCAGCCAAATAGCTGGCTGGAGCCATGTAACCAAGTTCAAGTTGCATGGTGCTGGATCAGATCACTTGTGCACCCACATTTCCTGCCTACACGTAACATATCCAGTGGGACAGAGCAACCTGATTTAATGCATGATAAGTTCATTCATGTAAACGCATGGTGTAGGCAGCGTCCCAATATGTCAGTAGCACGCCTAGTTGTCATGTATATAAACTCAGCGCCATAGTGATACCAACACTCTCCACCATAACCCTGCCTAAGCAACCTCACTCCACTAAACCTCACTCCTCTCCACCCAATTGCCCGTGCCCAGACTATGCACATCGACCACCCAGCACACAGCAAGCAATATACATCTCAATGACTCACCAAGCAAGCAATATACACACTAAGCAAGCAATATACATCTCAATTACTCACCAAGCAAGCAATATACACACTAAGCAAGCAATATACACACTAAGCAAGCAATATACATCTCTATGACTCACCAAAGAATGACGATCTGGATCGTGTCATATATATACAAATATTGGGAGGGTAAAACCTCATCCCATGGACACACACAACAGCAACCATTTACATTGAAAGTAATGTACTTATCCCAGTCCAATCAACTGAGCCCATGCACATACGTGCTAAGACCGCTTGACATTGAAAATCATCTACATATTCCAGTCCAGTCAACTGAACACTTCTTTCACATACACCGAAACCTGAACCAAGCAAGACCCTCAACCCAAATCACGCCACCAGTCCCAGCCGCCAGCCCCCAGTCCTAGCCACTCGTCGCAGCCCTAACCTAGCCACCAGCCCCATCCACCACTCCTAGCCATTAGCCGTACCCACCAGCTCCCTGCCCTAGCCCCCAGTCACATCCACCAGCAACCAGCCCCAGTGATTCAGTATGGTTCAGGTAGACTTCGAGTGACCAGAGGAGGGCAGCAAGTTTGGCCAGCAGCCCTAGATGGGGCACCCCAAGCCAGCCAGTTAGCACACACAGCCAGCTATACCCAACCTATCCCGCCCCCTGGTGTCATGTGTTTAACAAGTTCACACACAAGCCCTCTTCAGGCTGCAGGCACGTTCGGAGTCCAGAGGGGCACCAGGATAATGGCACCACCAGCATCATCATCCCATCACCATGCCATCATTATCATCATCCCAACACCAGTGTCATCATCACAACCAGCATCATCACAACACTGTCATCATTATCATCCCACCACCAGTCGCATCATCAAAACCAGCATCATTATCCCAACACCATGTCATCATTATCATCAGCCCAACACCAGTGTCATAATTATTATCAACACAACGCACCAGTTAGGATACGTCCACGGATGGAGACATCACCAGTGAAGGGGCACTTCTTGTCAATGTAGGTTCCTGGAGGGCGCAAGGGGTACATGTATTACAGCTTTGTTTTCGTTTTAGAAAGGGAATCTTCTGGTGGCAATAAGGGATTTGGTGTCTTTCAAAGTTGGGCTCCTGATATCAATTGGGGTAGGCAGCCCCAAGGGTCAAGGCCTAACGACAAGTAATGGGATGCCTCACCAGGTACCTCATAACAGGTAATGAAGGGCCTGAAGAGTCTGGGGCCTAATAACAAGTAATGGAGTGCCTCATGATGTGTCTCATGACAGGCAAGGGACTAGCAAATGGATCATAGTGGGTGGAAAGAGAGAGCTACTTCCCAATAGCCACGGTTACAGTAGCTCTCTCTCTCTCAAACCACTTTGAACTGTTTGCTAATCCATTACCTATTACGAGGCACCATACATTGGGTCTCGTGGGCACGTGTTAAGGTGAGGCAACTCATGCGAACAATGTTATTTCAAGGACGAGGCACATCATGCAGACCATGTTCATTCAATCATGCATAGGTGTCTCATGGGCACATGTTGACACTTAGATGACAGTTTAAAGCAGGGTAGGGTAAAGCAACGTTTACGACAAAGTGTGCGCCCAAGGTGTTCCTATCTGTATGACTTGGTTTCGTTGCCTGCATGCATGAGTTATAATATGACACACACAAGCTACATGAGAGTTTGATCAAGGGGTGCAGTGTTGCTTCAAAGCCTGGCCCACACTTCCAGGTGGGTGTTTGGTGGTAGGTGGAGGTGGTTGGTGGTAGTTGATAGACTGGTAGGTGGGGTAGTTGGTAGACTGGTTGGTGGGTAGGTTGGTGGGGGTGGGCTGTTTATGGGTTGCTGGTTGGGTGATGGTGGGTTTGCTGCACCACAACCACCACACACACACAGTTCTGCAAAAGTGATACGTCTTGTCTTCGCACAGTGCCAGTTCGACAAAACCCACGCTTATGCAGGCTGGCTCTTAGTACTCCTGGCTTTGACATACCACATGTACAGTACCACAGAAGAACACAGCTTCAATTAGGGATGATCTCAGGCTTCTTGGAGGCTACCCTTCCCCAAGTCTTGGGCCAGAATCTACTCCCAATATTTCCAACCCCTCCCCACCTTCCACCCGCTATCAATCTAGTCGAGGCACTAGGAAAGCTGCGCAGGAAGCTGCCGACGCGCCTCCATGATTTCCACCGTCGCAACAGACCCGGGGGGGGAAAAGGTAGGAGAAGCTCGGAGGCGTAGCTTAACAAACAAGGCAGGGACCAAATCCGAGGAAGCAAGGAGGGCAGATGAAGAAGGAAAGAAAAGCTTATAGACTAGCTGACGCTAATCAGAAAGACGCCAGAGGGATGGCGTGGCGTAATTAATGCTCCCCCATCCGACCCATCCCCTGTCGCTTGCTATGCGCCAGCTCCCCCATCCAACCCATCCCCTGTCGCTTGATGTGCGACAGAAAGCGCATCTCACCCTCGATGGCAGACTGGGGAGTCTTGAATCCAAGACCGACGGACTTGTAAAAGCGGTGGCCGCCCTTGCCAGGAGCCTTCTTGTCCTTGACCTTGAACCCAGCGGTCACGCCAAGCTGCTTCTGGTAAGCCTTCTCGTTCTGCGAAAAGAGAGATGAGGGCAAAGTTCGAAGCAAGTAGCGAGTAGCCGTCAGCAAGGGGTTGGGATGATCATGGAGGGGGTAGAATCCAAAGCCGGACAATTGGGGGGCTGCGTACCTGCTCAGCCATTGTGAAGGTTCGTTGAGTGAAAGGAAGAGCTGAAAGTGGCGAAGGCATAAATGAGCGCAAAGTACGCGCGGTACACCGTACCGCACCTCTAGCCAGATACGGCTAATACTTTCAGCCGACCAGCTTTGGGCAGAGCTTTGGGGGGGGCCCAGCCCAGCTCCAATGCCGCACACCAGAGATACACACAACGCAGGCTTGATTTCAGCCAGGCATGATTTCATTTAAGCTGCTTAGGCGAACCGGCGACATCGCGTGATGCCTCAAACATCCAAATTGCGATTCCACGTCCAGACCATGATATCTTTTCACCAAGTTCGAATATTCAAAAGCCCCAAGAGGGAGGCGAGGGGGTCCTGATTCAATTTGTAGCCTTGAGTTTTATCCCAGTTTCCGAATAGTTCCTAAATTTTAAAAACTGGTCGCGTGGAACTGTTGTCTGTGGTCAGAGAATTCTGGTCTCAAACTAGAGCCTTGATTTGTATCCTAGTTTCCGAGCAGTTTTGAAACTGGTTACAGGGAAACTAAACAATTGCCTAAAGCAAGAGTAAACAAATGTTTTGACCTGTAATGCCTAAAAAACTGAGGGCTACCCCCCCCCCCCCCCCCCCCCCCCCTTTAATAGACATAAGAGGCTTTAATTGACATTATATATCGATTCTGGGTATTTACTGGCGCATACTATTGGGTAAATGCCGAGAAACTATATACCGAGACACTATATATCGATTCTGGGTATTTACTGGCGCATACTACGGCATCCTCATAATTCCCAAACAGGGATCGTGTGCTAGTTAAAAACTCACCCATTCACCCACCCACCCACCCACCCACATTACCCGCCCATTCACCCACCCATACACCCATCCAGACCACCCATTCATCCAACCATACCCACCCACATTACCCACCCATTCACCCCCGGGTCTTAAGTGGTGCCAATGAACTGCCCTTGTCGACACAATCGCATTGGTGGTCTCAAAATGTCATTTGGAGGTCCGAGTAAAAAGACAGCACACAAACTGAGGACGGCTGCCCATCTATCCCCATCTATTCCCTGTCAGTCTTTTAATCCCCTCTGCTCCCAACCTTTCCATATTACTCCCATCTATTCCCATACGTATGTTTCCTATTCCAATCAACTGTTCCCATCTGCTCCCAACCTTTCCTCCCATACCTCCAATCTGTTCCCACGCGCTCCCTATTCAAATCAACTATTCCCATATTTTCCCTGTTCCAATCAGCTGTTCCCACCGATTCCCATCTGGCCATCTGCTCCCTTTCCAATCAACTGTTCCCATATGTTCCCTTTTTATCACAACTAGAGGGGGGGAGGGGCCTGAGGGAGGGAGGGAGGGGGGGGGGGGGGGGGAGGGGGAGGGGAGGGAGGGGGGGAGTAAAAGGATGAACTCCAAATGCTACAAGTGTAAGCTTACCCACTAATTATCCATCTCTTGCTTTCTTATTCACGCTGCGACTGGGGTAAGTTTAATTGTACCCTTTCTTTTCTTTAAACAACCAAGGCTCGCAAGTACCGCCCAGAGGTATAAGCCGGTACTTGAAGGTACTCGCAATTCTTGGGCAGCCTTTCTTGTAGGTGCCTATGGTAAGACTTTAAGTGGGACCCCTCCCTACCCTACCCTCTGTCTCTGGGTAAGCTAGTACCTTCAAGTACCTTTATGGCCTATTCCCCTGTACCTGGGCATTAAGGTACTCCAAGTACCTTCAAGTGGGACCCCTCCCTACCTGGGGAATAGGCCATTAAGAAAGGTACTTTAAGAAAGAAAAGCTGCCTATGGTAAGACTCGTGAGTACCTTTATTAAATGCCCAGAGTCATAGGCCTTTCAGGGGCCCACTTACTTGCCAAGTATGAATGAGGCAGCTACCAAGTGGGACCCCAATACTCGATACTCGCGGGTACCTTCATTAAGGCCCAGAGTAATAGGCCATCAAGAAAGGTACCTGGAGTACCTTTATTTTATGCCCAGAGTAATAGGCCATTCTAGTACCTTCTAGTACCTTCTAGTACCTTCTATTACCTTCTAGTACCGGGCATTAAGGTACTCGCAAGTGGCCCCCTTGCGAGTACCTTCAAGTCTTAGGCAGCTAAAGGTAAAGGTAAAGCTGCCCAAGACAAGACTTGCGAGTACCTTTATTTAATGCCCAGATACAGAGGGCCATCAAGTGGGACCCCGGGGCCGGTACTAGAAGGTACTACAGGTACCTTTCAAGTACTGGTCTATTCCCCTGTACCTTTTATGGGCATTAAATTAAGGTACTACAGGTACCTTTCAAGTACTGGTCTATTCCCGGGGGCCGGTACTTGAAAAGCTGCCTAATACTCGCGGGTACCTTTATTTCAAGTACCTTCAAGTGGGACCCAACAATGAGCAATCAATGAGCAATCAATGAACTCATAAGCAGTCAGCAATCATTGTCAGGGGGCCGCTGGAAGACATTAGCGAGTACCCTAGGAATAAAAGACTGAGCCTTTGCTACGACTATATCTATTGGTACGCCACTTGTCGATACACGTCGATACACGTCGATACACGGGTACAGGGTAATTGGCCATCAAGTGGGACCCCTACGGTAAGGGGCCCACTTGCGAGTACCGGTACAGGGGCCCAAAAGGTACTAGAAGGTACTCGCAAGTGGGCCCCTCCCCTGGGTGGCCCCTGTATCTGTATCTGTATCTGGGCATTAAGGTACTCCAGGTACCTTCCAAGTACCTTCAAGTCTTAGGCAGCTAAAGGAAAGTAAAGGCTGCCCAAAACAAGACTTGCCAAGTATGAATGAGGCAGCTACAAGAAAGAAAAGCTGCCTAATACTCGCGGGTACCTTAAGGCCCAGGGGGCCCAAAAGGTACCTGGAGTACCGCCCAGAGTAATAGGCCATTAAGGTACTTTAATGCCCCCTGTACCTGGGCATTAAGGTACTCCGGGTACCTTTTGGGCCTATGACTCTGGGCATAAAATAAAGGTACTCCGGGTACCTTTTGGGCCTGGGAGGCTCACTTCTGTCTATGGTGGGTTAGGTTCGTACGTTGCAATGCATATTGCAACCAAGTACCTTTCTTTATGGCCCCTGTGCCCGGGCATTAAATTAAGGTACTCCAATTAATAGTACCTTTCTTGATGGCCTATAGGAGGCGTCACTGGAATTGTCTTAGCTAACGCTGGAGTCGACGTAATGCTACACGAGTACCACCCGGGGGGGGGGGGGGGGGGGGGGGGGGGGGGGGGGGGGGGGGGGGCTGCGTCCAACCGGGACCACAAGTTATTCCACTCTCCGTTTCCACATACTGAAAATTTTATCAGCGTGCCTCGCCACAGCTCCTAGTTCCTTCTGCTGACATGAACCAAAAGATTGTGCGCCCCCGTCTTGAGGTAAGACCTCCCTCCTCAGCCCCCCGACCTCTGATCTGGAGCTTATTAGTCGCTGAAGCGAACGAAAGAAGACACCCCGAGGAAAGACCTCCGCAGAAATGAACGTTGCTTTTGCCTCCTGCGCTCCTTTGCAAGCTTTTGGCCTCAACATAACGCGATACCGTTTTCTGGGCCGTTCAGCAGTGCTGCCTGGTGGTGCGAGCTTGCAGCGGTTCCGACACTGCCGGAGACATGAATGATCCGTCGACCCGCCACGTCTCAGAATTCAGTTTGCGAGACGTTTCCCATTATCGGAATGCGAGTCGTATCTCTCGCGTTTCCTGAGTATGCGATGAGTGCCCAATCGGTTACAACGGAATAGTGCATGGGCGTATCTCCCAACTCCCCCCCCCCCCATAGTCAAGTCTTCATGGCGTTGCACAACACTCAACATAGTCGATTGGAGTTTGGTCTATTTTGATTACATGGTCTACCAGCCTTCAGGCTGCTCACCGTCTGTGGGCAGAGAAAACATGGGTAGTTTATTGCCCTAACACCACACTCAGAGCATAGAATGCAGTCATGCATGTGTAGAAATGATGGGTTAAATAACAACCTTGGCACCTCCTTGAAATACCTCCCTTTTCCCCTCTGACATGCCCCCCTCCCCGTAAAATACCACCTAGGCCCCTCCTTGACTCATTTCCCTCCTCCCCGGCTCTGTCCCTTCCAGGAAACGACCACCTTGACGTCCTCTTTACCTCCCTGACACGCTCCACTTCCCCAAAACGACCACCATGACGTCCCTCTAACCTCCCTGACACGGTCCACTCCCCCAAAACGACCACCATGATGTCCCCCTTACCTCCCTGACTCGCTTCACTCCCCAAAAACGACCACCTTGGCACCTCCTTGAAGTTTTTCAAATATTTCATCTACATCTCCCTCCCCGTCATGCTGCCCCCCCCCCCCCCCCCCCCCCCCCCCCCCCCCCCCCCCCATCCCTCCCCTCCCCAACACCCCCCTTACTTCCCCAACTCGCCTCCCTTGCCCCCCCCCCCCCCCCCCCCCCCCCTCCCCTTCCCGACACCCCCCTTACTTCCCTGTCATGCCTCCCCTCCCCTCCCCTCCCCGACACCCCCCTTACTTCCCCAACTCGCTCCCCTCCCCTCACCTCACCTCACCTCACCTCACTTACCCCCCCTAACCTCAACGACATGCTCCCTGCCTCTGCAGTATTTAAAGCACTCCATCTACATCTCCTTCCCCATCATGCTGCCCCCCCCCCTCCCCTCCCCTCCCCTCCCCTCCCCTCCCCTACCCCCCCTAACCTCAACGACATGCTCCCTGCCTCTGCAGTATTTCAAGTACTTCATCTACATCTCCTTCCCCGTTGTCTTCGGCTACGGCCTCGGCCGCATTCCTGCTTTCTGGGAGAGCGTCTCTGAAGTGGTACGCCTACTTAGTGTTCAAGCATGCATTGTGTCCATTCGTTCATTGTGTTAAAGCATGCATAACTAGGTAACGGCAATATGATATCATATGACATCATGTCATTACATGATATTTCATATGGTTTCATGTCATCATATGGTATCATGTCATCATATGATACATATGGTATCATGTAATCGCATGATATCATATGATGCCGGCAGTCTGACTAGGCTAAAGTTACCATTTGTAGACAAATTCATACGATGCAGTTTGCATGATATCATATAATATCATACTTGCCTTTGGTCAACATCATATGATATGCCGGTCCCTATGAATAACAAACACAAGTTCCTGGAAATGACCTATTTTGTGAAAATGTCAGTTTTTGCCCTGAACACCCACCCATCAACCCGCCCAACTTTGGAGCCCCATAACTATTTTCTACTGGGCCAAACTGAAAAATAAGACCAGTTTCTCTATGCACTCTACAAGCTCTACACAATTAAATGCTGGGGTACTTTTGGTTAGAATCTGCCCACCCCCACCCCCCCCCCCCCCCCCCCCCCCCCCCCCCCCCCCCCTTGCCATGCATAAACATACACGTTTATCATTTATTGTGGGTAAATATAACCTCGCAAATAACCATACACCTAAGTGTTTATCATTTCTTCTGGGAGAGTGCATACAGTGGTTAGCCTGGCTCATGTTCATACACAACATGCATTCACATTACATGTAACATTGCTATGCATGTATCTAAATGTTGATCATTTCTTCTGGGCGCACGAGCAAATACACAATGGCACTCCTGGCTGATGTTCATACACAACATGCATTCACATCACATACAACATTGCTATGCATGTATCTAAATGTTGATCATTTCTTCTGGGCGCACGAGCAAATACACAATGGCACTCCTGGCTGATGTTCATACACAACATGCATTCACATCACATACAACATTGCTATGCATTTATCTAAATGTTTATCATTTCGTCTGGGAGAGCGGACACAATGGCACGCCTGGCTTATGTTCATACACAACATGCATTTACATAACATATAACATTGCTATGCATGTATCTAAATGTTGATAATTTCTTCTGGGAGCATGTCAAATAAGTGGCACGCCTGTCTTATGTTTTCATAGACAGCACTCGTAAATATAAGAATGCTTTGCATTCATTTAAATGTTTATCATTTCTTCCGGGAGCACATACACAATGGCACGTCTGGTTCATGTTCATACAAACCATGCATTCACATATAACATTGCTATGCATTCATCTAAATGTGTATCATTTCTTCTGGGAGCACAAGGACACACACAATGGCAGGCCTGGCTCACGTCAATACACAACATGCATATATCTAAATGTTTATCATTTCTTCTTGGAGCACGTCGACGATGTGGTATGCCTGTCTTATGTTTTCATACACAGGGCTCCTAAATATAACAATGCTGCGCTTTGATCTATGTTTTTTATCATTTCTTCTGGGAGTGCGCATACACAATGGTATGTCGGCATCAAGTTCATACACAGCATGCATAATTATAACTATGCTATGCATTTATATAATTTCCAATAATTTCTTCTGGGAGACCGTACAAAGTGTTTGTGCATAAAATTTGCAAGGAAAATATTTTGTATATATTGCCAACCCAACCCAACCCAACCCAACCCAACCCAACCCAACCCAACCCATCCCAACCCAACCCAACCCAACCCATCCCAACCCAACCCAACCCAACCCAATCCAACCCAACCCATCCCAACCCAACCCAACCCAACCTGAACAGTTGCCTTCTGCTGCTTCAAACCCAAGTGGACCCTACCTGTCCAAGAAAATCACTGAGGACCGACCCACTCTCCATACAGAATACCAGAAGGTAAGGTCCTGAGAAGCTGGTGTGTTCGAGTGGAGGGGGGGGGGGGGGGGGGGGGGGGGGAGGGTAGCTTGGGCCGGGGGGGGGGGGGGGGGGGGGAAGGGGGGGGGGGGGGGGGGGGGGGGGGGTCTTGGTCTGGGTTAGGTTGGGTTGGGGGGGACGGGGGGGGAAGGGGTCATCACTCTCCATACAGAATACCAGAAGGTAAGGTGCTGAGAAGCTGGTGTGTGTGTGTTCGTGGGTGTGGGTGGGTGGGTGGGTGGGGGCTTGGTCTGGGTTGGGTTAGGTTGGGTTGGGGGGGAGGGAGATGGATGCAACACTCTCCATACAGAATACCAGAAGGTAAGGTGCAGAGAAGCTGGTGTGTGGGTGTTCGTGTGTGGGTGTGGGTGGGTGGGTGGGGGATAGGGGAGCTTGGGCCGGGTGGGGGTTGGAAAGGGAAGGCGGGGGGGGGGGGGGGGGGGGGGGTCATCACTCTCTATACAGAGTACCAGAAGGTGAGGTGCCGAGTAGCTGGTGTGTGTGTGTCACTTTGTCCGGGTGTGTTCTGGTGTGTGTGTGACTGTGTTAGGGTTTGTGACTGTTTTGGTGTGGGAAGGGGTGGGAGGGAGGGTGGGGGGGTGAGGGGTGAGGGGTGGGGGGAGTGTGTGTGTGGGTGGGTGGATGGTGGGTGGGTGGGTGGGGGGGGGGGGGGGGTACAACACTCTCCGAGCAGAGTACCAGAAGGTGAGGTGCCGAGTAGCTGGTGTGTGTGTGACAGTGTTTGAGTGGAACAGGGAGGAGAGGGTATGGGAATGGAGGGTAGCTTGGGCTGGGTTGGGAGGGTGGGGTGGGGTGGGGATGCAACGTTCTCCATACAGAATATCAGAGGGTGAGGTGCTATGTAGCTGGTGTGTGTGTGTCACTTATTCCGGGTGTGTTAGTGTGTGTGTGTTAGTGTGTGTGTGTTAGTGTGTGTGTGTGACTGTGTTTGGGTTCGTGACTGTTTTGAAGTGGAAGGGGAGTGAGGGGGAGGGGTGGGTGGGTTGAGGGAGGGAGGGTGTGTGTGTGTGTGTGTGTGTGTGTGTGTGTGTGGGGGGGGGGGGGGGGGGGTACAACACTCTTCATGCAGAGTACCAGAAGCTGAGGTACTGAGTAGCTGGTGTGTGTGTGTGACAGTGTTTGAGTGGAACATGGAGGGGTGGGGGGATTGAGGGGTGGGGTGTGTGTGGGGGGGTACAACACTCTCCATACAGAGTACCAGAAGCTGAGGTACTGAGTAGCTGGTGTGTGTGTGCGTGTGTGTGTAACTGTGTTTGTATGTGTGTGTGTTTGAGTGTGTGTATGGGGGGCTGTGTGTATGGGTCTTGACTGTGTTTTGTGTGGCTGAGTGTGTGTGTGACTGTTTGTGTGTGTGTATGTGTGTATGGGTCTGAACTGTGTTTTGTGTGACAGTGTGTGTGTGACTGCCTGTGTGTGACTGTGTGACAGTGTGAATGTGACTGCGTTCGTATGTGTGTATGGGTCTTGACTGTGTTTTGTGTGGCAGTGTGTGTGTGTGACTGTTTCTGTGTGAATGTGACTGGGTTTGTGTGTGTATGTGACTATGCTTCTGCGAGTGTGCCCACCCACCCACAACACCTATCCACCACCACCCAGCACCCACCCACACACCCATCCACCACCACCCACCACCACATCCATCCACCACATCCATCCATCACCACCCACCATATCCACACACCATCCACCACCACAAGCACCTCCATCCACTGCCCACCGCTGCCCACCCACCACCACATCCATCCACCACCATCAACCACATCCATCCACCACCATCCACCATATCCACCCATCCACCACCACCCATCACCACATCCATCCACCACCCACCATATCCGCCCATCCACCACCACCCACAAGCACCTCCATTCACTACCCACCTCCATCTATCCCCACCATACCCATCCACCACCACCCACCACCACATCCATCCACCTACATTCACCACCTACATCCACCACCCACCCACCACCCACCACCGCATCCATCCACCACATCCATCCACCTATATCCACCACCCACCCACCACCCACCACCGCATCCATCCACCACATCCATCCACCTATATCCACCACCCACACACCACGCCCACCTACCAAACCCATCCACCACCACCCACCACCACATCCATCCACCACCACCCACCATATCCACCCACCAACCACCGCCCACAACCCCCTCCATACCCCACCCACAACCCACCACCACCCATCTTCACCCACCACTCATCTCACTCGCACCCCCCCACACACGTATCCTCTCAGATTCTCTTAGAGAAAGCTTTGGACTCAGCCATTGAGGAAGCCCGTGCCGCAAACTTGCCCAAGTAAGCTGAAGCAACTCACAAGCACACAAGCAGCACCGAAGTAAATTAGCAGGACAGCAGAGTTGCCCCCCCCTCGTTGATATTTCTTTCTTCTCTCTTCTTGGGATCTCTCCTTCGCCATCGTCAACTTCCGCCCAGCTTCTTCTCCATCCCGCAGAATTTGAATCCGAATTTGTATCTGAATTGAAGTCCAGACCTGACAGCCTGTCAGAAATTCAGCAACACAGAGAAATGGCTCCCGGCAAGATGAAGGCCCTAGTTACTGGTGGTTCTGGCTTCCTGGGCAAGCACCTGGTGCAGCAGATGTTGGAGAGCGGAAAGTACGAGGTGGTGGTGTTTGACATCCGCGAGTCGGATGTAACCGGCGTCACATCGGTGGTGGGCGACTTGCGCAAGGCAGACCAGGTGAGGCTGGGGCAGTGCTGTTGTGGCTATCTGGCATGTGACCCGGGGAAAGTGGTGAGTTAGCTGTTGGTCAGGGGCAAGTGTGGGGTGGTGGTGTTTAATGTGAGGATGAGGGATTTGCCAGGCATCATGGCGGTGGTGGGGGTGAATATCAAGGATTGGGTGGCTTGCGCAAGGCGGGCCAGGTGAGGCTGGAGCAGTGCTGTTGTGGCTGCCTGGTATGTGACTTGGAGAGAGTGGTAGTTTAAGTGTTGGTGAGGGGCAAGTATGGGGTGGTGGTGTTCAACATCCGCGAGTTGGACTTGCCCGGCGTCACATCGGTGGTGGGCGACTTGCGCAAGGCAGACCAGGTGAGGCTGGGGCAGTGCTGTTGTGACTGTCTGGCATGTGACCCGGGGAAATTGGTGAGTTAGCTGTTGAAGAGCGGAAAGTACGAGGTGGTGGTGTTCGACATCCGCGAGTCGGATGTACCCGGCGTCATGTCGGTGGTGGGCGACTTGCGCTAGGCAGACCAGGTGAGCAAGGCTTGTGCAGGAGTGGATGTGGTGTTCCATTTTTCCACCGCCTCAACCCAACCCAACTCCTACCCCCCGCACCCCACCCACCCCACCCCTACCCACCCAACCCACCCTACCCTACTCTACCCTACTCCACCCTACCAAAAGAAAGGACACCCCTCACAACCCACCCGACCCCCCCCCTAACCCATGACCCAAGGCTTGTGACATGAGTGCAGATAGCTGCCGTGTAAGTTCCTTTGCCAAACATCCTGCCCTCAACCCACACCCCTACCCCTCGCGCACACACCACAAGCACCCCCTACACCCCCCCACCAGCCTGCTCACATAACGGCCCCACCCTCATTGGTCAATAGTGTTCAGGTACACCCACCACCACACCCTGCTAACCTACCCACCCAAAATCACACACCTCCTACCCACCCCCACAGCACTGCCCTACCCCCTCCAACCACACGCTCTACCCACACAAAAGAGCCCCCCCAAAAACCCCCCCCCACCAACCAAACCCCCTACCCCCCCCAACCACTATGCTCCTACCCACCTCACTCAACCAATAGTCTCCTGACCCACCCCCCACTGCTCCTACCTGCCCCACCCTTGTTTCTACCCACCCACACAGGTAGCAAGCTTGTGCAGAGTTTGATATGGTGTTTTCCATTTTGCCAACACCAGAAAGCAAGTCTCCAACCTCACCACCCCCTGCTCCTCACACCCCAACCCACCCACCCTACCCACACAACACACCCTTGCTCCTACCACAACCCTTCCACAAGGTGACCAATCATGCATGTTCATAGTGGATGTGTCATTCCATGTTGCCACCCAAAAGACGATGAAAAAAAAAAAAGCCCAACCGCCTCAACCCAACTGCACCACTACCACCCACAACCACCCCACCATATCCCACCCTTACCCTCACCCGCCCACCCACAACCCACCCCACCCAGGTGACCAAGGCTGTGGCAGGATTGATGTGTCATTCCATGTTTTCCACACACCCACGCCTACACACCCGACCCTACCCCCCCAACAGACCCCACCCCACCCATACCCCCATACTACCCACCCCACCACCCCTACCTCTCTTAAACCCACAAAAACCCACCCCCAGCACCACCCATACCCCTGTCAACCCACAACCCCACGCCCCGCGGTGACCAAGTTTGCGAGTGGTATAAGTGGTTTTTCCTTGTAGCCAACCGCCCAGTCGACTCAAACCTTAACACCCTACCCCCCACCCCCCCCAACCCCACACCCCACCCCATACCCACCCCACTTCCTACCCACCCCACTCCACCCCCCCCCCCCACCCCTACCCCTCCACCCCTATCCGCCCCACAAAACCCCACTACCACAGCACCCCACCCATCTCAGCCTCATACCACACCTACCCCTCACAACACCCACCCCACCCACCCAACCCCACCCCCCCATGTGACCAGGCTATGTGCAGGAGTGGATGCGGCTCATTCCATGTAGCCCACCCACCCAAAAGCCTCGCCTCACCGACTCCTACCCCCCACACGCCACTACCGCCACCCCACCCCTACCCTCTTACCCAACCCACCCCACCCGGTGACCAAAGGCTTGTGCTGAGTTGTATGTGGTGTTCCTTTAGCACCGCCTCGCCTCAGCCCTACCCCCCCCCACCCCCCAAACCCACAACCCACCCCACACCCTACCCCTCTTAACCCACAACCCCCCCCACCAGTTGCAGGCTTGTGCAGGAGTGTATGTGGGTTTCATGTAGCCACCCGCCCTCTCCCAACTGGTGGAAGAACATCGCTGAACAAGGAGCTGAATGCCTTCCGTCCATGTTGAGGGCACAGAATACCAGCAAACGTCGTGGCGGCGTGCCAGGCCAATGGTGTGGGCAAGCTAGTGTACACCAGCACAGCATCAGGTGGGTGGCTTGCAGTTAAGCAAATCCCTCCATAGCCTCCATCACACACACACACACAATGCAAACACAAGCACACCACTCAGCACTCCCACAAACGCCCCCCCACACAACCAACCACCACACCCCCCCTCACCCCCCCCACACCAAAACTAACACACCACACCCCCCCTCACACACACACACACACTCTCAAAAACACACGCTCACATCTTCACACACACGACACAAAAGCACACACACCACAGGGGCCTCTCGCAAGTACCCACAACCAGCCCAGAGGGCCGTTCGTGGCTGCTAACTCGCTTTCAAGTACCGGTCCTCTAGCGTACTCGCAAAGCGGGCCCCTTAGGTGCCCAACTTGGGTTTTTAGCAGCGGTGTTGCTAGCTAGTGCACTGTATTTTAGCTGCCTACACACCCACACACAACACAAAATCCACACACACTTACACGACTCACTCCACAAGACACACCCCACCCACCCACCCACCCAACCCACCCACCCACATAGACACCCCACACCCCCCCCAAACAAACACTCACACAAGCACCTAACCCCCCCCCCCCCCCGGCCCCACCAAAACGCACCCCGCGGCCAAAAAAGGGAAGGGGGAGGAAAACGGCCCCGAAAAAGTACCGCCCCCCCCCCCCCCCCCCCCCCCCCCCCACACACATCCACTACTTACCCTTTTAACAACTGTCGAAACTGCCTTCACGGCTTCTTCGACGGCACCACCCCCTGCACATTGTTGATGAGACCACCACTCACTCCCCCCCCCCCCCCCGCGAGCTCCCGGCCGCACACCACACACACTTACACGCACTCACACGCCCCCACACCTCACACTGGCGACTCACACACTCAGTCCACACTCACTCACTCACACTTAAAAACTCACACGCACACGCACATACCCCCCAACGCCAAGACAAACCCCCCGCCCCCCCCCTCACACACACAACTCACATAGGCCGGATCGCCTACACCACCACACACACACAGCACACACACAATACTAACAAAAGCCGACCCCCACCTTTTGTTTCCACCGGGAAGTCCACACGTCCCTCTGGTAATCAAACATTTGCCTACACTGTCTTCACCGGAACCCCCTGCACATTGTTAACCAGAATTGTACATTTACCACCCAAACAACCCATTCCGACACCGGCCAAGTCAATCCCAACCAAACCAAACCAAACCCAATCCAACCCAACCCAACCCAACCCAACCCAACCCCGCCCAGCCCACAGCAAACCCTTCAAACGATCCCATACTTAACCTCAAACAACTTTCAACCTGCCGTCCAGCTGTCTTCGACGGCACCCCACTGCACATTGTTGACGAACTTACACACACACACACAATCCCACCTGTTTGTTTCCCCCTCCCATGTCCCTCTTTCAACCTACCGTCCAGCTGTCTTTGACGGCACCCCACTGCACATTGTTGACGAGACTCGGCATTACGCTCCCAAGCCCTTGGACTGCTCTACCCACCACCACCCCATACCCTCTCATGCTCCCCATACCACCCCAGACTTCACCTCAAACGACTTTCGAACTGCTTTCCAGCTGTCTTCGACGGCACCCCACTGCACATGGTTGATGAGACTCGGCACTACGCTCCCAAGCCCATGGACTACTACACACAGACCAAGATTGAGGGCGAGCAGTTGATCCTGCAAGCGAATGGCTCAGGTGGCGTGGCCGCATGCGCCCTCAGGCCTAGTGGCATCTTTGGGGAGGGAGACCTCCTGTTCGTCCCAACTATTGTCAAGCAGGTGAGTGTGTGGGTGGATGGGGGCTCAGGTGGTGTGGCTGCATGCGCCCTCGAGCCTAGTGGCATCTTCGGGGAGGGAGACCTCCTGTTCGTCCCAACTATTGTCATGCAGGTGGGTGGGTGGGTGAGGTGTGTGTGTGTGGGGGTGGGGGGGGGGGTGGGGGGGGCGGTAGGGCGGTTGGGAGTTAAGAGTACGGGAGGGTGGTAGGGGTGAGGAGTTCTGGATGGGTTGGGTTGGGGGTTGGCAGGGGGGGAGACACACAGACCTTTCCCTTCAGCTCCTGACCATGCCTGTCCCCCACCCCGACCCAGGCTGTGGCTGCAAAAATGAAGTCTATTATTGGAGATGGGAAGAACATGATGTACTTCACCTCTGTTGGCAATATGGCACAGACTAGAAACATGAAGTATTTGAGCACCCCCCATCCCACCCCACCCCACCCATTCCCCCACTGCCTTCCCTTTGCGCCCCCCCCCCCCACCACCACCACCACCACCTCCTTCACCTACTGACCATGCCTGTCCCCCACCCCACCCCACCCTTCCCCCTGGCCTTCCCTTTGCGTTTTATCGCCTCTCCCTTCACCTCCTGGCCATGCCTGTCCCCCACCCCACCCCAGGCAGTGGCTGGAAAAATGAAGTATATTATCGGAGATGGGAAGAACATGATGGACTTCACCTATGTTGGCAATGTGGCACAGGCTCACCTGGAGGCCGCAGATGCTCTGTCCCTGACGTCCAAGGTGGCAGGACAGGCGTACTTCATCACCAACTGTGATCCGCGCCCCTTCTGGGGCATGCTTGGAGATATGTGTGAAGGACTTGGCTATGGCCGCCCCTCAATCAAGCTGCCTTTCTTCCTCATCTTCTTCGTTGCTTTCCTCTTCGAATACGTCATCAAGCCCGTGCTGAAGCCTTTCAAGGACCTGAAGACCGACTTCACCATGAACAGGATCCTCATAGCATCCACCAACAGGACCTTCAGCTCGAGCAAGGCTCAGGCAGACTTTGGCTACAAGCCCAAGGTCGGCATGGAGGAGGCCCTCAAGAAAACGTTGCTGTCTTTCCAACACCTCAGGAAGAAGTAGTTTGTTTAGATTGCTACATGGTTTTTCAGCCAACTCTGGGCTGCTCACCGTCTTCCAATGCCAAGCTCCCCCGTGCGATACCCACGAAGAAGTAGCTGTGCGTTGGTTGGGTTGGGTTGCATGGACATATGGTATGTACACCTACCGGCTACAAGCCTAAGGTCGGCATGGAGGAGGTCCTCAAGAAAACGCTGCTGTCTTTCAGACACATGAGGAAGTAGTAGCGGGGGGGCAACCTAGGATGCTGGGGTCTAGGGAGCCGTATTTCCATTTTTGAATGTAACACCAGACTTCTTTCACAAGCCGAAGGTAGGCATGGAGGAGGACCTCAAGAAAACGCTGCTGTCTTTCAAACACCTTACGAAGTAGTGGCAAGGGAAAACTTAGGATACTGGGGTCTAGGGAACCGCATTTTCATTTTTGAATGTAACACTCAAGGTAGCACCAGTCTTCTTTCACAAGCCCAAGGTAGCACCAGTCTTCTTTCACAAGCCCAAGGTAGGAGGCCCTCAAAAAACGCTGCTGCCTTTCGAACACTTCAGGGATGTTAAGGATGGCATAACAACAGAACGCTGGCACTGGCTTTGGCCTTGCGCACCTTCAGCCATAGCTAATGCTGACATGTGGCTCGAGGCACACCTATCGCCAGCAAGGAACACGTAGTTCTGCGTTGGTTTGTTTTGGATTGGTTACATGGTGTGTCAGCCAGGCTAATTCAGCCTTCAGGAGTTAGGATGGCCGCTGTCTACGGAGTGGGCGGACACAGAAGAAGAAGAACGGTGGCTACAAGTTACATGGGGAAAAGGAATTCCCAATATTCAGACTTAAATTTAATTCAGCACCCGCCGTTCCTGGCCCACAGGTATTGATGATATATATATTTGTAGGATATAGGGATATCCTCTCTTCCTCGATTTCTCGATTTCGGAGATTTCTATTTTTCTGATTTTCCTTTCTTAAGGTTTTCTTAGTCTCTATTACTTATACACGTAAGAAAACATAAGCTACCATAAGCTATCTATAAATCTTGAGCTGTTACTCATAGACTATCAAACCCGATATATGTTAGTAGGATATAATGGAGGAGGCTCTCGAGAAAAACCAGGCAGTCCTTTATATTGTGGACCTGAGAAAGAAATAGCGGGGGCCAACCTAGTAACCTAGGGGGTAGGGATCCAAATAAACAAATCAATCGAATGTAACATGGGGCTCCGCCATTCCTTGCAC
Source organism: Chlamydomonas sp. ICE-L (assembly GCA_013435795.1). Taxonomy (NCBI): domain Eukaryota; kingdom Viridiplantae; phylum Chlorophyta; class Chlorophyceae; order Chlamydomonadales; family Chlamydomonadaceae; genus Chlamydomonas; species Chlamydomonas sp. ICE-L. The sequence continues at coordinate 797,755 of JACBWV010000476.1, read as the reverse complement.
AAGCCTACGGTACCCACAGGCGGTACCCACGTGGGTACCGTAGATCCTCCTCTCATGTGGAGGAGGACCTATAGAGTTTGAACTTGGACCTGGTTAGTTGGTCACATGGGTCCAGGCCGCCAGCCTTCAAGGCTGCTCGCCGTCACCTCAGCAATCTCAACATTCAAACCGATTCAAACCATTACTCTTATCAAGCAAAAATACGGTAACTAAAGCGGTACCTACAGCGTACTGGTAAAGCTGTATATTCAGCGCAGTGGCCCAAGGCAGGTTAAGCATCCCTTTTCCAACGAGCATTCACCTTCTTGGTTGAGATTCGCGCGCATTCTGCCAATTTCATCTTGAGATCGATATAAAAACTCACTTGCCCTGCTCATTCCGAAGCATCCTGCCGAAATGGCGATGTCTCAGCAGTCTGGGATCTTAGGCCAAGGGGCATACGAGGAGCGTGGAGAGAACGCTCGATTGGCGTCCTTTGTGGGAGCTGTGGCTATTGCCGATCTCGTTAAATCAACGCTGGGTCCTAAAGGAATGGATAAAATCCTTCAAAGCATGAGCCAAGGTCAGAATGTGACAATTACGAATGATGGAGCCACCATTTTGAAGTCGATCTACATCGACAACCCGGCTGCCAAGGTTTTGGTTGATATTTCCAAGGTCCAAGATGACGAGGTCGGAGATGGAACAACATCGGTGGTTGTTTTAGCTGGAGAATTGTTGCGCGAGGCTGAGCAACTGGTAGCCCAGAAGATTCACCCTATGACCATCATTGCTGGTTACCGCGAGGCCTCCGACTGCGCGCGCAAGGTGCTGGAAACTGTGGCAATGGACAACCGCGCTGATGAAGCTGCCTTCCGAAACGATCTGCTCAACATCGCAAGGACAACTTTGAGTAGCAAGATTCTCACTGTGGACAAGGACCACTTTGCCCTTCTGGCTGTGGATGCTATCATGAGACTGAAGGGCAGCGGTAACCTTGAGGCCATCCACATCATCAAGAAGACTGGAGGCACTTTGAGAGAGTCCTTCTTGGATGAGGGATTCATCCTGGACAAGAAGATTGGTGTGGGACAGCCCAAGCGCATTGAGAATGCTCGTATCCTGGTGGCCAACACTGCCATGGACACAGACAAGATCAAGATCTATGGCGCCCGTGTTCGTGTCGACTCCATGTCCAAGGTGGCCGAGATTGAAGAAGCGGAGAAGACCAAGATGAAGGAGAAGGTGAATCAGATCATCGGGCATGACATCACCTGCTTCATTAACAGGCAGCTCATCTACAATTTCCCTGAGGAGATCTTTGCCGATGCCGGCATCATGGCTATTGAGCATGCTGACTTCGAAGGTATCGAGAACCTGGCCTTGGTGCTGGGCGGTGAGATCACATCCACCTTTGATGACCCCAAGAACGTGAAGCTCGGAAGCTGTAAGCTGATTGAGGAGATCATGATTGGCGAGGACAGGCTGATCCACTTCTCCGGCGTGCAATTGGGCGAAGCTTGCACCATAGTGCTCCGTGGTGCCAGCACGCATATCCTGGAGGAGGCTGACAGGTCCCTACATGACGCCTTGTGCGTGTTGCAGGCCACTGTGAAGGACTCGCGAGTGATCTTTGGAGGAGGGTGGCCTGAGATGAAGATGGCAAAGGCTGTGGAGGAGCTGGCCAGCAAAACCCCTGGTAAGAAATCCCTGGCTATGGAGGCTTTTGCCCGGGCCCTGCGTAGCCTCCCTACCATCATCTGTGACAACGCTGGTTTGGACTCAGCAGAAATCGTGTCCAACCTGCGTGCTGCACATGGGGCTGACCCTGCTTCCCGCATGGGCGTTGACGTCGTGCTGGGTGAGTCTGGGGACATGAACCAGCTGGGAATCTTTGAGTGTTTCAGGGTGAAGCAGGCGATCCTGACTTCAGCAACAGAGGCTGCTGAGATGATCCTGCGTGTGGATGACATCATTCGCTGTGCACCCAGGCGCCGCCAATAATGTGCCCATGTCCTGACCCCCCTATGATAGCCTCCCTATCATCACCTATGACAACGCTGGTTTGGACTCGTGGCAGATATTGTGTCCAATAATGTGCCGATGATGTGCCCAACAACCCCAACGCTACAAGCAATACTTTGTTGTAGCGTTGGGGTGTGAGCAGACAAGGCTGTGGCTGCGGCTGATGTATTGACTCGCCATGCCCTTGCTGTGGATGGCAGCAGGGATAGTTGATTAGATTGTTACATGTTTTCCAGCTACCTCTGGCAGAACTTTTCTTTTCAGCTACCTGCAGTTGCTTCTAGGCAGCTCCCCTGGCTTTCTACCCCAGCCAAACATGTAGCAATGTAGTGCATCTGGAAGCTGACAAAATCATATTTTCAGTAGTGTTGAAATCTTGGGGTTTAGCCTAATGGATGGCTCAGGGAGCTGCCTAGAAGCTGCTGCTCATAGCGGAAAAGAAAAGCTATGAACTCTGGGCTGCCCACCGTCTTCCAATGCCAAGTCACTCCCCGTGCGATACCCACGGAAACCAGGGAGCCGACTCTGCAGGGTGTTTTTCTTTTCAGCCAAAAGCAGCAGCGTCTAGGCAGCCCCCCTGACTGGCTATTCAGCCAAAAGCAGCAGCGTCTAGGCAGCCCCCCTGACTGGCTATTCAGCCAAAAGCAGCAGCGTCTAGGCAGCCCCCCTGACTGGCTATTCAGCCAAAGCTGATGCAACCTAGCGTGTCTGGAATCTGACTGAATCCGCTGTCCAGAACTGTTGGCCACTTGGGGCTTAGCCCAGTAGCTGGCTTGGGGAGCTGCCTAGAAGCTGCTGCTCGTAGCAGAAAAGGAAAACTGTGCTGCTTTGATCAAACAGGGATAGCGGTATCCACCCTGTTGCCTATGCAAACAAAAATCATTCAGTGTTACATCATTAGACTATGTGGCTACTACTGGACTGCAACATATTGAAATTGAAATTGTTACATCCGTGTAATACCGTTACTCACAGGACGTGAAGTTAAGGACACCATAGCGTAAGCCGGAGCTAGCTATAGTCACCGTCAACATATGTTCATACATACATTTGGATAGACTGAGTAGAACATGGACAAGAAGGTTTTGTTTCTATTTAGAGCAAGTAAATATCAAAAATGGTGCTGTAGCTTAATCCTTCCTCATTGAATTGAATTTGTAAAGCCATGGTTTTTCAGCCAAGTATGGTCTGCCGGCCGTCTTCCAATTCCAAGTCCTACCGTGCGAGACCCACGGAAACCATGAAAAACCCTTCTCGGCTTCTCCACATCCCCCCCTCCCCCCCTCCCCTCCTCAACCCCCCCCCTACTCTTCTCCACCTCTCCTCCATTCCCTCCCCTTCTCCTCCTCCCTCTTCCCCCCCTCCCCCCTCCCTTTCTACCTCTCCCTCTCCACGACCCCTCTCTTTCCCATTCCCCCCCTCCCCTTCTCCTCCTCCCTCTCTTCGAGACCCCCTCTTCCCAATTCCCCCCCTCCTCTTCTCAACCTACCTCCATTCCCTCCCCCCCCCCCCCCCTCCTCCATTCCCTCCCCTCCCCTCCACCACCAACTCCCTTCTCTCCGCCATTACCCTCCCCCTCACTCCCTCCCTCTCCTCTACCCCTCTCCCATTACCCACCTCCCCTCCCTCCTCCCCCACCCTCACCCCCTTCATTCGTGGGGTGTGTACAACGCCCATGGGGCATGTAAACGCCCTTCTCCATGTCCCCCCCTCCTCTTCTCCGCCTCCCCTCTACCCCCCTTCCTGCATGGTGTGTGTAAATCGCCCGCCTCCTGTCCCCTTCCCCTCGTCCCCTCCCTTCCCCTGCGTCCCCTCTCTCCCCTCCTACCTGCCTAGTGTGTCTATAGACGCCATACCTGGCGTATGGAACCTTGTAACAATAATAATTATTATTATTAAGCAAGCCTATTTGGCCTACCCCTGGACTGTAACAAGCAAACTTGGATGTGGCTAGGGCCAAGGGACTTTCCCATCAAACTTTAAGCTTGAGAAGTCTTATGCAGCGTCGCAAGCGACGCGGACAATTGATGGAGTTTGTTGGCAACGGAAGGAAAGGTGACAACAATGGAGCTGGCCGAAGCGGGTTAGTTACACGACCGTTGGCTGACGTGTCAGGCTTCAAATTTTTCCCGGTCGGACAGACAAACGGACAAATGGGTCAACACAGGGGCTCTCGCCCCCTTGAAGAGGGGACTAGAGCCCCCGTGTTGGAGAGGGGGCTCCGCCAATTTTTGGCGGAGCCCCCTTCAAGAGGGGGCGAGAGCCCCCGTGATGAAGAGGGGGCTCCGAAAAAATTGTGCACCACGGGGAGTAGAGCTTAAGTGAATGTACTTCACGATTTTAGCAAGGCCGAGGCTCCATACTTGTTTTTAAGTTGTGAAAGGAATTTCACCCCAGGAGGTCTCTCCCTACACAAACCAGCGACATCGAGGATTCAGTTCGAATGACTGGAGCAAATGGCAGAGCAAGTGGCAGTAAGTCTGTAACCACGCTTTACAACTTAAAATAAAATCCTTTCAATGCAAACGAGATGAATCTCAGTCCAGCTAAAAGAACTTGGTTACTGAGCTCTTACTGAGCCAGCGATTTGGCTGCTCGCCGTTTTCGACAGAAAAAATAATTACCAGGGGAAATGTACACGTTATCAAAACAATCTAAGTATCAAACAAAACATCGATAAAAACTATGTCTAGGCAGATACCTGATAAACCGAAGACAAATAATATCATTGCGTGTACCGTATTCACAAGTCAAAAATGACGTTGGGTTGTATCAAGTATGGTAATATCTGATTGAATATTCGGTAACATGTTCTCTGAATTGCAATACGGTACACACTAGCGTTCTAAGATATAGCCATATCCCGTTTCGACTAATGGCTCAGTGGTAGAGCTCGTTGAAACGATGAACGTGCGGGGTTCGAATCCCTATGGGTGCGCTTTGGTGTTCGCGGTTGCTGTCAACCGTCGTGGTAGCTTTGTCCAGGTTAAGTGGGAGCCCATGCCTTACCGCCGCAAGACGGGGCACCCTTAATACCACGCCCTAGTAGACGCCACCATTACTGTATAGCCATATCAGTGGCACACATAAATGCTATATCAGTCAGGGTACTACAAAGCGCGCGCGGCAGCGCGATTTTGCGCACACGTTTTGAGCCCCACTGCGCGTTTCGCGCAGTTTTTTCAACTCCCTGTGAGCGCAGAGCGCAGTTTTTGCGCTTTTTGCACTAAAAAGCGCTGACCAATTTGACGTTTGAGCGCTTTAAGCGCTGGCCAATTTGGCAAGAAGTAGTAACCTGATCAGTGCGCCTTCTCTTTTGTAGGAGTGGCAACACCATCTGAGTTGAATCCTCAGTGCCGCTGGTTTGTCTCGGGAGACCCATCTCCTGGGGTGAAATTCCTTTCTGAAGTAAAGAAGTCCTATGCAGTGTCACAAGCGGCGCTACAAAATGGCGGAGAGTGTTCGTAACAGAGCGACAGGTGGCAACGGAAGCGAGTCAGTAACGAGACCGTCGGCTGACGTGTCAGGCTTTGTCTCGGTCATCGGTCATCCAGTCACACAGACAACGGGGTGGCCCTGGGGGATCCCGAAGAGGGGGCTCTGCCACAGTTAGATGACAGCTAGGTCAGCCTCACTGACAGTGGCGTGTCCTCGTGGACAGAGCCGCTTTCCTATACCCGTAACCTCATCTGAGATAACCTTCCGGGGGAGCCTTAGCGGCTTCCCCTTCTGTAATCATTACCTTGAGGCAACACATATCTGTACCTCTCTCCACCCAAAGGTGTCATTCTCTCAGGCTCCGCCAAAAATAGAGCATCAAGGTTTCTTTGTTGTACTACCACCACGAAGTAGTTCGGTGGTGGGGGTGGAGGAATTGAAGCCACGTGAATTCTCCAGGGATTGAGCTGCCGTCTTCCTCTGTAGTATGGCAGGCAAAAGGAAGGGATAGGGGAAAGTGCGTGAGTGAAAGGGAAGGTTTGTGGGGTGGAGGTGGACGTAGAGGCATTGGAGCCACGTGAATTCTCCAGGGATTGAGCTGCCTTCTTCCTCTTTAGAATGGCAGGCAAGGGGAAGGGGGGGGAGGGGGTGCGTGAATGATAGGGAAGGGGTGGGTGGGGGTGGGTGCCCGGGGTGGCTGTGAGGGGATGAGTTGGGACAGTCAAAGAGAGTATGACAGTCAAAGAGAGTATGCCAGTATGCCAGTATGCCAGCATGACAGTCAAAGAGAGTATGACAGTCAAAGAGAGTATGACAGTCAAAGAGAGTATGCCAGTATGCCAGTATGCCAGCATGACAGCATGACAGTCAAAGAGAGTATGCCAGTATGCCAGTATGCCAGCATGACAGCATGACAGTCAAAGAGAGTATGACAGTCGAAGAGAGCATGACAGTCAAAGAGAGTATGCGAGTATGCCAGCATGACAGCATGACAGTCAATGAGAGAATGACAGTCAAAGAGAGTATGCCAGTATGCCAGCATGACAGCATGACAGTCAAAGAGAGTATGCCAGTATGCCAGCATGACAGTCAAAGAGAGTATGCCAGTATGCCAGCATGCCAGCATGACAGTCAAAGAGAGTATGCCAGTATGCCAGCATGACAGCATGACAGTCAAAGAGAGTATGCCAGTATGCCAGCATGACAGTCAAAGAGAGTATGCCAGTATACCAGCATGCCAGCATGACAGTCAAAGAGAGTATGCCAGTATGCCAGCATGCCAGCATGACAGTCAAAGAGAGTATGCCAGTATGCCAGTATGCCAGTTTGACAGTCAAAGAGAGAGGCAACGCCATTTGCACTGAATCCTCGGAGGCGCTGTTTTGTGTTGGGACACCCACCCTTTGAGGCGAATAGCCTTTTGCCCCCCCACCCCCCCACCCCAAACACCCACACATTCGAACTGAATCCTCGGAGGCGCTGGTCCGCCACATCACATATAATCCTTCCAGTCTAGGACTAGTGCAGGGAGACCCACCCTTTAAGGTAAAAAGCCTTTTTGCCCCCCCCCCCCCCCCCCCCCCCCCCCCCCCCCCCCCCCACACACACACACACACGCATATTCGAACTGAATCTTCGGTGGCATTGGTTTGCGTCGGGAGACCCACCCTTTGAGGTGAAAAGCCTTTTTGCCCCCCCCCCCCCCCCCCCCCCCCCCCCCCCCCCCACACACACACACACATATTTGAACTGAATCTTCGGTGGCATTGGTTTGCGTCGGGAGACCCACCCTTTGAGGTGAAAAGCCTTTTTGCCCCCCCCCCCCCCACCCCCCACCCCAAACACACACACAAATTCGAACTGAACACGGGGCGTCGCTGGTTTTTGTCGGGAGACCCACCTCCTGGGGTGAAAAACAAGGGCAGTTGGCTTGGCACCAAACTCGCCAGGCCTGGGTCGCTGCTTTGTGTCTGTTGTGTCGGGAGACCCACCTCCTGGGGTGAAAAACAAGGGCAGTTGGCTTGGCACCAAACTCGCCAGGCCTGGGTCGCTGCTTTGTGTCTGTTGTGTCGGGAAACCCACCTCTTGGGGTGAAAAACAAGGGCAGTTGGCTTGCCACCAAACTCGCCAGGCCTGCGTCGCTGTTTTGTGTCTGTCGTTTTGGGAGACCAACCCCCTGGGGCGAAGTTCCTTCCACAAATAAAAAAGTGCAGTGCAGTTGACCACAACTCACAAAAATCCCAGTGCAACTCACAAAATAGCCGTGCAACCAATAGCAGTGCAACCAATAGCAGTGCAACTCACAAATAGCTTTGTTGACCTTGACCTGGCGTGTGAGTAGTTTGACTATCACACAAGCCCTATTTATGCGGGGGGGGGGGGGGGGGGGGGGGGGGGGGGGGGGGCAGCCCTCCTCAGTTTTTTTAGGCGTTACAGGTCAATTTTGTTTCTCCTGGTGCCACTCACAAATAGCTTTGTTGACCTTGACCTGGCGGCCTGTATGAGTGCGGTAGCCAAGGCATCACCCCAAGGCAGGATCATCCCGAGGAAGGTGTGAGGTGGTGCAAGTACCTCATCTATTGCACCTGCACTGCAACTCACGTAGTAGCAGTGCAACCAATACCAGTACAACGCAAAAATAGTTTTGTTGACCTTGACCTGGCATGTGAGTATTTTGACTATCACACAATCCTTATTTATGTGTGTGTGTGTGTGTGTGTGTGTGTGTGGTGGTGGTGGTGGTGGTGGTGGGTGTGTGGTGGGGGGGGGGCAGCCCTCCTCAGGTTTTTTTAGGCATTACAGATCAATTTGTTTTTACTCCTGTTGCCACTCACAAATAGCTTTGTTGACCTTGACCTGGCGGCCTGTATGAGTGCGGCAGCATCCTTTTCCAGATCCTTTAGGTTTTTGCTTTCCCTCTGAAGCCCAGCAGCGGCCTCATCCCTCAAAAGCTGTTTTTGAGCAATTGACTCGTCCAGCTTGTCCTGTGGGGGCAGTGTGAGAGGTGCACAGCATAAAATGAGGAAGTGTTGTGCACTTTTTGTCCCTTAAGCCTATTTGGCTACCCCAGGACTGTCAACAATGCAACATTAATTGGTTTAGTGTCGAGTAGTAAACCCTAAAGTATTGCCACATCCCTCACAACCTGCTTTTGGAAATGGGCTCGTCCAGCATGTCCTGTGTGGGAGGTGTGAGAGGAGCACAGCATAGAATCAGGAAGTGTTTGTCCCTTTAGCCTATTCGGCTACCCCAGGACAGTCAAAATACAAAATACATTGTTTGTTTAAGTATAAGCAGCGGCCTCATCCCTCAAAAGCTGCTTTTTTAGCAATTGACTCGTCCAGCTTGTCCTGTGTGGGAGGTGTGAGAGTTGTGAGCGGTGCAGGCATGGAATCAGGCAGTGTTTGTCCCTTTAGCCTATTCGGCTACCCCTGGACTGTCAAAAGACAACATGCATTGGTTTTTGTTGAGTGTAAGTATTGTCACAACCCTCACAAGCTGAGTTTTGGCAGTTGACTCGTCCAGCTTGTCCTGCGGGAGGTGTGAGAGGTGCATAGCGTAACATGTGGGAGGAGTGTGGTGCAGGGTGGACATGTGGGTGGAAATCAAGGGAGGTGTGGGAGGGCAGGGGGCAGGGGGGCAGGGAGGTGTGGGAGGGCAGGGTGTGAGAGGAGCACAGAATACAATGTGGGAGGTGTGGGAGGAAATGTGGTGCAGGGAGGAAATGTGTATGGAAAACAAGGGAGGTGTGGGAGGGCATTGGGGCAGGGAGGTGTGAGAGGAGCACAGAATACAATGTGGGAGGTGTGGGAGGACATGTGGTGCAGGGAGGAAATGTGTATGGAAAACAAGGGAGGTGTGGGAGGCATGGCAGGGAGGTGTGGAGAGGAGCACAGAATACAATGTGGGAGGTGTGGGGAGGACATGTTGTTTGCAGGGAGGAAATGTGTATGGAAAACAAGGGATGTGTGGGAGGGCAATGGGGCAGGGAGGTGTGAGAGGAGCACGAGAATACAACGTGGGAGGTGTGTGGAGGACATGTGGTGCAGGGAGGAAATGTGTATGGAAAAACAAGGGAGGTGTGGAGGGGCAATGGGGCAGGGAGGTGTGAGAGGAGCACAGAATACAATGTGGGAGGTGTGGGAGGACAATGTGTGCAGGAGGAAATTTGTATGGAAACAAGGGAGGTGTGGAAGGGCAATGGGGCAGGGATGTGTGGAGGAGGAGCACATTAATACAATGTGGAGGTGTGGGAGGACATTGTGTGCAGGGAGGAAATGTGGTATGGAAAAGCAAGGGAGGTTGGGAAGGTCAATGGGGCAGGGATGGTGTTAGAGGAGCACAGAATACAATGTGGGAGGTGTGGGAGGACTTTTGGTGCAGGGAGGAATGTGGTATGGAAAACCGGGAGGTGTGGGAGGCAATGGGGCGGGAGTGTGAGAGGAGCAACTAATACAATGTTGGTAGGTGTGGGAGGACATGTGGCGCAGGAGAAATGTGTATGGAAACAAGGGAGGTGTGGGAGGGCCATGGGGCCGGAGTGTGTGAGTAGCACAGATACATGTGGAGGTGTGGGAGGACATGTGGTGCAGGGAGGAAATGTGTATGGAAAACAAGTGGGTGTGGGAGGGGCACTGTGGCAGGGATGTGAGAAGGCGCCAGAATACAATGTGGTAGGTGTGGAGTACATGTGGTGGGCATGGAGAAAATGTTGTATGGAAAACAAGGAGGTTGTGGGAGGGCATGGGGCAGGAGGTGTGAGAGGAGCAAAGAATACAATGTGGAGGTGTGGGAGGACATGTGGTGCAGGGAGGAAATGTGTATGGAAAACAAGGGAGGTGTGGGAGGGCAATGGGGCAGGGAGGTGTGAGAGGAGCACAGAATACAATGTGGGAGGTGTGGGAGGAAATGTGGTGCAGGGAGGAAATGTGTATGGAAAACAAGGGAGGTGTGGGAGGGCAATGGGGCAGGGAGGTGTGAGAGCACAGACTACAATTGGGAGTGTTGGAGACATGTGGTGCAGAGGGAGGAAATTTTTATGGGAAAACCGGGAGGTTTGAAGGGCAAGTGGTCAGGGAGGTGTGAGAGGACACAGAAACAATGTGGGAGGTGTGTGGAGACATGTGTGGCAGGGGGAGATGTCTGGAAAACAAGGGAGGTGTGGTAGGGCAATGTGGCAGGAGTGTGAGAGATCACAGAATACAATGTGGGAGGTGTGTGAGGACATTGGTGCAGGAGTGAAATGTGTATGGAAAACGGAGGTGTGGGATGGGCAATGGGGCAGTGACAGGTGTGAGAGGATCACCGAATACACTGTGGGAGGTGTGGGAGGACAATGTGGTGCAGGAGGAAATGTGTATGAAAACAGGGAGGTGTGGAGTGCAAGATGGGTGGGCATGGAGGTGTAGAGGAGCACAGACTCCAATGGGAAGGTGTGGATAATGTGGTGCCGGGAGGAATGTGTATGGAAAAACAGGTATGTGTGGAGGGCAATGGGGGCAGGGAGGTGTGAGAGTAGCACAGAATACAATGTGGGAGTTTGTTGGAGGAAATGTGGTGCAGGAGGAAATGTGTATGGAAAACAAGGGAGGTGTGGGGGGGCAATGGGGCAGGGAGGTGTGAGAGGAGCACAGAATACAATGTGGGAGGTGTGGGAGGACATGTGGTGCAGGGAGGAAATGTGTATGGAAAACAAGGGAGGTGTGGGAGGGCAATGGGGCAGGGAGGTGTGAGAGGAGCACAGAATACAATGTGGGAGGTGTGGGAGGACATGTGGTGCAGGGATGACAGGTGTGCAGGGAGGAAATGTGTATGGAAAACAAGGGATGGTGTGGGAGGGCAAATGGGCAGGAGGTGTGCGAGGAGCCAGAATAGCATGTGGGAGTTTGTGGAGGACATGTGTGCAGGGAGGAAATTGTTAATGGAAACAGGGAGGTTTGTGGAGGGCAATTTGGCAGGGAGGTGTGGGAGGAGCACAGAAAATACCCTGTGGGAGTTTGTGGGTGACATGTGGTGTGCAGGGGGAAAATGTGGTAATGGGAAACAAGGGAGGGTGGGGAGGGCAAGGGGCAGGGAGGTGTGAGGTACACAGAAACAATGTGGAGGTGTTGGAGGACATGTGTGGCAGTGAGGAAATGTTTATGGAAACAAGGGTGTGGAAGGGGCAATGGGGCAGGAGGTTGAGAGGAGCAACAGAATACAAATGTGGGAGGTGTGAGGAGGACATGTGGTGCAGGGCAGGAAATGTGTATGGAAAACAAGGGAGGTGTGGGAGGGCAATGGGGCAGGGAGGTGTGAGAGGGCACAGATACAATGTGGGAAGGTGTGGAGGACATGTGGTGCACAGGTAGGAAATGGTAATGGTAAAACAAGGGAGGTGTGAGAGGCAATGGGCAGGGAGGTTGAGAGTAGGCACAGAAACATGTTGGGAGTGTGGGAGTACATGTGTGCGAGGAGGACATGTGGTGCAAGAGGAAATGTGTATTGAAAACAAGGGAGTTTTGGGAGGGCAGGGCAGGGAGGTATGAAGGAGCACCGAATACATGGTGGGAGGTGTGGGAAAAGAAATGTGGTGGCAAGGGAGGAAATGTGTATGGAAAACAAGGGAGGTGTGGGAGGGCAATGGGGCAGGGAGGTGTGAGAGGAGCACAGAATACAATTTGGGAGGTGTGGGAGTACTGTGTGCCGGGAGGAAATGTGTTGGGAAAACAATGTGAGGTGTGGGAGGGCAATGGGGCAGGGAGGTGTGAGAGGAGCACAGAATACAATGTGGGAGGTGTGGGAGGACATGTGGTGCAGGGAGGAAATGTGTATGGAAAACAAGGGAGGTGTGGGAGGGCAATGGGGCAGGGAGGTGTGAGAGGAGCACAGAATACAATGTGGGAGGTGTGGGAGGACATGTGGTGCAGGGAGGACATGTGGTGCAGGGAGGAAATGTGTATGGAAAACAAGGGAGGTGTGGAAGGGCAATGGGGCAGGGAGGTGTGAGAGGAGCACAGAATTCAATGTGGGAGGTGTGTGAGACATGTGGTGCAGGAGGAAATGTTATGGAAAACAAGGGAGTGTTGGGAGGGGCAATGGGGCCGGGGAGGTGTGAGAGGAGCACAGAATACAATGTGGGAGGTGTGGGAGGACATGTTGCTCAGGGAGAAATGTGTATGGAAACAAGGGAGTTGTGTTGGAGTGCAATGGGCAGGGAGGTGTGGAGGGAGCACAGAATACGACTGTGGAGGTGTGGGAGGACATGTGGTGCAGGGAGGATGTGTATGGAAAACAAGGGAGGTGTGGGAGGGCAATTGGGGGCAGGGAGGTGTGAGAGGAGCACAGAATACAATGTGGGAGGTGTGGGAGGACATGTGGTGCAGGGAGGAAATGTGTATGGAAAACAAGGGAGGTGTGGGAGGGCAATGGGGCAGGGAGGTGTGATGAGGAGCACAGAATCCAATGTTGGAGTGTGGGGTACATGTGGGTGCCAGGGAGGAATGTTATGGAACCAAGGGAGGTGTGGGATGGCAATGGGGCAGAGGTGTGAGAGGACACAGAATAGACAATTGGGAGTGTGGGAGGAAAGTGGTGCAGTGAGGAAATGTGTATGAAAACAGGAGGTGTGTGAGGGCACTGGGCAGGGATCTTGAGAGGAGCACAGAATACAATGTTGTGAGGTGTGGGAGGACATGTGGTGGCAGGGAGGAATGTTTATGTGGAACACAAGTGGAGTTGTGGAAGGGCAAGGGGGCAGGTAGGTGTGAGGGGCACAGAATACAATGTGGGAGTGCTGGGAGGACATGTGGTGCATGGAGTAATGTGTATGGAACAAGGGAGTGTTGGAGGGCCATGGGGCAGGGAGGTGTGAGAGGACACAGAATACAATATTTGGGAGGTGTGGGAGGAATGGTTGTGCAGGGAGGAAATTTTGTATGGCAAACAGGGAGGGTTGTGTGGAGGGCAATGGGGCAGGGCCGTGTGGAGAGGAGCACAGAATAAGATGTGGAGTGTGGGGAGGACATGTGGTGACAGGGAGGAATGTGTATGGAACACAGGGAGGTGTGGGCGGGTCAATGGGGCAGGAGGTGTGAGAGGAGCAACAGAATACAATGTGGGGGTTGTGGAGGACATGTGGTGGCAGGGAGGAAATTGTATGGCAAACAGGAGTGTGTGGGATGGCAATGGGCAAGGGCGGTGTGAGAGGAGCACCAAATACAATGTGGGAGGTTTGGGAGAAATGTGGTGCAGGAGGAAATGGGTATGGAAACCAAGGGAGGTGTGGGAGGGCAATGGGGCAGGGAGGTGTGGAGGAGCACAGGAATACATGTTGGAGGTGTGTGAGACATGTGGTGCCTGGAGGAATGTGTATGGAAAACCAGGAGTGTGTTGGAGGCAATGGGGCAGGGAGGTGTGGATAGGGCACAAGAATACAATGTTGGAGTTGTGGGAGACATGTGGTGCAGGGAGGACATTTGGTGCAGGGAGGAATGTGTATGGAAAACAGAACGGGAGGTGTGGGAGGGCATGGGGCAGGGGGTGTGAGAGAGCGCACAGAATCATGTGGGAGGTGTGGGAGGACAATTTTGTCAGGAGGAAATGTGTATGGAAAACAGGGAGGTGTGGGTAGGGCAATGGGGCAGGAGGTGTGAAGTAGCACATAATACAAATGTGGGATTGTGGGGGACATGGTGGTGCGGAGGAATGTGTATGGAAAACAAGGGAGGTGTGGGAGGGCAATGGGGCAGGGAGGTGTGAGAGGAGCACAGAATACAATGTGGGAGGTGTGGGAGGACATGTGGTGCAGGGAGGAAATGTGTATGGAAAACAAGGAGGTTGGGGGAGGGCACTGGGGCATGGAGTGTGAGATAGCACAGAAATCAATGGGGAGGTGTGGGATGACATGTGGTGCATGGAGGAAATGTTATGGAAACAAGGGAGGTGTGGGGAGGGCATGGGGTCCGGGAGTGTGAGAGGAGTCACAGAATACAATGTGGGAGGGTGGTGGTAGAACATGTGGTGCAGGAGGAAATGTGTATGAAAACAAGGGAGGTGTGGAGGTATGGGCAGGTAGGTGTGAGAGGAGCCAGAATACACTGTGGAGGTGTGGTAGGACCATTGGTGTCGGATGAATGTTAGGAAAACAGGGAGGTTGTGGGAGGCAATGGGGCGGGAGGTTGTGAGATAGCACAGAATACACTGTGTGAGGTGTGGTAGGAGACTGTGGGTGGCAGGAGGACATGTGGTGCAGAGAGGAAATGTGTATGGAAAACAAGGGAGGTGTGGGAGGGCAATGGGGCAGGGAGGTGTGAGAGGAGCACAGAATACAATGGGATTTGTGGAGGTGTGGGAAGACAATGTGTGCAGAGGAAATGTGGAAAAGAAAATTATGGAAACAGGGAGGTGTGGGAGGGCAATGGGGCAGGGAGGTGTGAGAGGAGCACAGAATACAATGTGGGAGGTGTGGGAGGACATGTGGTGCAGGGAGGAAATGTGTATGGAAAACAAGGGAGGTGTGGGAGGGCAATGGGGCAGGGAGGTTTAGAGGAGCCCCAGAATACAATTTTGGAGTGTGGGAGGACTGTGGTTCCATTGAGGAAATTTGTATGGAAACAAGGGAGTTGTGGTAGGGCAATGGGTCAGGGAGTGTGAGAGGAGCACACATAACCAATGTGGGAGGTGTGGGGAGGACATGTGGCAGGGAGGACATGTGGTGCAGGGAGGAAATGTGTATGGAAAACAAAGGGCGGTTTGTGGAGGCATGGGGGCATGGATGTGTGAGAGGAGCACAGAATACCAATGTGGAGGTGTGGGAAGCATGTGGTGCATGGAGGAAAGTGTAATGGAAAACAAGGGAGGTGTGGGAGGGCAATGGGGCAGGGAGGTGTGAGAGGAGCACAGAATACAATGTGGGAGGTGTGGGAGGACATGTGGTGCAGGGAGGAAATGTGTATGGAAACAAATGGAGGTGTGGGGAGGGCTGGGGGGGCAGGGGAAGGTGTGAGAGGAGGCACAGGAATACAATGGTGGGAGGTGTGGAGACATGTGGTGCAGGAGGAAATGTGTATGGAAAACAAGGTGGAGGTGTTGGAGGGCATGGGGCAGGGAGGTGTGAGAGAGCCACAGATACAAATGTGGGAGGTGGTGGGAGGACATTGGTGCAGGGAGGAAATGTGTATGGAAAACAAGGGAGGTGTGGGAGGGCAATGGGGCAGGGAGGTGTGGAGGAGCACACAGAATACAAATGTGGGAGGTTGTGGGATGACATTTTGTGGCAGGGAGGAAATGGTGTATGGGAAAACAGGGAGGTGTGGGAGGGCAAGGGGCAAAGGTGTGAGAGGAGCACAGAATACATGTGGGAGGTTGTGGGAGGGGACAATTTGGTGCATGGAGGACATGTGTCAGGGAGAAATGTGTATGGAAAATAAGGGAGGTGTGGGAGGCACTGGGGCCGGGAGGTGTGAGAGGAGCCAGAGTACAATGTGGGAGGTGTGTGAGGAACATTGTGCGGGATGAAGCATGTGTATTTAAAACAAGGAGTGTGGAAGGGCAATGGGGCAGGGAGGGCGGAGGAGCACAACACAATGTTGGATGTGTGGGAGGACATGTGGGTGCAGGTAGGAAATGTTATGAAAACAAGGGAGGTTGTGGAGGGCAAATGGGGCAGGGAGGTGTGAGAGGAAGCACAGACTACAATTTGGGAGGTGTGGGAGACATGTGGGTGTCAGGGAGGAAAAAGTGTATGTGAAACAATGGAGGTGTGGGATGGCAATGGGCAGGGAGGTGTGAGAGGAGCACAAAAACAATTGGGAAGGTGTGGGAGGACATGTGTTTGCAGGAGGAAAATGTGTATGGAAAACAGTGAGGTGTGTGGAGGGCAATGGTTGCAGTGAGGTGTGAGAGGAGCACATAATACCAATTGGGAGGTTGGTGGGAGGACATGTTGTGCATGGGGGAAATGTGAGGAAACAAGGGAGGTTTGTGGGAGGGGCAAATGGGGCATGGAGTTGGAGAGGAGCACAGAATACAATGTGGGAGGTGTGGGAGGACATGTGGTGCAGGGAGGAAAGGTGGATGGAAGACAAGGGAGGTGGGGGAGGGCAATGGGGCAGGGAGGTGTGAGAGGAGCACAGAATAAACACAATGTGGAGGCTCTGTCCATGCTGGCAATGCTGGCCTACTGGCATACTCTCTTTGACTGTCATGCTGGCATGCTGGTATCTGCATACTCTATTGACTGTCATGCTGGCATACTGGCATCTCTCATTTGACTGTCATGCTGTCATGCTGGCATACTGGCATACTCTCTTTGACTGTCATCTGGCATGCTGGCATACTGGCATACTCTCTTTGACTGTCATGCTGGCATAAAAGGAGCTTCGAATCCTCTCTTTTTATTTTTTTTTTTTTTTTTTTTTTGTTTCTTTATTTTCTTCATGCTGTCATGCTGGCATACTGGCATTACTCTCTTTGACTTTCATTCTCTCATTGAACTGTCATGCTGTCCATGCGTCATGACTCGCATACGCTCTTTTGAACTGTCCCACAAGCATGCTCCCCCCCCCCCCCCCCCCCCCCCCCCCCCCCCCCCCCCCCCCCCCCCCCCCCCCCCCCCCCCCCCCCCACCCCCCCCCCCCCCCCCCCCCCCCCCCCCCCCCCCCCCCCCCCCCCCCCCCCCCCCCCCCCCCCGCGCCCCCCCCCCCCCCCCCCCCCCCCCCCCCCACCCCCCCCCCCCCCCCCTCCCCCCCCCCCCCCCCCCCCCCGCCCCCCCCCCCCCCCCCCCCCCCCCCCCCCCCCCCCCCCCCCCCCACCCCCCACCCCCCCCCCCCCCCCCCCCCCACCCCCCCCACCCCCCGCCCCCCCCCCCCCCCCCCACCCCCCCCCCCCCCGCCCCCCCCCCCCCCCCCCCCCCCCCCCCCCCCCCCCCCCCCCCCCCCCCCCCCCCCCCCCCCCCCACCCCCCCCCCCCCCCCCCCCCCCCCCCCCCCCCCCCCCCCCCCCCCCCCCCCCCCCACCCCCCCCCCCCCCCCCCCCCCCCCCCCTCTTCGACTGTCCTAACTCTCTTTGACTGTCATGCTGTTCGTATGCTGCATACTTGCATCTGGCATACTCTCTTTGACCTGTCATGCTTGTCCTGCTGGCATACTGCATCCTGGCAAATACTCTCTTTGACGTCATACTCTCTTTGACTGTCATAAACTCCCTTCTTTGACTGTCATGCTGGCATACTGGCATACTGGCATCTCCTTTGCCTGTCATACTCTCTTGACTGTCCCAAAACTCATCCCCTCACAGCCACCCCTGGCACCCACCCCCACCCACCCCCTTCCCTATCTACACGCACCCCCCCCCCCTCCCCCCCCTTCCCCTTGCCTGCCATTTAAAGAGGAAAAGGCACTCAATCCCTGAGAATTCACGTGGCTCAATGCCTCTACGTCCACCTCCACCCCACAAACCTTCCCTTTCACTCACGCACTGTTCCCCCTATCCCTTCCTTGCCTGCCATACTACCAGAGGAAGACGCACTCAATCCCTGGAGAATTCACGTGGCTTCAATTCCTCCACCACCACCACCGACTACTTCGTGGTGGTAGTACAACAAAGAAACCTTGATGCTCTATTTTTGGTCGAGCCTGAGAGAAATGACACTTTGGGTGAGAGAGGTACAGATATGTGTGTTGCCTTTCAAGGTAATGAATTACAGAAGGGGAAGCCGCTAAGGCTCCCCGGAAGGTTATCTCAGATGAGGTTCGGGTATAGGAAGCGGCTCTGTCCACAGGACACGCCACTGTCAGTGAGGCTGACCTAGCTGTCATCTACTGTGGGCAAGCCCCCTCTTCGGGATCCCCCAGGCCACCCCGTTGTCTGTGTGACTGGATGACCGATGACCGAGACAAAGCCTGACCGTCAGCCGACGGTCTCGTTACTGACTCGCTTCCGTTGCCACCTGTCCGCTCTGTTACAACACTCTCCCGTCCATTTTTGTAGCGCCGCTTGTGACACTGCATAGGACTTCTTTACTTCAGAAAGGAATTGCACCCCAGGAGATGGTCCTCCCGAGACAAACCAGCGGCACTGAGGATTCAACTCCAGATGGTGTTGCCACTCCTACAAAAGAGAAGGCGCACTGATCAGGTTACTACTTCTTGCCAAATTGGCCAGCGTCTTAAAGCGCTCAAACGTCAATTGGTCAGCGCTTTTTTTGTAGAAAAAGCGCAAAAACTGCGCTCTGCGCTCAGCGGAGTTGAAAACTAACTGCGCGAACACGCGCATTGGGGCTCAAAACGTGTGCGCAAAATCGCCTGTCCGCGCGCGCTTTTGTATTACCCTGACTGATATAGCATTTAATGTTTGCCACTGATATGGCTATACAGTAATGGTGGCGTCTACTGGGCGTGTATTAAGGGTGGCCCCGTCTTGCGGCGGTAAGGCCATGGGCTCCCACTTAACCTGGACAAAGCTACAGCGACGGTTTGACAGCAACCGCGAACACCAAAGCGCACCCATAGGATTCGAACCCCGCACGTTTCATCGTTTCAACGAGCTCTTACCACTGAGCCATTAGTCGAAACGGGATATGGCCTATATCTTAGAACGCCTAGTGTGTACCGTGTGCAATTCAAGAACATGTTACCGAATATTCAATCAGATATTACCATACTTGATACAACCCAACGTCATTTTTGACTTGTGAATACGGTACAACGCAATGATATTATTTGTCTTCGGTTTATCAGGTATCTGCCTAGACATATTTTTACGATGTTTTGTTTGATCTTAATTGTTTTGATAACGTGTACATTTCCCCTGGTAATTATTTTTTTCTGTCGAAAACGGCGAGCAGCCAAATCGCTGCTCAGTAAGAGCTCATTACCAAGTTCTTTTAGCTGGACTGAGATTCACTCGTTTGCATTGAAAGGATTTTATTTAAGTTGTAAAGCGTGGTTACAGACGTACTGCCACTTGCTCTGCCATTTGCTCCAGTCATTTCGAACTGAATCCTCGATGTCGCTGGTTTGTGTAGGGAGAGACCTCCTGGGGTGAATTCCTTTCACAACTTAAAAACAAGTATGGAGCCTCGGCCTTGCTAAAATCGTGAAGTACATTCACTTAAGCTCTACTCCCCTGTGCAAACAATTTTTTCGGAGCCCCCTCTTCATCACGGGGGCTCTCGCCCCTCTTGAAGGGGGCTCCGCAAAAATTGGCGGAGCCCCCCTCTCCAACACGGGGCTCTAGTCCCCTCTTCAAGGGGGCGAAAGCCCCTGTGTTTGACCCATTTGTCCGTTTTGTGCCTGTCCGACCGGGAAAATTTGACCTGACATACGTCAGCCAACGGTCGTGCTAACCCGCTTCGGCCATGCCTCCATTGTTGTCACCTTTCCTTCCGTGCCAACAACTCCATCAATTGTCCCGTCGCTTGCGACGCTGCATAAGACTTCTCAAGCTTAAAGTTTATGGGAAAGTTCCCTTGGCCCTAGCCACATCCAAGTTTGCTTGTTCAGTCCCAGTAGCCAATGCCTGCTGTCCTCCCACACCTCCCACATTGTTTCTGTGCTCCTCTCACACCTCCCTGCCCCATTGCCCTCCCACACCTCCTTTGTTTTCCATACACATTTCCTCCCTGCACCCACATGTCCTCCCACACCTCCCACATTGTATTCTGTGCTCCTCTCACATCCCTGCCCATTGCCCTCCCCACACTCCCACCCTCCCTGTTTTCCATACACATTTCCTCCCTGCACCACATGTCCTCCCACACCCTCCCACTTGTATTCTGTGCTCCTCTCACACCCTCCTGCCCCATTGCCCTCCCACACCTCCCTTGTTTTCCATACACATTTCCTCCCTGCACCACATTCCTCCCACACCTCCCACATGTATTCTGTGCTCCTCTCACACCTCCCTGCCCCATTGCCCTCCCACACCTCCCTTGTTTTCCATACACATTTCCTCCCTGCACCACAGGTCCTCCCACACTCCCACATTGTATTCTGTGCTCCTCTCACACCTCCCTGCCCCATTGCCCCCACACCTCCCTTGTTTTCCATACACATTTCCTCCCTGCACCACATGTCCTCCACACCTCCCACATGTTTCTGTGCTCCTCTCACACCTCCCTGCCCCATTGCCCTCCCACACCTCCCTTGTTTTCCATACACATTTCCTCCCTGCACCACATGTCCTCCCACACCTCCCACATTGTATTCGTGCTCCTCTCACACCTCCCTGCCCCATTGCCCTCCCACACCTCCCTTGTTTTCCATACACATTTCCTCCCTGCAACCACATGTCCTCCCACACCTCCCACTTGTATTCTGTGCTCCCTCACACCTCCTGCCCCATTGCCCTCCCACCCTCCCTTGTTTTCCATACACATTTCCTCCCCCTGCACCACATGTCCTCCCACACCTCCCACATTGTATTCTGTGCTCCTCTCACACCTCCCTGCCCCATTGCCCTCCCACACCTCCCTTGTTTTCCATACACATTTCCTCCCTGCACCACATGTCCTCCCACACCTCCCACATTGTATTCTGTGCTCCGCTCACACCCTCCCTGCCCCATTGCCCTCCCACACCTCCCTTGTTTTCCATACTTTCCTCCTGCACAATGTCCTCCCTGCACCACATGTCCTCCACACCTCCCACTGTATTCTGTGCTCCTCTCACACCTCCCTGCCCCATTGCCCTCCCACACCTCCCTTGTTTTCCATACACATTTCCTCCTCCCTGCACCACATGTCCTCCCACACATCCTCCCACTCACATTGTATTCTGTGCTCCTCTCACACTCCCTGCCCCATTGCCCCCCCACCTCCCTTGTTTTCCATACACATTTCCTCCCTGCACCACATTTCCTCCCACCCCCCCCCACATGGTATTCTGTGCTCCTCTCACACCTCCCTGCCCCATTGCCCTCCCACACCTCCCTTGTTTTCCATACACATTTCCTCCCTGCACCACATTTCCTCCCACACCTCCCACATTGTATTCTGTGCTCCTCTCACACCTCCCTGCCCCATTGCCCTCCCACACCTCCCTTGTTTTCCATACACATTTCCTCCCTGCACCACATGTCCTCCCACACCTCCCACATTGTATTCTGTGCTCCTCTCACACCTCCCTGCCCCATTGCCCTCCCACACCTCCCTGTTTTTCCATACACATTTCCTCCCTGCACCACATGTCCTCCCACACCTCCCACATTGTATTCTGTGCTCCTCTCACACCTCCCTGCCCCATTGCCCTCCCACACCTCCCTTGTTTTCCATACACATTTCCTCCCTGCACCACATGTCCTCCCACACCTCCCACATTGTATTCTGTGCTCCTCTCACACCTCCCTGCCCCATTGCCCTCCCACACCTCCCTTGTTTTCCATACACATTTCCTCCCTGCACCACATGTCCTCCCACACCTCCCACATTGTATTCTGTGCTCCTCTCACACCTCCCTGCCCCATTGCCCTCCCACACCTCCCTTTTCCATACCATTTCCTCCCTGCACCACATGTCCTCCCACACCTCCCACATTGTATCTGTGCTCCTCTCACACCTCCTGCCCCATGCGCCTCCCACACCTCCCTTGTTTTCCATACACATTTCCTCCCTGCACCACATTTCCTCCCACACCTCCCACATTGTATTCTGTGCTCCTCTCACACCTCCCTGCCCCATTGCCCTCCCACACCTCCCTTGTTTTCCATACACATTTCCTCCCTGCCCACCACTGCCTCCCACACCTCCCACATTGTATTCTGTGCTCCTCTCACACCTCCCTGCCCCATTGCCCTCCACCACCTCCCTTGTTTTCCATACACATTTCCTCCCTGCACCACTCACCACTGTCCTCCCACACCTCCCACATTGTTCTGTGCTCCTCTCACACCTCCCTGCCCCATTGCCCTCCCACACCTCCCTTGTTTCCATACACATTTCCTCCCTGCACCACATGTCCTCCCCACCTCCCACATTGTATTCTGTGCTCCTCTCACACCTCCCTCCCATTGCCCTCCACACCTCCCTTGTTTTCCATACACATTTCCTCCTCTCCGCACCACATTTCCTCCCACACCTCCCACATTGTATTCTGTGCTCCTCTCACACCTCCCTGCCCCATTGCCCTCCCACACCTCCCTTGTTTTCCATACACATTTCCTCCCTGCACCACATGTCCTCCCACACCTCCCCTATTGTATTCTGTGCTCCTCTCACACCTCCCTGCCCCATTGCCCTCCCACACCTCCCTTTTTTTCCATACACATTTCCTCCCTGCACCACATGTCCTCCCACACCTCCCACATTGTATTCTTGCTCCTCTCACACCTCCCTGCCCCATTGCCCTCCCACACCTCCCGGTTTTCCATACACATTTCCTCCCTGCACCACATGTCCTCCCACACCTCCCACATTGTATTCTGTGCTCCTCTCACACCTCCCTGCCCCATTGCCCTCCCACACCTCCCTTGTTTTCCATACACATTTCCTCCCTGCACCACATGTCCTCCCACACCCCCCACATTGTATTCTGTGCTCCTCTCACACCTCCCTGCCCCATTGCCCTCCCACACCTCCCTTGTTTTCCATACACATTTCCTCCCTGCACCACATGTCCTTCTTCCCCCACATGCCCTCCCACACTCTCCCGATTGTATTCTGTGCTCCTCTCACACCTCCCTGCCCCATTGCCTCCACACCCTCCCTTGTTTTCCATACACATTTCCTCCCTGCACCACTGTCCTCCCACACCTCCCACATTGTATTCTGTGCTCCTCTCACACCTCCCTGCCCCATTGCCCTCCCACACCTCCCTTGTTTTCCATACACATTTCCTCCCTGCACCACATGTCCTCCCACACCCCCCACACCTCCACTTGTTTTCTGTGCTCCTCTCACACCTCCCTGCCCCATTGCCCTCCCACACCTCCCTTGTTTTCCATACACATTCCTCCCTGCACCACATGTCCTCCCACACCTCCCACATTGTATTCTGTGCTCCTCTCACACCTCCCTGCCCCATTGCCCTCCCACACCTCCCTTGTTTTCCATACACATTTCCTCCCTGCACCACATGTCCTCCCACACCTCCCACATTGTATTCTTGCTCCTCTCCACACCTCCCTGCCCCATTGCCCTCCCACACCTCCCTTGTTTTTCCATACACATTTCCTCCCTGCACCAACTGTCCTCCCACACCTCCCACATTGTATTCTGTGCTCCTCTCACACCTCCCTGCCCCATTGCCCTCCCCACCTCCCTTGTTTTCCATACACATTTCCTCCTCACCCAATGTCCTCCCACACCTCCACATTCTTGCCCTTTGTCTTTCCCCCCCTTGCTGTTTTGTGGTGCCCTGGGGCAGGAGGTGGAGAGGAGCACAGAATACAATGTGGGAGGTGTGGGAGGACATGTGGTGCAGGGAGGACATGTGGTGCATGGAGATAATGTGGTGCAAAATTGAGGACATGTGGTGCAGGGAGGACATGTGGTGTTGTCAATGTGGACATGTGTGCAGGGAGGAACATGTGGTGCAGGGAGGACATGTTGTGCAGGAGGACATTTTGTGGCATGGGAGGACATTGGTGGCACGGTGGAGGACATGTGGTGCGGGAGGACATGTGGTGCAGGGAAGGACATGTGGTGCAGGGGACATGGTTGCAGGGAGGAGCATGTGGTGCAGGGGGACATGTGTTGCAGGGAGGACTGTGGGATGCAAGGGGAGGACATGTGGTTCAGGGAGGACATGTGGTGCATGGAGGATCATGTGGTGCAAGGAGGACATGTGGTGCAGGGAGGACATGGGTGGCAGGTAGGACATGTGGTGCAGGGAGACATGTGGTGGCAGGGAGGACATGTGGTGGCCATGGAGGACATGTGGTGTGCAGGGAGGACTGTGGTGGCAGGGAGTACATGTGGTGCAGGGAGGACAGTGGTGCAGGGGAGGGACAGGTGGTGCATGGAGGACATTTGGTGCATGGGAGGACATGTTGTGCAGGGAGGACATCGTGGTGCAATGGGGGAGGACATGTGGTGCAGGGAGGACATGTGGTGGCATGTGAGGACACAGTGGTTGCAGGTAGGACATGTGGTGGCAGGGAGACAATGTGGTGGTTCAGGGAGACATGTGGTGGCAGGGAGTACCATTTGGTGCAGTGGAGGACAATGTGGGTTGGGTGCATGGAGGACATGGTGGGTGGGAGGGATGACATGTGGTGGGTCAGGGAGGACATGTGGTGCAGGGAGGACATGTGGTGCAGGGAGGACATGTGGTGCAGGGAGGACATGTGTGCATGGAGGACATTGGTGGGCCGGGAGACAGTGGTGCAGGAGGACATGTTGTGCAGGAGGGACTGTGGTGGCAGGAGGACATGTGGTGCATGAGTGAATGTGGTGGGGCAGGAGGACATGCTGGTGCAGGGAGGACATGTGGTGTGGGCAGGGAGGAACATGTGGTGCAGAGGACCTGTGGTGGCAGGGAGGACATGTGGTGCAGGTAGGACAGTGGTGTCAGGGAGGACATGGGTGGTGGCAGGGAGGACATGTGTGCAGTGTAGGACATGTGGTGCAGGAGAACATGTGTTGAAGGAGGACAGTGGTGCAAGGGGAGGACAATGTGGTGTCAGGGAGGACATGTGGTGCAGGAGGACCATGTGGTGCATGGTAGGAAATGTGAGTGCAGGGAAGGACATGGTGGTGCAGGAGGACTGTGGTGCAGGAGGACATGTGGTGCAGGGAGGACAGTGTGCAGAGTGGGAGGACATTTGGTGCAGGAGGACATGTGGTTGCCAGGGGAGGACATGTGGGTGCAGGGAGGACATGTGGTGCAGGTAGGACATGTGGTGGGCAGGGAGGACATGTGGTGCCATGGGAGGAACGTGTGCAGGGAGGACATGTGGTGCAGGGAGGACCTGTGTGGCATGGAGGACATGTGGTGGTCAGGTAGGACATGTGGTGGCAGGGAGGACATGTGGGGGGCAGGAGGACATTGGTGCAGGGAGGACATGTGGTGCCGGGAGGACATGTGGTGCAGAAGGACATGTGGTGCAGGAGACATGTGGTGGCATGGGAGGACATGGTGCAGGGAGGACATGTGTTGCAGGGAGGAATGTGGTGCCGGGAGGACATTTGGTGGCAGGGAGATGTGTGGCAGGAGTACTGTGGTGCAGGGAGGACATGTGGGTGGTGGGCAGGGAGGACATGTGGTTCAAGGGAGGACAGTGGTTCAGGGGAGGACATGTGGTGCAGGGAGGACAGTGGTGCAGGGAGGACATGTGGTGGCAGGGAGGACAGTGGTGGCAAGGGAGGACATTGTGGTGGGGCAGGGAGGACAATGTGGGCAGGGAGGAAAGGTGGTGGCAGGAGGACTGTGGTGGGGCAGGGAGGACATGTGGGTGCATGGAGGCATGTGGTCGCAGGGAGGACTTTGGTGTGTGCAGGGAGGACATGTGGTGTCAGGAGGACATGTGTTGGGCAGGGAGGACAGTGGTGCAGGGAGGACATGTGGTGTGCAAGTGATGGACATGTGGTGCGGGAGGACATGTGGGTGCAGGTAGGACATTTGGTGCAGGGAGGACATGTTGTGCATGGGAGGACATGTGTTGCACGGGAGGACCTGTGGTGCAGGGAGGACACATGTGGTGCAGGGATGACATGTGGTGCCAGAGGAGGACATGTGGTGCAGGGCGGACATTTGTGCAGGGAGGACATGTGGTGCAAGGGAGGACATGTGGTGCAGGAGGACATGTGGTGCAGGGAGGAGACATTTGGTGGGGGAGGACATGTGGTGGCAGGGAGTACATGTGGGCAGGGAGGACATTTGGTGTCCGGGAGGCATGTGGTGCAGGGAGGACATGTGGTGCCGGGAGGAGACATGTGGTGGGCATGGAGGACATGTGTTGTGGCTAGGAGGAACATGTGTGCAGGGAGGACATGTGGTGCAAGGAGGAACATGTGGTGCAGGGAGGCAATTGGTGCTGGGAGGACAATGTGTTGCAAGGGAGGACATGTGGTGCAGGGAAGGCATGTTGCAGGGAGGACCTGTGGTCAGGGAGGACATGTGGTGCATTGAGGAGCATGTGGTGCAGGAGGACATGTGGTGCAAGGGAGGACATGTGGTGGCATGGAGGACATGTGCTGGCAGGGGAGGACATGTGGTGCAGGGAGACATGTGGTGCAGGGAGGACATGTGGTGGCAGGGAGGACATTGGTGCAGGGAGACAGGTGTTGGCAGGGAGGACATGTGGTGGCAGGGAGGACATGTGGTGCTGGAGGACCCATGTGGTGCATGAGGACATGTGGTGCAGGGAGGACATGTGTGCAAGGGATGGACATTTGGTGCAGGGAGGACATGTGGTGCAGGGGAGACATGTGGTGCATGGAGGACTGTGTGGCAGGGAGGACATTGGTGGGGCAGGGAGGACATGTGTGCATGGGGACCGTGTGTCATGGGAGGACATGTGGTGCAGGGAGGACATTTGGTGCAGGGAGGACCTGTGGTCAGGAGGACATGTTGGTGCCGGGAGGACATTTGGTGGCAGGAGGACATGTGGTGGCGGGAGGACATGTGGTGTCAAGGGAGGACATGTGGTGCAGGGGAGGCATGGTGGTGGGGTGGCATGGAGGACATGTGGTGCAGGCGGACATGTGGGTGCAGGGAGACATGTGGTGCAGGAGGACATGTGGTGCAGGGAGGGACAGTGGTGCAGGGAAGGACAACCTGTGGTGCAAAAGGGAGGACATGTGGTGTGCAGGGAGGACATGTGGTGCATGGAAGGACATGTGGGTTGCAGGGAGGCATGTGGTGGCAAGGGAGGACATGTTGTGGCAGGGAGGACATGTGGTCCGAGGACATGTGGTGGGCAGGGAGGACATGTGGTGGGTGGGTCCGGGGGACATGTGGTGGCAGGGAGACATGTGGTGCAGGGAGGGGCATGTGGTGCAGGAGGACATGTGGGTGCAGGGGAGGACATGTGGTGCAGGGAGGAATGTGGGGAGGGAGGACATGTGGTGGCAGGTGCACGGGAGGACAATTGTGCAGGGGGGACATGTGGTGCAGGGAGGACATGTGGTGCAGGGAGGACATGTGGTGCAGGGAGGACATGTGGTGCAGGGAGGACATGTGGTGCAGGGAGGACATGTGGTGCAGGGAGGACATGTGGTGCAGGGAGGACATGTGGTGCAGGGAGGACATGTGGTGCAGGGAGGACATGTGGTGCAGGGAGGACATGTGGTGCAGGGAGGACATGTGGTGGCAGGGAGGACATGTTGTCAGGGAGGAAATGTGGTGCAAGGGAGGAACATGGGGCAGGGAGGACATGTGGTGGCAGGGAGGACATGTGGTGCAGGGATACATGTGGTGCAGGGAGGACATTGGTGCAGGGAGGACATTGGTGCAAGGGGATGACATGGGTGCAAGGGAGACATGTGGTGCAGGGAGGACATGTGGTGCAATGGAGTGACATGTGTGTGGCA
Source organism: Chlamydomonas sp. ICE-L (assembly GCA_013435795.1). Classification (NCBI taxonomy): domain Eukaryota; kingdom Viridiplantae; phylum Chlorophyta; class Chlorophyceae; order Chlamydomonadales; family Chlamydomonadaceae; genus Chlamydomonas; species Chlamydomonas sp. ICE-L. The sequence goes on along the minus strand of JACBWV010000476.1, from coordinate 769,864 downwards.
TGGAGGAAATTGTGGTGCAGGGAGGACATGTGGTGCCGGGAGACATGTGGTGCAGGGAGGACCTGTGGGGCAGGGGAGGACATTTGGTGAAAAAAACGGGGGAATGTGTTTTTGCAGGGAGGACATGTGGTGCATGGTAGGACATGTGGTGGCAGTGAGGAACATGTGTGCTAGGGAGGCACATGTGTGGCAGTGGAGGGACATGTGGTGGGCAGGGAGGACATGTGGTGCAGGGAGGACATGTGGTGCAGGATGACATGTGGTGCAGGGAGGACATGTGGTGGCAGGGAGGATCCATGTGGTGGCCATGGGAGGACATGTGTGGTAACAGGGAGGACTTGGTGGGCAGGGAGGACATGTGTTGCATGGGAGGACATGTGTGCAGCATGGAGGACATGTGGTGCAGGGAGGAAATGTGGTGCAGGGAGGAATGTGGAGTGCAGGGGGGACATGTGTTGGCAGGGAGGACATGTGGGTGCAGTGGAGGACTGTGTGGCGGAGGACATGTGGTGCAGGGAGGAAATGTGGTGCAGGAGGCCATGTGGTGCAGCAGGGAGGACATGATGGAGGGAGGACATGTGGTGCAGGGAGACATGGTGGGGCGGCAGGGAGGACATGTGGTATTGCAGGGAGGAAATGTGGTTGCAGGGGGAGGAAGGTGGTGCCAGGGAGGCAGCGGTGCGAAGGGAGGGACATGTGGTTGCAGGGGAGGACATGGGTGCAGGGAGGGACAGGTGGTGTTTGCAGGGAGGAATGTGGTGCAGGGAGGACATGTTTGGTGCAGGGGAGGACAGTGGTGCAGGGAGGACATGTGGTGCAGGAGACATGTGGTGCAGGAGAGGACATGGGTGCATGGGGACTGTGGTGCAGAGGGAGGACTGTGGTGCAGGGAGGGACATTGGTGAAGGGAGGAAATGTGGTGCGGGAGGACATGTGGTGGCAGGGAGAGGACATGTGGTGCGGGAGGACATGTGGTGCAGGGAGGACATGTGTGTGGTGCCAGGGAGGAACTGTGGGGAAGGGAGGACATGGGGTGCAGGGAGGGGACATGTGGTGCAGGGAGGACATGGTGGCAGGGAGGACATGTGGTGCAGGGAGGACATGTGGTGCAGGGAGGACATGTGGTGCAGGGAGGACATGTGGTGCAGGGAGGACATGTGGTGCAGGGAGGACATGTGGTGCAGGGAGGACATGTGGTGCAGGGAGGAAATGTGGTGCAGGGAGGACATGTGGTGCAGGGAGGACATGTGGTGCAGGGAGGAAATGTGGGTGGAAAACAAGGGAGGTGTGAAAACAAAAGAGTAGGCGCACTTTGAGTCGGCGCACTTTGAGTCGGCGCGAGATACCGATATTTGGCTAGCCCTAAACCATACATACAGGGTGTGTATGTGTGTTTAGTATGTATTGTAGTTGTGTTTGTGTCGTGTTTTTGTGTGTGTGTATGTGTGGTTGTGGTGTGTGTATGGGTGAGGGTATATGTGTGTATGTGAGTGTGTAAGTGTGGGTTGTATAGTGGTGTATGTGTGTGTTATGTGGTGGTGTTGCGTGTGTGTGATGTGTTTAGGTATGGTGTGTATGTGTGTGGTATGTGTGTGTGTGGTGTCTGCTGTGTATGTGTGTTTATATGTGTGTGTATGGTGTGAGTAGTGTGTATATGTTGTGATGTGTATGAGTGTGTCGTGTGTCTGTGCGTATTTGTGTGTGTGTGTGGTATGGTGTGTGCAATATGATTGGGTAGTGTGTATGGTAGTGTATATGGTTGTGTGTATGTGTGTGTGAATGTGGTTCGTGTGTGTGTATGGTGTGTTGTGTATGTGGTGTATGTGTTTGTGTATGTGTGTGTATGTGTGTGTTGTATGTGTGTTGTGTGTGTAGAGATGTGGTGTGTATGTGATTTGTATCTGTGTGGTGTATTTGAGTATATGAGCGTAGTGTGTATATGTGTTGTGGCCAGTTGTGTGTGTGTCGTGTGTGTAGTGGGTAAGATGTGTGTTGTACATGTGTATGGGTTGTATGTGTGTGGTATGTTGTGTATCTATTTGTGTGTGGTATATGTGGTGTGTGTGGGTTGTGTAAATGTGTGTGTTATGTGTGTGTATGTGGGTGTGTGTGTGTGTGATGTGTGTGTATGTGTGTGTGCGTATCGTGTGTGCTTGTATGTGGGTGTACAGTGTGTGGTATATGTGCGGTATGTGTGTGTATGTATGAGTGTATTGTGTGGTATGTGTGTGGTATGTGTGTGTTATGTGTGTAATGGTGTTTGCATTGTGGGTGTGTGTGTCGGTGTGTGTAGGTGTGTTGTCTGTTCTGTGTAGTGTTCTGTGTGTAGTGTATGTTTATATATGTTGGTATGTGGTTGTGTGTATATAGTGTGTGTATATGTGTGTGTAATGGTGTGGTGTATATGGTGTGGTATGTGCGTTGTATGTGTATGTTGTAGGTGTGTGTATGTGTGTGTATATGTGTATGTGTGTATGTGTGTGTATTGGGGCTGTGTGTATGTGTGTTTGTGTAGGGTGTGTGGGCAGATGTGTGTGTATGTGTGCGCTATATATATGTGTGTGTAGGTGTGTGCTATATGTGTTTGTGTATGCGTGTGTTGTGTTGTGTATGTGGTTGTGTGTTTGTGTATGTGTGTGTATGTGTGTGTGTGTAGTGTCTTGTTGTGTATGTGTGTGTATTGTGTGATGTGGTGTATGTGGGTGGCGTTTGTGTGTGTGTATTGTGCGTATGGTGTATGCGACGAGTGGTGTGTGTGGGTGTAGGGTGTGTGTGTGTATGTGTGTGTACGTGTGTGTATAGTGTGTGTATGTGTGTGTGTATGGGTGTCTGTGTGTTAGTGTTTGTTGTGTGGTGATGTTGGATGTTGTATGTGTGTGTATATGTGTGTGCATGTGTGTGTATGTGTATATGTGTGTTTATATGTGTGTGGATGTGTGTGTATATATGTGTGTGTATATATGTGTGTGTATATCTGTGTGTGTATGTGTGTGTGAATGTGTGTGTGTGTGTGTGCGTATGTGTGTGTATATGTGTGTTTATATGTGTGTGTATGTGTGTGTATATATATGTGTGTGTATATGTGTGTGTATGTGTGTGTGTGTATTTGTGCGTGTGTATGTGTGTGTGTATTTGTGTGTGTGTTGGGTGTGTATGTGGTGGGTATGTGTGTGTATGTGTGTGTAGTGTGTTGATTGTGTGTGTATGTGTGTTATGTGTGTGTGTGCATAGGTGTGGTATGTGTGGGTGTAATGCTGTGTCGTAATGTGTGTGTATGTGTGTTGTGCATGGTGTGATATGTGTGTGTGTATGTGTGTGACTTTGATGTGTGTGTATGTGTTGGTGGTAGTGTGTGGTATGTGTGATGTGTGTGTAGGTGGGTATGTGTTGTAGGTGGTGTATGGGGTGTATAGAGGGTATGTGTGTATATGTTTGTGTGCCATTTGGGTGTGTGTAGTGTGTGTCATGGTGTATGTGGGTGTACGTGGGTTGTATGTGTGTGTTCTATGTGTGTGTCTGTGGTGATGTGTGTGTGTGTATGTGGTGTGGTATATTGTGGTTTAGTGTTGTGTTATGTGTGTGTATATGTGTGTGTATGTGTGTGTGCATGCTGTGTGATATGTGGTTTATGTGTGTGTATATGGGTGGTCTATGGTGTTTGTAGGTGTGTGTCTATGTGTGTTTGTATATGTGTGTGTGTATAGATGTGGTGTCTGTGTGTGTATGTATGTGTGTGTATGTGTGTGTGCTGTGTGCGTATGTGTGTTGTGTGTGTAGATGTGTGTGTTGCTATATGTGTGTGTGGATGCTGTGTGTGTACTGCGTGTGTGATATATATGGTGTGTATGTGTGGGTGTGGTGTGGTGTGGCATGTGGGTGCATATTATGTGTAACGTATTTGGCTACCCCTGAACCATACATACTCACCAGATTTGGTTTGATGTGGGATACACCGGAAGCATTGATTTGAGCAATGTCAGCCTCAACATTTTTTTAGTTTTGCTGGTTTCAATTTAGATTGTTTTGCCTGTGCTCACAAGATTTGGTTTGATGTGGGATACACCGGAAGCATTGATTTGAGCAATGTCAGCCTCAACATTTTTTTAGTTTTGCTGGTTTCAATTTAGATTGTTTTGCCTGTGCTCACAAGATTTGGTTTGATGTGGGATACAACAGTAGCATCGAGTTTAGCAATTCCAGCCTCATCATAGCTACAATATTGTTAGCTTTACACAGGGTTTTAGTTTAGTGTGTTTCTTTATGTGAAGGCCTGTACTCATCAGATTTGGTTTGATGTGGGATGCGATGGTGGCATTGCTTTCAGCGATTTCAGCCCTAACACAGTTTCAGTGTCCTTAGTTTTAGTTTTTTTTGCTTGCACTCACCAGATTGGGTTTGATGTGGGATACAACGGAAGCAATGCTTTCAGCAATTTCAGCCCCAACATAGTTTTAGTTTCGCTGGTTTTAGTTGTAGTTTGTTTTTGCCTGTGCTCACCAGATTGGGTTTGATGTGGGATACAACGGAAGCAATGCTTTCAGCAATTTCAGCCCCAACATAGTTTTAGTTTTGCTGGTTTTAGTTTAGTTTTTGTTGTTTTACCTGTCCTCACAAGATTTGACCTGATGTAGGACACAATGGTTGCATCCCCGATTTCAGCCCCAACTCAGTTTCAGTGTCCTACTAGTTTATTTCAGTTTGCCTGTGCTTGCCCGATTTTGCTTGATTTTGGATGCAAGGGTATAATTGATTTCAGCGATTTCAGCCTCAATATAGTTTTAATTTCGTTAGCTTTACACAGGGTTTTTGCTTAGTGCGTTTTGTTTTGTGTTGGCCTGTGCTCACCAGATTTAATTTTATGTCGGTTGCACCAGTAGCATTGATTTCAGCCCCAACATAGTTTCATTGTCCTTCGTTTTGTTTTGCTGGTTGGTACTCACCATATTGGGTTTCGTGTGGGATACAAGGGAAGCATTGATTTCAGCCTCGTCTCAGTTCCAGTTTTTGTTTTTTGCCTGTGCTCACCAGATTTGTTTTTATGTGGGATACAACGGAAGCATTGATTTCAGCCTCGTCACAGTTCCAGATTTTTTTGTTGTTGCCTGTGCTCACCAGATTTGTTTGATGTGGGGTACAATGGAAGCATTGATTTTAGCAATTTCAGCCTCAACATAGTTTTAGATTTGCTCTTTTTCGTTTTAATTTGTTTTCGCCTGTGCTCACCAGATTTGTTTTGATGTGGGGTACAACAGTGGCATCGATTTGTTGAATTTTGAATTTGAATTTGAATTTGAATTCAGCCAAATCCAGCAATTTCAGCCTCATCATAGTTCGAATTTTGCTGGTTTAATTGAGTTTTGTTTGCTTTTGCCTGTGCTCACCATATCGGGTTTTGTGTGGGATACAACGGTTGCATTGATTTTAGTTGTGTTGGTTTTAGTTGCGTTGGTTTTAGTTGTGGTGGTTCTAGTCGTTTGGGTTTTAGTTTTGTTGGTTTTAGTTGTGTTGCTTCTAGTCGTATTGGTTTTAGTTGTGTTGGTTTTAGCTGTCTTGGTTTTAGTTGTGTTGGTTTTAATCAGGGGTTAAACTTAGTGTGTTTCGTTTTGTGTTTGCCTGTGCTCACCATATTGGGTTTTGGATGTGGGATGTGATGGTTGCATCTAGTTGGACAGTTTTAGCCCCAGCATCGAGTTGGACAGTTTTAGCCCCAGCATCGAGTTGGACAGTTTTAGCCCCAGCATCGAGTTGGACAGTTTTAGCCCCAGCATCGAGTTGGACAGTTTTAGCCGCAGCATCGAGTTGGACAGTTTTAGCCCCAGCATCGAGTTGGACAGTTTTAGCCCCAGCATCGAGTTGGACAGTTTTAGCCCCAGCATCGAGTTGGACAGTTTTAGCCCCAGCATCGAGTTGGACAGTTTCAATTTCGCTGGTTTTAATTTTAATGTATTGTTGTTGCTGTTGCTGTTGTTGTCGTTGTTGTGTTGGCCTGAACTCACCAGATTTGGTTTGGTGTGGGATGCCATGGTAGCATTGATTTCAGCCCCAACACAGTTTCAGTGTCCTTAGTTTTTTTGTGTGTGCCTGTGCTCACCAGATTAGGATTGATGTGGAATGCAACAGTAGCATTGATTTCAGCCCTAACACAGTTTCAGTGTCCTTACTTTGTGTGTGTGCCTGTACTCACCAGATTTGGTTTGATGTGGGATGCGATGGTGGCATTGATTTGGGCGATTTCAGCCTCGTCGGCAGCTATCTGAGTCATCTTCCGATTCTTCTCCTCGAGGATGCCCTTCATTTGGGAATCTAGTTGCTGCAAGGTGTTGGGTGTTGGGTGTTGGGTGTGGGGTGTAGGTTGTAAGTTGTAGGGTGTAGGGTGCAGGGTGTAGGTAGGCATGGGCCTGGCTAAAGTAGTCAAAACAACTCCTCAAATATGCCTTTCATTCGGGAGTCTAGTTGCTGCAAGGTGTTGGGTGTTGGTTGTAGGTTGTAGGTTGTAGGGTGTAGGATGCAGGGTGTAGGTAGGCATGGGCCTGGCTAAACTAGTCAAAACAACTCCTCCAAGATGCCCTTCATTTGGGAGTCTAGTTGCTGCAAGGTGTTGGGTGTTGGTTGTAGGTTGTAGGTTGTAGGGTGTAGGATGCAGGGTGTAGGTAGGCATGGGCCTGGCTAAACTAGTCAAAACAACTCCTCCAAGATGCCCTTCATTTGGGAGTCTAGTTGCTGCAGGGTTTAGTGTGTGTGTGTGTGTGTGTGTGTGTGTGTGCAGGGTGTTGGGTGTACGTTGTAAGTTGTACGGTGTAGGGTGCAGGGTGCAGGGTGCAGGGTGTAGGGTGTAGGTTGGCATGGGCCTGGCTAAACTAGTCAAAACAACTCCTCTAGTTGCTGCAAGGTGTTGGGTGTTGGGTGTGGGTTGTAGGTTGTAGGGTGTAGGGTGCAGGGTATAGGTAGGCACGGGCATGGCTAAACTAGTCAAAAAAACTCTTCCAGGATGCCCTTCATTTGGGAGTCTAGTTGTTGCAGGGTTTAGGGTGTAGTGCGTGTGTGTGTGTGTAGGGTGTAGGGTGTGGGTGTGGGGTGTAGGGTGTAGGGTGTAGGGTGTAGGGTGTAGGGTGTAGGGTGTTGGGTGAAAGGTGTAGGGTGTTGGGTGTTGGGTGTTGGGTGCTGGGTGTTGGGTGTACGGGTGTAGGGTGTGGGGTGTGGGGTGTTGGGTGTAGGGTGTAGGGTTTAGGGTTTAGGGTGATAGGGTGTAGGATGTAGGGTGTAGGGTGTAGGATGAAGGGTGTAGGTTGCAGGGTTTAGAGTGTAGGGCGTTTGTGCTCTTGGGTGCGTGTGTCTTTGAGTGTGTGAGTGTATAAGTGTATGCGTGAGCATGCATTTGAGAGTGCATGTGTGTGTGCGTGTGTGTGTGTGTGTGTGTGTGTGTGTGTGATGAACTGATGTGTGCATGCATGCCTGTGTGTACATATATATTTGCTCACTCCTACCCACCTTGATCATACGCATCATGTACGTGAGTGTGTGTGTATGTTAGTATGTGTGAGTGTGTGTGTGTCTTAGTGTATGTGAGTGTATGTGTGTCTTAGTGTATGTGAGTGTGTGTGTGAGCGTTATGTGTTAGTGCGTGCGTGTGTGTCTTAGTGTATGTGAGTGTGTGTGTGAGCGTTATGTGTGAGTGTGTGTGTGTGTGTGTCTTAGTGTATATGAGTGTGTGTGTGTGAGCGTTATGTGTGAGTGTGTGTGTGTGTCTTAGTGTATGTGAGTGTGTGTGTATGTTAGTATGTGTGAGTGTGTGTGTCCTAGTGTATGTGAGTGTGTGCGTGAGCGTTGTGTGTGAGTGTGTGTGTGTCTTAGTGTATGAGAGTGTGTGTGTGTTTGTGTGAGTGTGTGTGTGAGTGTATGTGAGTGTGTGTGTGAGCGTTGTGTGCGAGTGTGTGTGTGTGTGTCTTAGTGTATGAGAGTGTGTGTGTTTGTGTGAGTGTGTGTGTGTGAGTGTATGTGAATGTGCGTGTGGGTGTGTGGGTGTGTCATGAATAAATGAAAATGCATATCTTTGCTCACTCTATCCACGTTGCTCATGCGTACTATGTGTGTGTGTGTGTGTGTGTGTGCGTGTGTGAGAGAGTGTGTGTGATGAACTGATGCATGCATGCATGCATGCCAGCGTGTGAATATCTTCACTCACTTTACCCACGTTTCTCATGCGTACTATATGTGTGTGCGTGTGTGTGTGTGTGTGTGTGTGTGTGTGTGTGTGTGTGTGTGTGTGTGTGTGATGAACTGATGCATGCGTGCATGCCAGCGTGTGAATATCTTCACTCACTTTACCCACGTTGCGCATGCGTACTATATGTTTGTGTGTGTATGTGTGTGCGTGTGTGTGTGTGTGTGTGTATGTGTATATGTGTGTGTGTGTGTGTGTGTGTGTGAGAGTGTGTATATGTGTGTGTGTGTGTGCGTGTGTATGTGTGTGTGTGTGTGTGTGTGTGTGTGTGTGTGTGTGTGTGAGTGTGTGTGTGTAATGAACTTCTGTGTGCATGCATGGCAGTGTATGCATGTGTGTGATGAACTGATGCGTGTATAGCTTCTCTCACTCCTACCCACATTGATCATGCGTGTGATGAACTTAGGGTCGCTCTGCATCAAAGACTGCATCTGCATTGTGGCAGGCCCTGCTAGATTGCCTGCAGTGGTAGGCCCTGCTAGATTGCCTTCAGTGGCCAGTGTATGCATGTAGGGTCGCTCTGCATCAAAGACTGCATCTGCATTGTGGCAGGCCCTGCTAGATTGCCTGCAGTAGTAGGCCCTGCTAGATTGCCTGCAGTGGTAGGCCCTGCTAGATTGCCTGCAGTGGCCAGTGTATGCATGTAGGGTCGCTCTGCATCAAAGACTGCATCTGCATTGTGGCAGGCCCTGCTAGATTGCCTGCAGTGGCACGCCCTGCTAGATTGCCTTCAGTGGCCAGTGTATGCATGTAGGGTCGCTCTGCATCAAAGACTGCATCTGCATTGTGGCAGGCCCTGCTAGATTGCCTGCAGTGGTAGGCCCTGCTAGATTGCCTTCAGTGGCCAGTGTATGCATGTAGGGTCGCTCTGCATCAAAGACTGCATCTGCATTGTGGCAGGCCCTGCTAGATTGCCTGCAGTGGCACGCCCTGCTAGATTGCAACCCTTCCTACAGGTGCTCTGCAGTGGCAGACAATCCAGCAGATGCCAGCCACAATGCAGATGCAGAGATGCCTGCCACAATGCAGGGCCTGCCACAATGCAGATGCAGAGATGCCTGCCTCAATGCAGGGCCCTGCCACAAGGCAGATGCAGAGATGCCTGCCCTCAAATGCAGGGCCTGCCACAATGCAGATGCAAGAGATGCCTGCCTCAATGTAGGGCCTGCCACAATGCAGATGCAGAGATGCCTGCCACAATGCAGGGCCTGCCACAATGCAGATGCAGAGATGCCTGCCTCAATGCAGGGCCTGCCACAATGCAGATGCAGAGATGCCTGCCTCAATGCAGGGCCTGCCACAATGCAGATGCAGAGATGCCTGCCTCAATGTAGGGCCTGCCACAATGCAGATGCAGAGATGCCTGCCACAATGCAGGGCCTGCCACAATGCAGATGCAGAGATGCCTGCCTCAATGCAAGGCCTGCCACAATGCAGATGCAGAGATGCCTGCCTCAATGTAGGGCCTGCCACAATGCAGATGCAGAGATGCCTGCCACAATGCAGGGCCTGCCAGGATGATCTACCTGTGTAATGAATAAATACAAATGCATATCTTCGCTCACTCCTACCCACGTTGATAGTGCGTGTGATGAACTTAGGGTCGCTCTGCATCAAGGCACTAAGACACAACATACACTGACTCACACACACTGTCTTAGGGTCTTAGGGTCGCTCTGCATCAAAATCAAGGCTTGCGTGAGTGTGTGTGTGTGTGTGTGTGTATGTGTGTGTGTGTGTGTTTGCGTGTGTGTGTGTAATGAACTACTGCATGCATGCATGCATGCATGCCAGTGTATGCATGTGTGTGATGAACTGATGGGTGTATGCATGGCAGTGTATGCATTTGTGTGACGAACTTCTGTGTGCATGCATGCCAGTGTATGCATGTGTGTGATGAACTGATGCGTGTATGCATGGCAGTGTATGCATAGCTTCTCTCACTCCTACCCACGTTGATCAAGTGTGTGATGTGTGTGAGTGTGTGTGTGTGTTGTGTGGTGGGGGGGGGGGGGGGGGGGGGGGGGGGGGGGGAGGTGTAATGAATAACACATTTTTTATGCATGCATGCAGTGGTCGTGCAATTTTCTCTACTCATACACATGACGTGCGCGTGAAATGGGAGGTCGCTCTGCATCAATTTAATTTTATAATTTGTCGCTCAGATATTAATGCATGATATTGACAATATAGTTTGATATTGTCGCTTTGCATGTAGATATTGTCGCTCTGCATTCATTTAATTATATTCTCTCACTCATACCCACATTGATCATGCGTGTGATGAACTTAGGGTCGCTCTGCATTAAAGACTTTATCTTCTCATTGTTCAAAGCAGCCAGATCTAGCTCCTCCTCCGCCTTCCCTCCCTTGCCGGTAGTGCCTGCAACGTTGATGATGCCAAGGTCAATGATGATGATGATGATGATGATGATGATGATGATGATGATGATGATGATGTACATGATGATGATGATGATGATGATGATGATGCCAAGGTTGACCATGGCAGTCTTTAGGATATGGCCTGCAGTTTAGAAAGATACACACACACACACCAGATCTAGCTCCTCCTTCGCCTTCCCTCCCTTGCCAGTAGCCCCTGCAACGCTGACGATGATGATGATGATGATGATGTCAAGGTTGACCATGGCAGTGTTTGGGATGCGGCCTGCGGTTTAGAAAGATGCCCCCCCCTTACCCCCCCCCCCCCCCCCCCCCCCCCCCCCCCCCCCCCCCCCCCCCCCCCCCCCCCCCCACACACACACACACACACCAGGTGTAACTCCTCCGCCGCCTTCCCTCCGTTGCCGGTAGTGCCTGCAACGTTGACCAGGGAATTTTTCAAATTCGAAAGTGGGTTGTTTCTAGCTTAATGGTTTGAGGCTTCCTCCAGGGACAGTTTTATAGCTTTTTATAGCTTCTATTGCCTTTTTTAGCTTTCTATGGCTTTCAAGGGGCATTTAGGGCAAAAATGCAAACTTTCCCCCAACTCCTCCTCCACCTTCCCTCCCTTGCCAGTAGTGCCTGCAACGTTGATAAAGCCAAGGTTGACCATGGCAATGTTTAGAATGTGGCTTGCGGTTTAGGAAGATGCCCCCCCCCCAACCCACCCACCACACACACACACACATGCACACACAACCTACTTCACCCCAGCCCACCCCAACCCGTCCCAACCCCAACCCCAGCCACTCCAGCCAGCCAACCAGCCACCCCAACCCTCATCCACCCACCTCACCCGACCCCAAGCACACCACCCCACCCATCATCCACCCACCCAACCACAACCCCTCATCAACCACCAACACATAATACAAAAAAAAAAAAAACAAGGGAAACAAAAAAAAAACAATCATTAAAAAAAAAAAACCAAAAACGGGCACAAAAACACAAACACGCACACAAAACAAAACCAATTCCAACCACACAAACCAACCAGGGCACACAAACCCAACCCATAATCCACCCAACCCACCCAAAACAGGGGGCACACAAACCCCACCCCTCAATCAACCCCAACCCACCCAGACCCGGGCACACACACCCAACTCATCCACGCAACCCACCCAACCCCGGGGGCAACAAACCCCCACCCCTCATCCACCCAACCCCGGGCACCACACACACACACACGCACCCCACCCCCCACCCCCAATCCACCCAACCCACCCAACCCCGGGCACACACCACCCACCCTAATCAACCCAACCCACACAACCCCGGGCACACCACCCCACCCCTCATTCCACCCAACCCACCACAACCCCGGGCACACAACCACCCCTCATACCACCAATCCCACCCAACCCCGGGCACCACACACCCCAACCCTCATTCCACCCACCCCACCCAACCCCGGGGACCACACCCCACCCCTCATCCACCCAACCCACCCAACCCCGGGCACCACACCCCACCCCTCATCCACCCAAACCCCCCCAACCCCGGCACCCACCACCCCCCCCTCATCCACCCAACCCACCCAACCCCGGGCAAACACCCACCACACAACCACCCCACCCAACCCCGGGCACACACACCCAACCCCTCATCCCCCAACCCACCAACCCCGGGCACACACCCCACCCCTCTCCACCCACCCACCCAACCCCGGGCACACACCCCACCCCTCATCACCCAAACCCACCCAACCCCGGCACACACACCCCAACCCTAACCCACCCAAACACCAACAAGGGAACAAACCCCACCCTCATCACCAACCCACCCAACACGGGCACACCCCCACACTCAGCCACCCAAAACCACCACAAACCCCGGGACCACCCACACACCACACAGCATCACCCACCACCACCCAACCCGGGCACCAAACACCACCCTCATACACCAAACCAACCAACCACGGGCACACACACACCACACTCACCCCTCACCCTATGATCTAACCCACCCAACCCACCCAACCCGGGCACCACACCCACACACCACTCCACCCCTCACCCTTGATCTAACCCACCCAACCCCGGCACACACACCACACACTCCACCCCTACCCTCTGATCTAACCCACCCAACCCCGGGCACACACACACACACTCCACCCCTCACCCTCTGATCTAACCCACCCAACCCCGGGCACACACACACACACTCCACCCCTACCCTATGATTAACCAACCCAACCCGGGCAAACACCACACACACACTCCACCCCCACCCTATGATCGAACCCACCCAACCCACGGACCCCGGGCACACACACACACAACTCACCATCACCCTTCTGATTCAACCACCTCAACCACCCCAACCCCGGGCACACACACACACTCCACCCCTCACCCTCTGATCTAACCCACCCAACCCAAACCTGCACACACGCATCCACAAACAACCACACCCAGACATCTACTCTGCAAAAGATATGCATACACATATACACAAGCACGCTCATGCAAACATCTCCCCTTCCCAGTCCGTGACTACCCCACACGAGCATGCAACATGCAAGGACAACAACACCAACACTACCACCAACAACAACACCATCACCACCAACAACACCACCAACACCACCAACACCACCATTACCAACACCACCAACACCACCAACACCACCAACACCAACACGAACGCCAACACCAACACCAACACCAACAACCCAACACCAACACCAACACCAAACCAACACCAACACCAACACCACACCCAAAAACAAAAAACCATCACTAAACACAACATCACCACCACCACCACCACCACCACCACCACCATCACCATCACCATCACCAACACCATCACCATCACCAACACCCTCACCAACATCAACACCAACACCGACACCAACACCAACACCGACACCCGACACCGACACCGAAAAAAGAAAAATAAAAATGAAAACATAGAAATAACATAAAAATAAAAATAAAAATAAACAATAACAAGCACAATCAAAATAACAAATAAAAATACACATCAACAATAAAATCAAAAATAACAAATAAACATAAAATCAAAATAAACCAAAATAACAATAAAAATAAACATAAACAATAAAAATAACCATCAACATCAAATAAACATAACAAATAAAAATAAAAATAAAAATAAAAATAACAGATCACCAAAAAATCACCATAAAATAATAAAATAAAAATCACAAATAAACATCACCATCACCATCACACAATCACCATCACCATCAACATAAAAATCAACATCACCATACAATCACAATAACAATCACAAATCACCATCACCATAACCATAACATCAACCATACATAACAATCACCATCACCATAACCAAAATGCAAAATCAACAATACCAATCACCATCACAATAACCATCACAATCACCATCAACATAAAATCACCATTCACATGCACCATCACCATCACCATCCACCATAAAATCCATCATCACCATCACCATCACCAACACCAACACCAACACCAACACCAGCACCAACTACAACACCAACAACACCAACAACAAGACCAATACCAACACCAACACCAACACCAATACCACCAACACCACCAACACCAACTCTACCAGCACTACTACCACCACCATCAGATCCACCACCACCACCACATATATCACCACATCCCACACATACACACCTCCCACGCACTTCACACACATACACACCTCACGCACATGCACAAACACAAAAGTATGCGTACGCACAAATGCGCATGCAAACACGCAATATGCATGCACATTTAAGAACACAAACAAAGAGAAAAAAACAATAGTGTATGCATACACACTCGTGCACATATGAACACGCTTGTACACCTGAATGAACACGTACAAATATACTGCCCCCCCCTTCCGCATGCGCAAGCGAACCCATGCAAAGCCCTAAACCCCAGCACATGCATATACAACTTCTCTTCTCACCAGCAGTCTTACTCATGACTCCTGCCTTCCCTTTCTTCCTTCACTGACACAGCGATCGTGTAGCACAGTTATCGCTCTCAAGGTGGCGTGTCTTCTTCTCTCCGGATTAATCGCAAGGGAGCGCGCGTCACCAGATGGCTTGTGGGGAAAACAAATGCGAATAACCGACTTGCGGCTTGCAGCCTTGGGTGCAGTGCAGGGGAAGAATGTCGGACGTTCTGAAATGTGGTGATGCAAGATATTTCGATGCGGGCGGGCTTCGTTGCTTCGAACTCAGAGCTTGCAGGATTATCGAAGTATTGGAGTAGGAAGCGCAGATGTGTACCGCGGGCAGTACAGCTCGGAAGGAGACCTCAGTAGGATGGAGGGACCCAGGGCAGGACTTCAGGAGGGACCTTCCCTCTAGCTGTGTGTTCTGTCCCCTGCTTCTGTAGTTCCGTACTTCTTATACTATTTTAGATCACAGGGGCCAATACGCCCATGATCCTGGGATGAAAGGGATCTCGGCTCAGTGTAGTGAGTGGTGCAGGGTCGTTGAAACGTAAAACGTTACTTGTTACGTCTGAAATGCAGATTTTTGAGGGTAAGTTGCGTTGCAGACGTAGATTTGGGGTCATGAAATCATGAGACATGGTTGTTGGCTCATAGACCGTGGCTGAAGGCTGATGAAACTTAGATTGTGTAGTATCCTTTAACAACCCTGATAGCATGTATGACATAGTTTTTATTTTCAGCTACAACTTCTAGGCAGCTCCACTGACTGGCTATTTAGCCAAGCCTAACACAACCCTGTGCGACTTTCCTGCTGAATATTTGGGTGAAGCTCATTGGCTGGCCCAAGGAGCTGCCTAGAAGCTACTGCTAGTGGCCGGAAAGAAAAGCTCTGATGTATGGGCATTAGGTTTGTTCAGTATCAGCATGTATAGCGGTGCTCTCACGCGTTTTATGACTTGGTGACTACTTATGTACTCCCTTAGAACTATCGGCTCTCCTGAGCCAGCTTCCCGTGGGACTGAGTCATCTTGAGATGACTCAGTGGCAGCTTCCTGTCACCTACGTCTCCGGTCTGATCTGTACCCTGTTAGGTTCCTGTCTACCGCCTCCTTTCACCACAGGTGCCCCTTTATGGGTCTCCTGTGTCTGTAACGTTATCCTTGTCTCCGTGTATAGATTGGTGCGTCTGTTCCGCTGCTTTAATCTACTGTCCACTCTACCGGAGTGATTTCAAGCTGATAGGTTACTGGGCTCCTCATCACTACCACTGCTTTGATAATGCAACTTCCGCGAGGGCCTCCTGCCGGCTTTGTGAAACTTACCAAACTTAATGGTGTTTCATGGGCTCGTGGGATCCGCAGTGTCATTGTGAGCAATGGATGCGACCGAATCCTCCCAACGGGGGTGAAGGTTCCTCTAGATTGGCTAGACGACTGCGCGCCAGCGGCCTCTGCTGCCGGAGAGGAGGGTCCTTCAGCCATCAAGGAAGTAACCCCCCCCGATCAATCCTCCAACTTTACGGTTCCTTCTCTCAATGTTCGACGCCTGTCCTCTGATGTTGAGGATGTCCTGATGAAGCTGTGTTGTGTACAGACACAGATCATCCGTTGTGCATCAGACCCGCAGCCTCATTGCGTCCCCTTCAATTATGATGAAGACTACTCTACTACTACTGATGATGAGGAGGACTTGAAGAGTGCTACGAGTGCTGACTTCGGTGGCGTGACCCCATCTGCTGCTGCCACTCGTGTCTTTGAGACTTCCGCTGTTTCGCCGGTGTATGAGCCTGCTGATCAGCAGATGCCTAATCGAGAGCTTTCGCCTGTGTATCAGCCTCAGCCTTCGTCGGCGCCTCCCTTTGAGCCTGTTCCCCCGGCTTACCCGGAGGTGGCTAAGCCCACTTTCTTGAAGGGCTTTGCTTCTTTTTCCTCTGCATCTGCCCCCATGGAGCGTGGCCTCCCTGGCTACCACACTCGCTCTCGCGAGGCTGCTGTTTCCTCTGCACGCACCTCTGCTGCTGGTGCCTCCCTGGAACCCCCTCCGCCTCCGCCGGTGGAGCTGCCTCCTGCCCCTGGCCCTCCTCCTATGCTATATACGCGGTCATGCGAATCTTGGGAGCATCTGCTCACTGGTGGATCTCCTCCGACTTTAAACTTGCGGGACTACCGCCTGATCAACCAGGATCGACGGGATGGTGAGTCCTTGAACCGCTCTTTGTACGGTCGGATGGATATGCAGGCTACAATGGCAAATGTTAGTGTGAAGCTGAGGCATCGCCGAAGTGATGGCTTTCTCTGAGCTTGGTACCAGGTGTCGTTCTTTTCTTGGTCCAGTCACTTCTGGGATTCTGTATCCCCCAGATCATGGTGTTTCCTTTGGTGGTACGAGGCGTAGTGATCACGAGAAGCTTGGTTATCAGTTTGTGCGAGTGCCTGTCCCTCGGTGTCCTGTTAGCCCAGATTTCGAGCTGCTTATGAGTGTTGCGAGGTCCATTCCTGTGATTAGGAACATAGACGACCAGCGCGCTCTTGACGCTGGTCTTGCTGCGGAGTATTCATGGACATTCGTAGGTCCTTGGCTCCTGTCCCTTCTGCGATGGAGCTGGGTCTAATACCCTCATTCATGGTGAGTCTCGGTTTGATCCTGCACTGTTGGGTTTCAGTGCACTGCCTCTCGAACGTCAGGAGTTCATGTGTTTAACTATGATGCTCGCGAACATGGAGGACGATATGGTCAAGGTATACCAGGACTTTGCCACCCCTCGGGATATCCTTTTGGATATCCGGAAGACGCAGTCTGATGCCCTTGCCTCTAGAGTCCCTCTCATGCGTATCGAACTTCATAATGCGCACATGGGGCCCTTCTGACCGTGTCGATGATTTCTTTCGCATGGTTCGCAGTCTGTGCACTGACCTCCGCAGTGCTGGACATCCTGTCACTCAGCGCCACGCCATGGAAACCATTGTGAATGGGATCCGTTTGATCCGATTTGAATCGCTGCGGATCCAGTACGGTATGATGTTGGCTAACAGACAGACTGTAGATTACTGGTCTTGTCTAGAGGCATATCGGTCTCTCGACATTTTGAACATTGCTCTCCCCAGTCCGACTCCAGGCATCCTGGTTGGTCCCGGGACGCTCCCCAGTTTCCTGCCAATGCTGCGTTTCAGCGTGGGCAGGGATCTGGTTCTCAGGGTTCTGGTTCCAACAAGCGACGTCTGGATTGCACTTGGGGCCCATGCCTCAGCAAGACGACCCACTCGGAGGATCGCTGTTTCACGAAGCATCCGCACCTGCGTAAGACCAAGCCTGGTGCACCGGTTACCAATCCGGTGCCCATGGCCTTGGCCCTTCCAGGTGTGCTTACTCCGCGGCAGCTGCCTCCTTGCAGGCTCAGATTGATGGGTATGCTTTGGACAAGAAATAGGAGGTACGCTCTGTCCTTTTCTCTTGCACTGCGAAATTTTCAAATGTCTGCAGCCCGAGCCTGTCCTGAGGGTGTCTGGCATGTTGATTCTGGAGCTGGGATGTCAATCACAGGTGATATGTCTTTGTTCACTGTGTTTCATGCTTCTGAGACTGGGCCAGCAGTTAAATTTGGTGATGGTGTGGTTCAACGGTCTGTGGGTCAGGGTTCTATTGTGTTATGTAGTGATTGGTTACCAACACCAATCACTTTAACCAATGTTCTTTACATCCCACACTGTCCGGTGAACCTCATGTCAGTAAATGCTGTTGCCCATGCTCACAACTGCAAGATTTCTTTTGATAGTCTTAGTTGTACTGCCACACAGGGCTCTTCTGTTCTGTGTCTTTCCCTGCCTCCAGTGATGGTGTGTACAAGTTTGCATGTAGGCCTTGTCACACCCCTCGTGGCCGTTTGTATGGTGCTGAAGATTATCCAGCTTTTGCTCTTGATGTTGATGAGGATGGGTGGAGTTTTGATCCCTACCACTCCTGAATGGTTGTGGCATAGGCGGCTGGGTCACCCCTGGCTATGATGCCATGCACAACCTTGTAAGGAAGGGTTTGGTTCAGAACTTACCCCTCACTCTCCAACAGGTGCAAAGACTGTCTAAGATCCCATGTGATGCTTGTCAGAAGGCAAAGGGAAAACGTATCCCTTTTCCTAAAGAAAGCAAAACTAGGATCCGTGCCCCATTACAACGCCTTCACTTGGACATCATGGGGCCATTTAATATTAGGGGCTTGCGTGGGGAGTTTTATGTTCTGTGTCTCACTGACCAATACTCTGGCTATGCTGAGGTCTTGTGCTTGAGAACCAGGGATGAAGCTCCCTTAGCAGTTCAAACTACCATCCTCAGATGGATGACTCAGCTGCATGGATTTGTTTTCAAGTGTCTTAGGTCTGACAGGGCTAAGGAATTTATAGTGAAGTGGTTCGAGGATTGGTTAGAATCGGTTGGTGCTGTGCATGAATTGTCCATGGCTTACACTGCTCAGCAGAATGCGACTGTGGAACGGTACAATGGGGTCCTTCAGAACGTAGCTAGGAGCATTCACTTGGAGTCTAAGCTCACTAAGTCCTTCTGGCCCTATGCCTTCCTCGCCGCGTGTTACCTACGCAACCGGCTGCCTAATCAGGGTGACAAGACTCCTTATGAGTTGTTCTTTGGGGTTCTACCTGATGTATCGTTATTGCGCGTGTTCGGGTGCCCATGCTATGTTACCTTGGTGAATGGGAAGAAGCGCAATAAGCTTGACGAAAGGGCGTTATCTGGTAGACTGGTTGGGTATTCTCTGGTGAGTAAGGGTTATTTTGTTTGGGTTCCGAAGTTGCGCCAGGTGGTAGAGAGTCGTGATGTGCTCTTCTATGAACAGTTTAGCTATAACTGTATCCCTGGGCTTTTTCCCTATGATGGATCTCAGTATTTTTCTCGCACCCCTGCCGCTATCATCGGTAAAGGGCTTGATACTACTGACAATGTCCTGGGCCCTTACCAACCCCGATTGTTGACCGCTTTACTGGTCATGGGATGACGATGCGTCCCAGGCCAGGTAATGATGGTGCTGTATCGCGTGCGGCGGCATTGGGCCAGGGGGAGTCTGATGTTCCTTCAAGCTCTAATTTATTCGAATCTCAGGGGGTCGCCGGGCCTTCCTCTGCGCCACGTTTCGTCGGTGAAGTCGTAGGATTAGGACAGCCTCGGGTCATAGTGGAACCTAGTACAGGTCCACTGCCCACTAGTCGCCACCCCCCGTCCACCTATTCGGATAGCTCGCGGGAGTTGTTGATCACTTCACCCCCTGCTATACCTGGTGGTTTATACCGGACCAGGCATTGCGACGATGTGGCCGTCACAGATGATGTGAGTGATGACCTCGAACACTGGTCCGGGTCAGATACTGCGTATGGCTGGGGTGTTCCAGTGTACCCAGGCTTCGACGATTTAGAGGCAAAGGAGGCCGGCCTTGTTCAACCACGCATGAGTGCTGCGCTGGGGGCTTTATTACCGGTTACTGCTGATACTGCTGATATCCCCGCTGCCCATGTACAAGTACACTGCTTGTACGTGGGGGCTTTTATTTCTACCTCTACTGAACTCTCTTATAAAGCTGCAATGTTACCTACCAACCCAGACAGAGATCTCTGGCTGCAGGCTATGAAGGATGAGATGGCCTCCCTCCATGCTCATGGCACTTGGGTCCTCACTCCACAGCCTCCTAGGCAGAGGATTCTATCTGGCAGATGGTTATTTGTCAAGAAACATGGGGCTGATGGTTCTTTACGTTTTAAAGCTCGTTTTGTAGTTCGTGGTTTTCTGCAACGTCCTGGGCTGGACTACCATGATGTATATGCCCCCGTCTCCTCTAAAGCAGGTCTTCGTGTGCTCCTTGCTGCCATCACTCATAGAAAAATGTTTGTGAGGCAGCTGGACATCAAGACTGCATTCTTGAATGCCAAGCTGGAACCTGGTCTGGACCTGTTCTGCTACCAGCCTGAGGGCTTTCATGAACTTGGTCCTGACAATGTTCCCCTTGTGTGCAAGCTTATTAAATCTCTTTATGGTTTGAAGCAGGCACCCAGGGCTTGGAGCAAAGATGTAAAGCAGGTTTTGGTTGCCCACGGTTTTACCATGTGCAAAGCTGAACCTGCTCTGTATTTCAGGAGGGATTCTACTGGTGGGTGGAGCTATGTCCTGACCTATGTGGATGACTTTATCTGTGCTTTTAGTGAGCTGCATAGGTATGCCTTGCTGATCAAGGCTATGGAAGCAGCTGGGTGGGAAGTCAAGGAAATGGGTGTACCTGTCCAGTTCCTTTCATTGGACATGACTTGTACACTTGATTCTGACGGCAGGTGTGTTAAGATCGACCTCTCCCAGCACTCCTACATTGTTGAGCTGGTGGAGCAGTTTGGTCTCACTGCTGCTACCAAGCCCAAGTTTTCAGTTCCCATGTCCAAGTGCACTGTCACTGATCCTCCTGGAGAACCTCTGGCCTCTAATAGCCAGTACCTCTCTCTTGTGGGGGCTTTGCTGTACCTGGCTACCTGCACAAGGCCTGATATTTCTTTTGCTGTTAGCTACCTGTCCAGGTTTTCTGCTCAACCCACTGCCCCCCTGTGGGCTGCAGCCAAGCGCTTGCTTTTGTATTTGAGAGAACATTCCCATCTGGGCCTCACTTACACTCACAGCCCTGGTTTCTCTTTTACTGTCTTTAGTGACTCATCCTTTGCTGATGATGGGTCTGACAGGAGATCTCAGACTGGCTATGCTGTGCTTGCTGGAGGCTGCCTTGTGAATTGGATGAGCAAAAGGCAACCCACTGTTGCTGTTAGCTCCAGTGAGGCTGAGTATCAGGCCCTGTCTCAGACTGCCAGGGAGGTGCAATGGTTGAAAAAGTTGAGAATTGATCTAGGGCTGCCTTGTGACCTGGTCACCATTCAGGGTGACAACTTGGGGTCCTTGAGCTGGGCCAATGACTGTCAGCTGCTCCCTCGCAACAAGCACATTGATGTCATCCATCACTATATCCAGGAGCTGGTGGAGGATGGCCAGGTGGATGTTGCCTATGTTAACACTAAGGACAACTGTGCTGACCCCTTCACCAAGCCCCTTGATCCTATGGTGTTCTGGCGTTTCATTCGCATGTTTGGAATGACTGCTTCTCCTTAAACCAATTTTTTGGTTACATGTATTCTAGAATTTTGGTTACATGTATTCTGGAATTTTTGGTTACATTTAGAGTTTCTTTAAGTTATCATTGATTGGCATTAGGTTCCTATTCCCGGATCGGGTTTTCTATACCGTTGTTACCCGACTTTGATATTTAGTTGTCCTCTTATATCCACTTGGCAAATTTTGGTTCTTTGCCTTGCTTCATACCTTCCCTTACACCCTTCGGGTTTCATTTGAAGTTTCTCTCGATTTTTATTTTCGGAGTTCTTTGATTTTTTTTTTTTTTAATTTGTTACATATAGTTCTATGTCACCAGTGCCATAGGTGGAGTAGTACTATTGTATGTCACCTGTGTCATAGGTGGAGTATCAGCATGAATAGCGGTGCTCTCACGCGTTTTATGACTTGGTGACTACTTATGTACTCCCTTAGAACTATCGGCTCTCCTGAGCCAGCTTCCCGTGGGACTGAGTCATCTTGAGATGACTCAGTGGCAGCTTCCTGTCACCTACGTCTCCGGTCTGATCTGTACCCTGTTAGGTTCCTGTCTACCGCCTCCTTTCACCACAGGTGCCCCTTTATGGGTCTCCTGTGTCTGTAACGTTATCCTTGTCTCCGTGTATAGATTGGTGCGTCTGTTCCGCTGCTTTAATCTACTGTCCACTCTACCGGAGTGATTTCAAGCTGATATTCAGGACGTTGCTCCTTGCATCGCATACGCAATCTCCAAGGGTCCGTTTCATTGCAGACGCAGATGCAGTGGGTTGGTTGCGTTGCAGACACAGATTTTGGACGGTCCGATGTATCTCAGAAAGTGTGTGGGTGCGTTGCACATACAGATTTGGGGGGATCTGTTGCGTCGCAGACGTAGATTTTGATACCGGTTCCGTCTAAAGAGTCAAGAAGCAAATTTTGAAACAGGCTGCGTCTCGATAAGCAGATTTGGGGGTACCCCTGAACAAGCCTGGTGGGCATCACAGATTTGCCCCCCCACACCCCTACACCCCCCCACCCCCTCACCCCTCCACTGAACAAGCCTGGTGGGCATCACAGATTTCGGGTTCCCTCTGAACAAGCCTGGTGAGCATCACATATTTGCCCCCCACCCCACCCCACCCCACCCTCCACCCCACCCCTGAACAACCCTGACGGTCAGAACAGATTTCGGGGTCCCTCCGAACAAGCCTGGTGAGCATCACATA
The DNA here is from genome assembly GCA_013435795.1 of Chlamydomonas sp. ICE-L. Taxonomy (NCBI): domain Eukaryota; kingdom Viridiplantae; phylum Chlorophyta; class Chlorophyceae; order Chlamydomonadales; family Chlamydomonadaceae; genus Chlamydomonas; species Chlamydomonas sp. ICE-L. The sequence goes on along the minus strand of JACBWV010000476.1, from coordinate 746,927 downwards.
TTTGCCCCCCCACCCCACACCCCACCCACCCCACACCTGAACAACCCTGACGGTCATAACAGATTTCGGGGTCACCCAGAACAACCCTGATGAGCATCACAGCAGCAAGTGGAGTGGGACGAAGGTTTAATAGTAATTATATAATTAAATTATCCCTTTGGCACGAAGTAAGGGCCCCCGCCCGTCGGTAAACGATTGTTTGGGGTTCAGTTCATCAAAGCTTTGTATTTTTAGCCCTTCCTGTCACGGTTGGGCAAGCCCCTTTAGCCTATCTGGCCTACCCCTGGACTGCATGCATTTAATATCATCACTGCCGGTAATAATACCACATTTCTTAAGGGACACCGCTTTGGGGGAATGGGCACTTGGTTGGATACTGTAGGTAGGAGGGGGTGGAGTTGTCCGAGTGCCAATCTAACTGAGTCCAATCCACATGCTTGTGTTGTTTGGTGAGAATCCCCTCAATAAAAATCCCATCCAATGTAAATAAAAATCCTAATCCAATGCCATGTGATCCGTGGCTCTTTTGGGGACCGGCCTGTAGAGAGAGAGAGAGAGAGAGAGAGAGAGAGAGAGAGTACTTCAGAATGCAATCACATGGTCTCCCTAGTCCCAAGTCTGAAGGTATGTGCGACGGGATTTCTGCAATGGAGGGCACCCCGGGAAGGCACCCTGAATAAATGATGAGTCGGTGATACGGTAATCTAAGCCTGGGTACTACGGATCGTTTCCTATGTCAAACTTGTGGGCGACGTGGTTTTCATCAGGGAAGAGAGCACGCTCGAGCACGCTCGATAAATGGTGATCAACTTGGCCTGCAGTGGGTGATCCGGGGTGATCCTAGGCATATTCGAAGTCCAACTCGTGGACGACCGAACGGGGTTGTCAGCTTCGACGAGGGCACCCTGAAGAATGGCAGTGAGTACGTTATGTTATGTTATGATGATTATGAGTCAACCGTGATCAACTAGGCCTTCGGTGAGTGATCCGGTGCGTTTTCTCTGCCCAACTCGAAGCGACCCGATCTCCACTCCCAGGAGCGGACGTCGCCCAATTTGAAGGGTGACTCATCCCGGACTCATCCAACCTTCTGCCTGCTCTTGCTTCCAAAAGTACGCCCAATCGACTGTTGGAGCTATCTGTTCATAACACATGGTAATGATCCTGCATTCGCGCCGCGAAGTCTTGCCTCCCTTGAATATGATTAATTTGAAAGGAAACCTTTCAACAGAGGAACGGAAACCTCCCACAGTCCCTGTGGCGGCAAATAGATACCAGACCGTACTAGACTGGATACCAGATACGCGCGGGATATTTACGTGGTAGATTACCGTCGATTACTGACCCGTGAGCACGGGGGTGTTCACCCCTGCGTGGACTGAAATGTCTCACCTGTCCCTTCATTATTCCGTCTTCCCTTGAACGTGGTCGAACTAGATCTGGCGGATCTGGCTCGATTTCGTTGCCCCCTGTCGAACTCGGGCCCCCCTGGCCGAACTCACTAGCCGTTACCATCCGGCGTCCGTAGGTTCAGATGGAGATCTCTTCAGATTAATCAGATGGCTGGAAATCCCTCTGCTGGAGATGCATCCGATACCGACACCCGAATTCGGATTTCAGGGGGGCACTAGCTGGGCGTAGTGACAGGTGATGGCAGCTGTGCATGGGAAATTAACGGCTGGAAGTTAAGGGGCCGCGCGCCGCAGCTGCAGCTGTTCGAGGTATATACGACGGTGCGGGCGGGTGCGGGTACGGGTGCACGTGTTCCCGTCGCCGTCGGTTTTATGAGTCACACGAAAACATAACGGCCCTATGGATGATTGCGGACCAGAAAACTATCGGAACGATCGGAACGCAGAACGCGGAGAAGCAAGCAGAAGCGACGAGTTTTACGCATGTTTACATCAATGGGTTGGGGAATGGGCATTTAGCAGACGAAGTGAGCATCCGATCTAACTGACTTGGGAGTCGGATAGGAATGATGAAACAGCGCAGCGTTGTCGACGACAGGTAGTTCGAACTACTTGTCGTCGACTATACTATAGTTCTAGAACTATAGTTCCTACTACCCACCAGCTGGAAGCGTCACACTGGCGACCCATCTAAGCCTCATCAATGACCATTGACCAGGGGGTCGAACAGATGCAGATGCAGATGGGTGAGTTGGGGCGCTAGATGAGTAACTTCTTACTCAACCGAAGAACCGACTGCCAGCTGTAAACGATATGCCCTCCTTGTTTCGTTTCGTAAGATTAGGGCTTTCCACGTGGAGTGCCCATACCGGCCACACATAATGTTTTGAAAGGTATTCTTTTGCGAACTCTAAGCCAATTGTTATCCGTCGCTTCTACTTTGCTGTTTTCCTATCTTTTCCATCGTTTAAAGCACCCAAGGCATCCAGTTTGCTAACGCGTTGTAGGATACATCGTGAGAGGAGGAGACATACTTCATCTGTCTGGACGCATTTCCAAGTTCTGCAATCCGTATGGCTTTCACGACGCATCGGCAGTTGCATAAGCGCAAACGAGGCAGCCTTGTTGAAGGGATCTCTACAACCGTTAAATGTGCACGAATTTATCCAGAGACCCCCCAGGTAGGAAAGTCTGCCGGTCTGCCCATCTCGCCTGTATCCAACGCCGCTGGTATGCTCTTCGAAAGTACGGTGATCTGTTTCCAACTGGAATGCTAGTATTACAGATGCCCGACATCTTAGAAAAGGGCACATTCCCATCACCTCCGATGTCCCATTCCTGCTCCCGGGTTCCACAGTGTGCTTCCAATGTGCATATAAAGCTTCATCATGCCGCGTTTGGTGCACTGTGGCATTGCTGTGCCTCGACCCGTGCGGAAGGGTTCTGGTTGCGTAGGGGCGGTTAGTGCTTGGGGTTGAGACTGTAGCCAAAGCTAGTCCAATTCCCTCCTTTCTCAATACTATGCCTACGGCCTTTATATCGTATATAGGGCCAGCGCTATCGCTTTTAGTTCTGTGCGCACTTGCTTGCACCTCGCTTCACTCTTCTTCATCTCTCCCACATCTGAACACCCACAGGAGCTTGAAGACCCAGGCGACGAGTTGCTTTGGCTTTCTCAAGCTTTGTTGGGGCTTCAAGACCAGTTCGAGCAAGATGGCGAATTATGTGACTGGCCTCTAGACGCTCCCACATCGCCGAGTCAGCACACCTCAGATTCGGGCGTCGTTCGTGAATCAGTTCTGGATTCCGAATACTGGGGCTTCAAGCCGTCTTGGGCCGAGGCTGCTTCTGGAGACTGCTACCATCCCTACATTGACTCCCTCTCAGACGACGATGACGAATTGAGTCTGTGCGAGTGGGTGGCCGTGAGTGAGGTGGCAGTTTTGGAGGAAGGCCCCGAGGAATTCTCCTTCTGGCGTGGCTGCGAGTTTAGCGGAGAAAGATTTGCAGAAGCAGCGGGTTGCCCATGCCCATGCCCATTTAGCCGCGAAGATGCGTACTCCACTCCCACGTGTGCTCCCACTGCGGACAGGACCCAGACCCCTGCCTCGGACAACTGTAGTCCCGACAGGGCCACGCCAGAACCAGCGGGTTGCGAGGCGCTTCCGCTAGAGCCAGCGAGCTGTCCGCCGAGTCATGACGAGCCCGCTGCTGCTCACACATGTGGCCACGGGTCCTCTAGCCTAGTTCCTGCCTCGACATGCACTGCTGTGGAATTGCCCACGTGCGTGCCGCGGATGCGGATCCCGATATCTGCCGCTGACAGCAACCCCTCGTGTCACCCGCCCTGCCATGTTCTTTAATGATGGGCACATACCCCAGTACACTGCTGGACTCCAAATGTGCCCTCCACTTGACTTGTTAAGTCAAGTAGGACATCTGAAAGAAGCTTTTCTCTCCTGCTTTAATAACAGCTTCTATGCAGCTCTATTAGTCAGCGACTGTTCTACGCCCAGATATTTCTGCAGGCCTGGACAGCCAGTTGTGTCAGCTCCATGGACGCTATGCTGTCTTAGGTTTGGCTGAAGAACCAGACAGGGGAGCTGCCAAGAAGCTGCTGCTGATAGTGGAAAAGAACAGCACCGTATGAATGCCATATCGGGCATCCAAGTCCTGGTCCACACCCATCTGGCAATGTTTCTTTGTTGGGCTGCATGTAGCAGCTTCCACCCAGCTCCATTAGCCAGCGACTGAGTGGAGCCCAAAGCTTTCGGCTGCATTTGAATGCCTGTCATATTTGCTTTCGGACAAACTAGCTAGCTTCAGGTTTGGCTCGAGGACAGGGAAAGTGAGCTGCCTAGAAGCTGCTATGCGTAGCCCCAAAAGAAACAGTGCCATCTGGTCCCTGGTGCTGCGTCTCACCTGCCCAGCAGGAATGCACCAACTGAGTTCATCAGGGGTGTGCGAGTGGTCAATCAGATCAGCTTGTGTTTGAATTTGATCACCTGATCAGCTTGCTAACATGGACCCGGCATCTGGAAAGCCTGATTGCACATTTTCACTGTTTTTCTTTTCGGCAACTAGCAGCAGCTTCTAGGCAGCTTCCTGAGCTAGCCACTGGGCTAAGCCTCGAAAATTCAGCAGCGCTAGAAAGCTGATTACAACAGCTTCAAGTTGCATTATATCGCTTTGGGTTTGGCTGGTTAGCCAGCTAGAGGAGCTGCCTAGAAGCTGCTGCTTGTGGCTGAAAAGAAAAACAGTGCACATTTTGACATTTTCATCATCATGACCAACGTGATTCCTCAATCTTTTATGTACACTTTTTCTGAGGTGCTTGGGTGAAACAAACTGATTCTGGAGTTTTTCCATTGCCAAATCAGGCACTCTGTTTCACCAACCTCGTGATCGGCAGGGACAGGGGAAATGGTTGGCACACTTTGTCTGTCGCTGTCTGTAGAGCCCGGCCTATCCAATAAATTAATAATATGGCTCATGCCGAGGCGTGAGTTTGAGGAGGCCAGCCCGTTGCTTGCTCTGGGGCCAACCACCTATATACACATGCGTATTCGTTTAAGTTGTGTGTATGCACCGAATACAGCAGCATTTTGGTTCAATTCAAGCAGCTGAATGCCAACGTCAGCTGCATAGAGAGCAATAGGTCTAAGTGTTGTGTCAGCACTGATTGCAACAGTATTTTGATTCAATTCAACCAGATGAAGGGTGGCGCCGGCTGTACAGATAGCCAGAGGGTCGACCTGGAGATTGGATTAGTTTGAAGACATGGTCTATCAGCCTCCAGTAGGGGGGCTGTGCATATGAACTGAAACTTGTTTCCCTTTTGAAGTTGTATTGAAGATTCTGTAGGCTCCTAATCTTTCTGCACCCCAACTGCTTTCTGGCTTAAGCTTGCAAGATTTTTGGGGTGCAGGGAGTGGGCACTATTAATGAATCTGATGCTGGGTGTGGCTCATTTTGTCTTTTCTCGTAGCTGAGAAGACAGGCACTAATGGTCGATAACATTGCTTTTCATTTCAGCTATGAGCAGCAGCTTCTAGACAGCTCCCTGAGCCAGCCACTGGGCGAAGTCCCAAGAGTTCAGCAGTATGGGAGAGCTGACTTTTTCAGCTTCCAGCTGCACTACGTTGCTTCATGTTTAGCTGGGTAGTAATCCAGAAGAGCCTATAGAAGCTGCTGCTTTTAGCCAAAAATAAAGGCTATGATTGATGACTGATGCTGGGTGCGGCTAGTTAGTTAGTTGCGCTCATTCTTTTTTGGGATACTCATGACACCTTCCAGCCAGCTGCATCACAATGCATGTCATGTCAGCTGCCAGACGCCCTACCTAGCTTCGGATTTGGCCCAAGGAGGCAGAAAGGGAGCTGCCTAGAAGCTGCCATGCATAGCCAAAAACGAAAACAGAGGTTAGTTGAGTTGTATCTGGTTCCCGTCTGCCTGAATAGTAGAATAGTTGGATAGATAGAATAGAAGATGAAGTCGTCTTGAAAGCAACGGGAGCTGTCTTGGTCTGTTTCTCTCGAGTGGTCATTGTTTGCAGTTCATGTGTCCACCAATCGTCATCTAGTGCTGTACATGCACCTTGTTTGCAGGACCTTCCCAAATAATTGCTATCTAGTGCAGTACATGTACCTTGTTTGCAGTACATGTGTTCACCAATGGCCACCTAGTGCAGTACATGTACCTTTTTGCATTACATGTGTTCACCAATGGCTACCTAGTGCAGTACATGTACCTTTTTGCATTACATGTGTTCACCAATGGCCACCAAGTGCAGTACACACACCTTGGTTACATACAGTACATGAACCATGTTAGCTTTTGTTTTCTGTCCGAATGAGCCATCTAGTTCCGTCATGTGATTGTACTTCAGTCCAGAGGAGACTCAAAAGATTGAGAGGTCAAGGAACCGGCTCATAATTACTCCCAAGTAGTGATGCGCTGGGAACTCGCTGAAGTGCAACATATGCACTGTGCCTGTCAGCCATGTAGTACTTTGTTTGGGTAGAAGGGTTTTGTAGAAGCTGGTCTGGGCGTTGCAGTAGTTGATCTGAGTACTGTGGTAGTTAGTCTGGGTACTGTAGTAGTTTTGTAGGATCATTGCAGGAGGTGGTCTGAGCGTGTGGTGGTTGAGTCGCGTCGTAGTTAGGTCGCATGTGGTAGTTAGGTCGCATAGTGCAAGAGTTTTCCTGTGTTTTTTAACCTGGTGCTGTGGGGGGGTGGGGGGTGCTGGTGGTGGTACTGCTGCTGCTTTAGGGATTGCACATGCTGCGTAGGGCTGTATAGAGTTAAAGTTTTTGGCGGTGGGGCAGAGCATTTAGTCGCGTCGTAGTTAGGTTGCATAGTGCAAGAGTTTTCCTGTGTTAGTTAACCTTCTCCTTAGTAGCGCTGGGGTATTGATGCTGTTTAGGACATAGCATCATTGCTGAAAAGAGACTTTTGCATTTGAATTTCTGAACTTTTGACAGTTTTATTACAGAAGGTTGGGGTAGCCTGACAGGCTGCAACGGACTGTCCCACTTGTAACGAATTATAATTTGTGATTCAAGCACCAAAATGTGATCAGGTGTCAGCGCTAGCTGTTTTGCCATCTCCAGTCCAGTAATTACAAGAACAGGCTTGCACTTCCATTTACAGAAGTGCAGTAATGCACCCAACAGACGCTGCGTCTTGCGTCTCAGAAACAGATCTTGGAGGGTCCCCTGCGTCTCAGACACAGGTTTAGGAAGGTCCCCCTGGGTCCCCTACATTTCAGGCGCAGATCCAGCAGGTCGGTTGTGTTCTCGGAGGGTCGGCTGCGACTCGGATGCAGATCTTGGAACTGGGTGCATCTCAAGATGCAGATCTTGGAGTCTCCCTGAACAACCCTGGGACCAAGTCCAGAAGGAGCTATGACTGGAATAAAGGACGGAGGAACTTAAGCGTAAACTTAGTTACTTATTACTACCGGTAGACTCCAGCCAATGAAACATTGTGGCAAACAGGTGGCAAAAAATAATTATAAAAGCTGTTACAGAAAAACACAAAAAAGCTCGACATAAAATCAGTTCGAGACATTCGGTATTGTGAAAATCTGAAGTGGCAGTATTTAAAAGTGACCTTTTAAAGGGAAGAATGACTTACAAATGGCAGTTTAAAGGCCAAGACCTTCCTATGAACGAGGAGTTTGTAAACTTAGGAATTATCTTGAAGGGGAAACAGGGCAGTAATGGCGGGACACACGATACCGGTTAAATACAATGTGATGTTGCCTACAAGGTAACTCATGCACTATTGAAACGGTGCAACGAGATAGATCTCGCAAATGCTCATATTCTAAGTGACCTTTTAGGCACACTTCTCCAATCGATCCTTAAATAAAGCTGTGAAGTGTGGGCTCCCAGCCACCTGGGTAATATTAATACTTAACACGGTCTCGAACTCCCACCCCCTCAAAGCGGTGTCCCTTAATAGATGTGGTATTCTTACGGTTGACAGTGCTGACAGATTATAAGTGAAGACCTTTGAATGCTTAGCTCCTGTCTGCTTGGTGAGTTGGTGACCCCACCACCACCCAGATACCTCCCACTACTGTCCCACACGCTGTCGGCATGGTGACATCACTTTGGTGCCTTTGCCCGAGATACCAGACATGCCACAAACACAAACTCGCAAGTCGTTCCCACCATTTCTTGCGCCCCCACTCGTCTCTTCGATTATATTACCGATAGCCGGCATCCCTTGACCTAACTATGAAACGGCCAGACCAAACGCGCAGTGAATGGGGATCAGGATCCAGGGAGCAGGACTGCGGACGGTTGGTCATTGTGTGCTTCGTCCATCAGCATCTTCGAAATCCCGTTCGTAAAAGATATCTGGTGATAAGATCCCTTTGAAGTTCATCGTGACCAGACCTGAACGTGACTGTCGCGATATTCCAGACCATCCCTGACACAGAATCTATGGTTTCTAAGTATCTTGAGTATATATAAAGCGACACGACCCAGAATCGTGCCCATCGCTAGCTCTGAATTAATTATGGGGAATAAGAAGGAGTGAGCTCGAGAGGACGAGGGGAGACAACGAAAGACTAGGCGCTTAGGCGAGAGATCGAGCACCAACATATGTGTACTTCATTAGTTGTACCGGCCACGCCATTCCATATTCCAATTCCCCAGAAATGACAGCAGCGACAGTGCTTCAAGTCCCAACGCTTAGTTCCGAACTGCGAAGCCCAACTTCTCCAAAATTGTACCCTCTAGCACCCTCTAGCACCCCCCCAAATTCCTGAACATAAGCCCTGCTCCTTGAAGAGGCTCATGCTTAAGCTGCTATGATCCGTTAACGCAGCATTAGTATACGACAAACCTTTAGAGTTCGATTCTACAGCGTGGAAAGGCTAGAAGCATCGAAACATGTCTAACAACAGTCACTCGCAGGTGATACTCTGCGCATGCTACCCCGCCCTTCTCGCAGGCGCTTTCTAGCTAAGCTTTGAAAGGCAAAATATCAATCCTGACGTTATTACGCGCAGGAGGTCATGCTTCGCTACCTCACCGACTCCCTTCGCAATGTCGAGGGAGCATTGAAGAATCAGCCCCCACCAGGCGCAAGGAAGGTTAGTAAAAGTATGCTCCTCACGAAACTGGAAGAGGGAACCCATGCTGGGCTTACACGTGTCCTCTTCCACATGAGCATGAGGTGGTATGGTAGATAGGGAGGTTCAGGGATGGAGTGGAGGGGGCTGGGGTGGTGGGGGGGAGAGAAGGGAAGGAGGCATGTTGAGGGGACAGAGTAAGGTCGTGAAATGTATTATTTGGGCCTGTTGAGGTATATTTTGTGTGTGGATGTAAGTGTGTGCGGGGTGTGTGGTGGGGTTGGAGGAAGGGGAGGAGGGGAGGGGGGGAGAGGTGTGTGTGTGTGTGTGATGTTGCGTGTGTGCATGATGGTGTGTGTGGTAGGGGGTGGGGGGGAGGGGAAGGGATAACTAGCTCCATATTGGTCTACACATGGGGGTGATGATGATCATTAAAGCATCAAAGCATCAAAGCATGATAATCAGACATGCAATGTGAACCACCAAATAATGCAATCCATGAAACTCACACCATTACGGTATGCGACACACTCACACACACACACACACACACACACACACACATACACACACGCAGACACACAACACGCGCGCACACAACACAACACAACACAACACAACACAACACAACACAACACAACACAACAAAACACAACACAACACACACACACACACACACACACACACACACACACACACACACACACTCACACACACACACACACTCACACACTCTCACAAACTCTATCACACAAACACTAACACACACACACACACACACTCAAACACTCTCACAAACTCTCTCTCTCTCTCT
>JACBWV010000476.1:709610-734610 GCA_013435795.1 Chlamydomonas sp. ICE-L | reverse complement strand
CCTCCGCCCCCACAGAGGGGGCCTAGTACCAAACCCCCCAAGCCCGCCCCCCTGCGGCCTCCCACAGCAGACCTAGGCCCCCCTGTAAGGGCAGCGTCAGTAGCGGGCATGCCTTCCTCCAGGGTGGACCCTGTGTTCATGCATCAGCACACACCAGGTCAGCCCAGGGCTTTTTTCTGTTATACATAGCAATCAGTAGTTCTGACCCCGTTTTGGCAAAATTATCGCTATAAAAATGTAAACAAAAAGGGTTTTCTGTCTGCTCTAAATGGCCATAAAAAGCTATAAAAAGCACTAAAACCCTGTCTATGGAGGAGCCGTAAACCCATCAAGCTAGAAAAAAACCACTTTCAGATTTGAAAAAACTAAATCTGGGTCTGACTCCTCTTACTGTTGATTTCTTGCATCGAAAATAACAAAGAAAATTTCAATTTTGATCCGTAGTCCTCATTACTACCTAGGGAAGAAGCCATCCACCCATCCCCCTACCACCATCACCACTACCATCCCCCCCCACCACCCACCCACACACACCAACACACCCACACACACCAACACACACAGGTTCATAACCTGGTGCACGATCTGTGGCATCAATGGCATCAGGAGCACCTCTGGGCACCAATGGGTTCACGCACACACATACACATACATACACACACACACACACACACACACACACACACACACACACACACACACACACACACAGACCACCACAACACACACACAGGTTCACGGCCTGGCGCACGATCTGTGGCATCCATGGCATCAGGAGCATCTCTGGGCACCAATGCATCCTGGTGGAAGCAAGCATCAGGGGAATCCAACTTTAGCTACCCTATGACTGCGGTGAGTGGGGCCCTAGCTGCCAAATGGCCCTAGCTGCCCAATGACCCTCAAACATGGCGCATATAGAACGCAAACATGGCTCACCATGCACCATCATCTCCATCTCCATCTCCTTCTCCTTCTCCTTCTCCTTCTCCTTCTCCTCCTCCTTCTCCTTCTCCCTTCCTCCCTTCCTCCCTTCCTCCCTTCCTCCCTTTCTCCCTTCCTCCCTTCCTCCCTTCCTCCCTCCCTCCCTTCCTCCATTCCTCCTCCCTCCCTTCCTCCTCCTCCCTCCCTTCCTCCTTCCTCCTTCCTCCCTCCCTTCCTCCTTCCTCCTTCCTCCTTCCTCCTTCCTCCTTCCTCCTTCCTCCTTCCTCCTTCCTCCTTCCTCCTTCCTCCTTCCTCCTTCCTCCTTCCTCCTTCCTCCTTCCTCCTTCCTCCTTCCTCCTTCCTCCTTCCTCCTTCCTCCTTCCTCCTTCCTCCTTCCTCCTTCCTCCTTCCTCCTTCCTCCTTCCTCCTCCTTCCTCCTTCCTCATTCCTCCTTCCTCCTTCCTCCTTCCTCCTTCCTCCTTCCTCCTTCCTCCTTCCTCCTTCCTCCTTCCTCCTTCCTCCTTCCTCCTTCCTCCTTCCTCCTTCCTCCTTCCTCCTTCCTCCTTCCTCCTTCCTCCTTCCTCCCTCCTCCCTCCTCCCTCCTCCTCCTCCTCCTCCTCCTGCTCCTGCTCCTGCTCCTGCTCCTGCCCCAGCCCCTGCCCCTTCTCCTTCGTCTTTGTCTGCGTCTTTGTCTTTGTCGTCTTCCTCTTCGTCTCCTTCCAAAAACACGTAACAATTCTTCTTCTTCCTAATGTCTTCCAGGTGACTGATCGAGAGCAAAGTATCACCGGGACAGAACTAGCAAACTTCATGGATAGAATCAATCAATTGGAGAGTGCGGTGAAGATTGAGCGTGACAGGCGGGAGACATTCCAGAAGGTGCGTGTACATTAAATTGCATTGCATTGCATTACACTAAATTGCCATCGACAGGCCATTTAAAGGGATTTAGGGTTTTAACATTTGAACGCGGTGAAGATTGAGCGCGATAGGAGCGGGAGACATTCCAGAAGGTGCGTTTAGGGTTTAAGGTTTAGGATATATACATTTGAATGCGGTGAAGATTGAGCGTGACAGGCGGGAGAAATTCCAGAAGGTGCGTGTACATTACATTACATTGTCATCGACAGGCCATTTTAAGTTTTCGGGTTTATGTATTTAAATACGGTGAAGATCCAGCGTGACAGGCGGGAGACATTCTAGAAGGTGCATTACATTACATTGCATTGCATTATATTACATTATATTACATTGCCTTGTCATCGGAAGCCTTTTTTAAGGTTTAGGGTGTTTACATTTAAATATGGTGAATATCGAGCGTGGCAGGCGGGAGACATTCCAGAAGGTGTGTAGGATTTAGGTTTTATTCATTTGAATGCGATGAAGATTGAGCGAGATCTGAGCGAGACATTCCAGAAGGTGAATTTAGGGTTTAGGATTTATTCATTTGAATGCAGTGAAGATTGAGCAAGATCGGAGCAAGACATTCCAGAAGGTGCGTTTAGGGTTTAGGGTTAATACATTTGAATGCGGTGGAGATTGAGCGAGATAGGAGCGGGAGATATTCCAGAAGGTGAATTTAGGGTTTAGGATTTATTCATTTGAATGCAGTGAAGATTGAGCAAGATCGGAGCAAGACATTCCTGAAGGTGCGTTTAGGGTTTAGGGTTAATACATTTGAATGCGGTGGAGATTGAGCGTGATAGGAGCGGGAGATATTCCAGAAGGTGAATTTAGGGTTTAGGGTTTATACATTTGAATGCGGTGAAGACTGAGCAAGATTGGAGCAAGACATTTCAGAAGGTGCGTTTAGGGTTTAGGGTTTAATCATTTGAATGAAGGCTCGAGCTGTTCCAAGACGTGTGTTAACGGTTTAGGGGTTGGACATTTGCATGAAAGAGGAAAAAACAGCAAGGCAGGTAGGAAAGCCTTTGGGGTTTAGGGTTTAGGGATTTACCATTTGCATGAAAGAGGGAAAAACAGCTAGACAGGTGGGAAAACACCTTTAGGTTTTAGGGTTTAGGGGTTTAACATTTGCATGACAGAAGGAAACACAGCTAGACAGGTAGGAAAGAAACATGTCGGGTTTAGGGTTTATACATCCATAAATGGGTCACACACAAATACACACATGTTGAGTTGGGCAAGTCCCTTCAGCCTATCTGGCTATCCCCAGGCTACAACACAATGACACACACAGTTAAACATGCACACACAGGCACACACACAGACTCTCATATGCACAAACACACACACACGCATTCGTGCGCGCACACGCACACTTAGATGCACACGCACAGGCTACAGCACAGGCCGCAACAAAAAGACACCCACATTTAAACATGCACACACAGGCACACACACAGACTCTCATATGCACAAACACACACACACGCATTCGTACTCTCACACGCACACTTAGAAGCACACGCACAGGCTACAGCACAGGCTGCAACACAAAGACACCCACATTCAAACATGCACACACAGGCACACACAGGCACAAACACACACATACGCATATGTACGCGCACACTCACACATAAATGCGCATGCATAGGCTACAACACAGGCTACACCACGAAGACACCCACATTCAAACAGGCACAAACAGGCACACACACACACACTCATACATCAAACAGGCACAAACAGGCACGCGCACACATACATGCACATGCACGCACTAACCCGCACATGCACATGCACAACAAGCACACAGGCACACACATGCACAACACATACAGATTAACCTTAACGATTTCTCCCATTAGTAATACAGGGGTATATTCTGCACATGCACACACACACATGCACACGCCCCCCCCACCCCCCACCCCACCCCCCACCCCCCCACCCACACGCCCACCCACCCACACACACACACAGCTAAATGGATTCTCCTGTTGCGCCTTGATAAAAACAACTTCTGAAGCTACTTTCGTGTTCACCCTCGTGCTGCAGGAATTACATAAACTCCAGGATGGGCCACAGCAAGCGTCAAGGGGGGACGTAACGACAGGAGGACGTGCAACTGCTGGTCGACCATGATCTGATATAGTGATCTCGTATCTCAGATCTCAGATTTTGTGGTTGACACCTAGATAGTGCTCTGGCTGTTGCGGGTGTGCTGGTGGTGGTGGTGGCTGATCTCAGATCTCGGATCTCAGATCTCAGTTCTTGTGGTTGACACCTAGCTAGTGGTAGGGCTGTTGCGGATGTGGCAGTGGTGGTGGCTGATCTCAGATCTCAGATCTCAGGTCTTGTAGTTGACACCTAGCTAGTGCTAGGGCTGTTGTGGGTGTGGTGGTGGTGGTGGCTGACCTCAGATTCTCAGATCTCAGATTTTGTGGTTGACACCTAGATAGTGCTATGGCTGTTGCGGGTGGTGGTGGTGGTGGTGGCTGATCTCAGATCTCAGATCTTTGTTCTTGTTGAAATCGAGATGTCGCTATGACTGTAACGAGTATGCTTGTGATGGTGGCTCCGGGGGCTGATCTCAGATCTCAGATCTTTGTTCTTGTTGAAATCGAGGTGTCGCTATGACTGTTGCGAGTATGCTTGTGATGGTGGCTCCGGGGGCTGATCTCAGATCTGAGATTTTTAGATCTTTGTTGTTGGGGAAGTTTAGATACTGCTACTGCTGTTGTGCGTGTGACTGGTGGTGGCCGAGGTCGTAGCTGCTGCTGCTGCCTCTGCTGCGGCTGCTGTGATAAATAAAATAAATAGTATGCCTTATTACGAAGCGTGAGGTTGAAGGAGCCAGTCCGCTTGCTTGCACTGGGGCCAACCACACTGCTGCTGTAGACAGGTATGTGGTAGCTTTACAGCAAAGACTGTGCAGGTGTTTTGGCGGAGCCACCCCTTTTGGGGGGAGGAAGCCCCCAGGGTCACCCCGTTGTCCGTTTGACCGACCGTCTGTCCACAAGAAACCTGGCCCTAACTAGCCCATGGCCCTGTCGTAAGCCCTGGCTTCGGTCCAGTGCACTCGATTCTGGTGCCATCTGTTGCTCCGATAGCCAACACCCTCCGCCAATTTTCTGCTTGGCTTGGCTTGCTTTGCGCCTAGGACTTGTCGATCCGTTACTCAGCTAGTTATTTCCTGGCTGCTGGTGGCGTGGTGCGTAACCTTTTTTGTTTTATTCACTGCCTTCTCATATGTATCCCCCCTGGCATCTCAAGCTTCTCGACTCACGTCAGTACCACTGGGCAAATAATGCTTAAATAAGAAGTCCTCCAGAACCTTCCCTTGATAGGTGTCATTATATGACTTTTCTTGATTTGAATAGTAGTGCAAGTTCTGTCGGACGTCCATGCATTGCTTTGTTTACCACAGGGTACTTCAAAGCGCGCGCTTTTGCGCTTTTGAGCGCTGACTTTTTGACCCCCTCTGCGCTTTAAGCGCAGTTTTTCGCACCCCCCTGTGGGCGCAGCAAGCAATTTTTGCGCTTTTTGCACTAAAAAGCGCAGTTTTTTGTGTGTTCAAGAGCGCTAAAGCGCTGGCCAATTTGGCCATTTGAAGTACCCTGGTTTACCATGGCCTGAGTGAAGGATGGAAATACCTTTTACATTTGATTTAAAAATGCGGTAAGAATCACACAATTGAATTATCATCCCATGTGGGATGATGATTTAATTATAATTGTAGAATTTAATTATCACTGTTGCACAAACTCAGGGCCCCTACAGGTAAAACGATTGTTTGGAGTTCAGTTCATCAATGATTTTTTTAAAGCCCTTCCTGTCACGGTTGGGCAAGTCCCTTCAGCCTATTTGGCCTGCCCCTGGACTGTAACATATTATTTCTCTATTTTTGGACGGATTCCAAGGGATTTAAAAAAATTGATATCCTGTGATTTTTGCTCTTTCTGGATTCTGGGCAATTGGCTCCAGAACCAATATTGCAATGATAGGGGGGGCGGCAAAAAAAAAAAAAAAAAAGGTAACATGCACACTCACATCCCCTGAGCAGGGTAAGACAATGGCCTTCCTGAAATGTGCTGGCAATACCTGAATTTTGTTTCCACCCTTCCTGTGCACTTTCTGAGTCATTTTCCGGTGACCCGAATGGTGGAGATAGTTATGACTTGAATCGAGCAGGATCTCTGAACCCCAAACAATCGTTTTATCAACAGGGATGGATTCAGAAATGGGATTCTTTTTTGCGTTCAGCACTTTTGCGTATGGGATGCTTAATGGTGGGTAACTTTGTACAGCCTTCCGCCGCTTGTATCTAAAAAAGAGTGGGACTTGGATTTGGAAGAGGGAGAGCAGCCCAGAGTTGGTTGGGAACTCATGCGACAATACAGGGACGGGGAGCTGCTAAGAAGCTTGTAGCTGAAAATAAAAGCTATGGCGTAGCAACGTCAAGGACGGAGAACAAAGCACGGAGCCCCTGGGGGTTCGGGGGGCATTCTAGCTGGCCTCATGCCTTGCCCAAGACTAGTGACGGGGAGCTGCCTAGAAGCTGTTGCTTGTAGCTGCAAATAAAAGCTATGACGTAGCCATGTCAAGGGCGGAGCACTAAGCACGGAGCCCCTGGGGGGTCGGGGGGCATTCTAGCTGGCTTCATGGTTTACCCAAGACCAGGGACGGGGAGCTCCCTAGAAGCTGCTACATGAAGCAAACAATCAAGCCCAAGCCTGAAGCAGGCTAGTGCGCCTGAAAGCTGACATGGCGGGTGTTACAACTCACTGGCTCTGTTTTGGGCTAGGGGAAGCACCTTCTATACAACTCCCTTTCCCCGTCTTTGAGTCAAACCTGAACCGGGCTAATGCGCCTGAAAGCTGACATGGCGGGAGTTGAAATGCGCTGACTCTGTTTTGGGCTACGGGGAGAAGCTTCTTGGCAACTCCCTTTCCTCGTCCTCGAGCAAATCTGAAACGGGCTAGTGCGCCTGGAAGCTGACAAGGAGGGAGTTGCAATGCGCAGACTCAATTTTGTGCTACGGGCAGCATCTTCTATGCAACTCCTTTTCCCCGTCCTCGAGCAAACCTGAAATGGGCTAGTGCGCCTGAAAGCTGACATGGCGGGTGTTACAACTCACTGACTCTGTTTTGGGCTAAGAGAAGCACCTTCTATACAACTCCCTTTCCCCGTCTTTGAGTCAAACCTGAAATGGGCTAGTGCGCCTGGAAGCTGACATGGCGGGTGTTACAACTCACTGACTCTGTTTTGGGCTAGGGGCAGCACCTTCCATGCAACTCCCTTTCCCCGTCCTCGAGTCAAACCTGAAACGGGCTAGTGCGCCTGAAAGCTGACATGGAGGGAGTTGAAATGCGCTGACTCTGTTTTGGGCTACGGGTAGAAGCTTCTTGGCAGCTCCTTTTTCCCGTCCTTGAGTCAAACCTTAAACGGGCTGGTGTGCCTGGAAGCTATGGGGGGCGTGGTAATGCATTGACTCAATGTTTTGCTACGTGCAGCACCTTCTATGCAACTCCCTTTCCCTGTCCTTGAGTCAAACCTGAAACGGGCTAGTGCGACTGAAAGCTGACATGGCGGGCGTGGCAATGCACTGACTCTGTTTTGGGCTACGGGTAGAAGCCTGTTGGCAACTACCTTTCCCCGTCCTCGAGAAAATCTGAAACGGGCTAGTGCGACTGGAAGCTGACATGGACCAATGCAGCATAAAGCTTTGGGCTTTACTTAGTGCCTGGCTAATGGAGCTGGCTGGAAGCTACCATGCGTAGCCCCCCCGGAATACAGCACTCCTATGCAGCATAAAGCTTTGGGCTTGACCCAGTGGCTGGCTAATGGAGCTGGCCAGAAGCTGCCATGAACAGCCTCCCAAAGAGGAACAGTGTTCCAATGTAGCATAAAGCTTTGGGTTTGACCCAGTGACTAGCTGATGGAGCTGGCTAGAAGCTGCCATGCGTAGCCCCCCCCCCCCCCCCCCCCCCCCCCCCTCTCCCCAGAATACAGCATTCCAATGCAGCATAAAGCTTTGGGCTTGACCCAGTGGCGGGCTGATGGAGCTGGCTGGAAGCTACCATGCATAGCCCCCCCCCCCCCCCCCCCCCCCCATCCCCAAATAAACCATTCCAATGCAGCACAGCACTTTGGGCTTGACCCAGTGGCTGGCTAATGTAGCTGGCCAGAAGCTGCCATGCGCAGCCTCCCCAAGAGGAACAGTGTTCCAATGCAGCATAAAGCTTTGGGCTTGACCCAGTGGCTAGCTGATGGAGCTGGCTAGAAGCTGCCATACGTATCCCCCCCCCCCCCCCCCCCCCTCCCCAAATAAAGCATTCCAATGCAGCATAAAGCTTTGGGCTTGACCCAGTGGCTGGCTAATGGAGCTGGCTGGGAGCTGCCATTCGTAGCCCCCCGGAATACAGCACTCCAATGCAGCATAAAGCTTTGGGCTTGACCAAGTGGCTGGCTGGAAGCTACCATGCGTAGCCCCCCCCCCCCCCCCCCCCCCCCCCCCCCCCCAATACAGCATTTCAACGCAGCATAAAGCAACGGGCTTAACCAAGTGGCTATGCACTGATTATTTCATGAAGCTACCATGCGCAGCCACAAAATAAGTAGGGGTCGGCTATGTTATATAATATTAGTGAATACATAATATTATATAATATTGGTCGGACGAGCCGTCTCACTAGAATTTCGAATTTATTTGAAAAACTAACATTATTGTGACACTGCAGTAATATTAGTTAATATTAGTTTTTTCAAACACTCTCCATAAGTGCCTAAGTCCTAAAACGCCCTAAGTTGAATCGCTATTGTGATTCAAGGTCCCACACGAACCCAACTGCTCGGAATTGAATTCTGAGTGAATCATATTGTCCGCGTAAAGCTTTGGGCTTGACCAAGTGGCTAGGCACTGCTTACTTCATGAAGCTACCATGTGTAGCCCCAAAATAAGCAATGCCCACTGTGGGCTGGTCCCTTTAGCCTATTTGGCTAGGGCACCGCTATACTACGCCTAGGCAGCAGGGTACTACTAAGCGCGCGCGGCAGCGCGGTGCCGCGCTGCCTTTTTAAGCCCATCTGCGCGTTTCGCGCAGTTTTTGCGCTTATTGCACTAAAAAGCGCTGACCAATTTGATGTTTGTGCGCTTTAAGCGCTGACCAATTTGGCAAGAAGTAGTACCCTGCTAGGCAATCCTAGCGTAACCAGTAGGTCTATCGCATCAGCACCACCAACTGCAGCTCACTTAATTCAACTGCAGCTCACTTAATTCAACTGCAGCTCACTTAATTCAAAGTCAACTGCAACTCTCTTAATTCAAAGTCAACTGCAGCTCTCTTAATTCAAAGTCAAAAATTGTTACAATGAGTAGAAGACAGTGAAAACAACTGGACAGTCTGGCGGTACTATGCAGGACATCGGCGACACTGCCCCCTGATAGGGCAGTGGCGTCGAGGGCTGCAAGCTAAGCAGTCCTGCAAACCAGATGGCAGGACTTGGGAATGCAAAACACTAGGGCAATGCCTGGCGGTGCCGGTACGTAGCCCTAGCTGGCTTGGGTCAAAGGACTTGGCAGGAAGTAACTGCTGCTAGTCGTAGAACGTAGGGCAGGACGGAACCAAGGGGCGGTTTGCAGCTCTCTTAATTTGCGCAACTGAAAATTCGCTGAAGTGTAGAGTCAATGGAATTAGCCTTAGTCCTGCACTGTGGTCCCCTTCTGGAGGGCGAGGGGGGTCCGCCCCCCAGCCTTGCTGACGTCAACGAAACCGTTTCAGGCGAAGTAAAGCGGTGCCCATTTAGCTACCCCTGGGCGGTAACCAGGGTTGTTCAGGAGGACGTCCAGCTATGCGTCCTGAGGCGCAACGGCTTGTACAGCCTGCGTACTGAGAGGCACCCAATTTTGTAGTCTACTTCCTGAGATGCAACCGAACCGACTGAACCAACTGACCCAGCATTGCCCACCTCTGGGCCTTCAGATACCTGTCAGGGCAGGGGGGACAGGTGTCTTGAGTTCAAACTTATGAAGTTTTGAATGTTTGAAAATGGTGTGCACCCTTAGATGCCTGTGTGAGTGTGAGGGCAAAGGGGACAGGTGTCTGAGTTCAAACTTTTGAATTTTTGAAAATGGTGGGCGCCATTAAATACATTTTAGGGCAAAGGCAACAGGTGTCCAAGTTTAAACTTTTGAACTTTGAACTTTTGAAAAGGGTGGGCGCCCTTAGATGCCTGTGTGACTGTGAGGGCAAAGGAGACAGGTGTCTGAGTTCAAACTTTTGAATTTTTGACAATAGAAAAATTGGTGGGCATCCTCCAGGAGTTACAGGCAATGTTTTGAATTTTCGAAGTGGCGGAAAATGGTGGGCTACAGGCCTGCCAGGAAATGGTGCTAGAAACCGAATATTGTTTGTAAATGGGGGACAGGTGCAGGCTAGGTGTCAGATTGTTTGGCGGAGCCCCCCCTGGGGGGGGGGGGGGGGGGGGGGGGGGGGGGGAGGGGGGATCCCCCAGATTCACCCTGTTGTCCGTTTGTGCAACCGACCAACCGACTGACCGGCCGACCAAAAAACGAAGCCTGACACTTTAGCCATCTGTCTCATAACTACCTGGCTTCGCTCAGCTCCATCGTTGCCACCTGTCGTTCCATTGGCAACACTCTCCGCCGATTTTCCACGTCATTTGCGACGCTGCATGGGACTTGTTTATTAATAGTGAAAAGTTGAAATGAGATCACGGGAATATGTCGGATTAGTGATTTTATTTTCAAATCTGAAAGCGGGTTTTCCCTAGCTCAATGGTTTTAGGCCGCCTCCAGGGGCAGCGATTTAGAGCTTTCTAAAGCTCTTCCGGGAGTATAAAAAAAGATAGGCCACACCACGCCTAAAAAACCTGGGGAGGGCTGCCCCCCCCCCCCCCCCCCCCCCCTAGAAATGACCCCTTTTTGTAATACTTAGATATGGATTCTGGGGGTTTGGGTGGAAGTGGAGGGTGTGGGGGTGGGTGGAGGTGGAGGGTGTGGGGGTGGGTGGATTCTGGGGGGTTACAGTATGGCGCACATAATGGCATCCTCAGAATTCCCACATAGGGATTGTGTGATAGTCAGAACCCACCCATATTATCAACCCATACCCTCTCATACTCTGGGCTGGGTTTGGGTTTGGGTTTTTTAAGGGTGTGTGTGTGTGTGGGGGGGGGTAAATACTTATTGCACGAGGTCTAAAGTGGGGCCAATGGACTACCCTTACCAAGGCCTACTTATAGGTGGTCTCAGAATTTCATTTGGAGGTCTGAGTACAAAATTAGCAAAAAAACCAATGAGGGCTGACCCCCCCCCCCCCCCTCCTAAATGAGGTGCTCACCTGAAAAGACCTGAAAAGTCACTTTTAATATCGCCTAGTTACATGCCATTACAGCCCCGTTCTTAGAAAAAATCGATCGGCCTGACTGAAAATTCTGTGGCCTTGGCACCTCCTGGCTCTTTATAGCTTTTAGGGCCATTTAATGCAGAATTGTTTTTCCTTTTTTTACAGCGATGTTTTTGCTAAAACGGGGTCAAAACTAGCGATCGCTATATATAGCGGAAATAAAAATCCCTGGGTTGGGTCCCAATTTGACACAGTTCTGCTCAGGAGATCCTCAATACATTTTATCCTCCCTCCCTCCCTTCCCCCCCCCCTCCCTCTACTGCCAACTTGTACCGCCAGCTCCCCTCCCCCCCCCCCCCCCCCCCCCCCTCCCTCTACTGCCAACTTGTACCGCCAGCTCCCCCCTCCCCCCCCCCCCCTCCCTCTACTGCCAACTTGTACCGCCAGCTCCCCCCTCCCCCCCCCCCCCCCCCCCCTCTCCCTCCAACTACTGCCATCTCCCCCCTCCCTCTCCCCCCCTCCCCCCGTAAACTCACAGAGTGCTTCTGACACAAGTCTGCTCAGGAGATCCTCAATACATTCGCGCTTGTGGCAATATCATGTAACAATACAATATTATGTAACAATACAATATAATGCAACAATACAATATAATTTTATAATGTAACAATCCATATTTTAACTCACCAAGTGCACCTGACACAGTTCTACTCAGGAGATCCTCAATACATTCGATCCTCCCTCCCTCCCTCCCTTTACCTCCCTTCTACTACTGCCAACTTGTACATCCAGCTCCCCCCCCCCCCCCCCCCCCTCCCTCCAACTACTGCTAAAATGTACCGCCACCTCCCCCCACCCCCCCCTCCCTCCCTCCGTAAACTCACCCAGTGCATCTGACACAGTTCTGCTCAGGAGATCCTCAATACATTCGCGCTTGTGGCAAGTTAGGCGACGGCGTGTTGTTTGGCACGTGTGTTGCTTGCCAGGGCGTGTTGTTTGGCACGGGCCAACCTTCATGTGCATTTGCGTCGAGATGGCCTGGGCATGGGATGGGTGTGCAAGGGAGAGGGGGAGTCAAGGCAGGGAGAGGGAGGGAGGAAAAGGGAGGGTGTGTGAGGGAGAGGGAGGGAGGGGAGAGCGGTGGGTGGGAGGGTGAGGGAGGGAAAGGGAGGGAAAGGGGGGGAAAGAGAGGCCTGGGGAAGAGGGAGGGAGGGAGGGGAGGGAGAGGGAGGTTTTATGAGGGTGTGTGAGGGAGAGGGAGGGTTGGGAGGGTGATGGAGGAAGGTCGAGGGGAGGGAGTGTATGGGAGTGTGAGGGAGGGTGGGGGAGGCCAAGGGAAGGTGAGGGAGTGAGAGGGAGGATGTGTGAGAGTGAGGAGGGTTTTGGGAGAGAGAGGGAGGGTTGGGGAGAGAAGGTGAGGGAGGGTGAGAGAGGGGAAGAGAGGGAAAGGGAGGCTGAGGTAAGGAGGGTGTGTGAGGGTGAGGAAGGTTTTGGGAGGGAGAATGAGGGTGGGGGAGAGAAGGTGAGGGAGTGAGAGGGAGGGTATGTGAGGGAGAGGGAGGGTTTAGAAGGGTGAATGGAGGAGGAAGTTCAAGGGGGGAGGGCGTGTGTGTGCGGGTGAGGGCGGGACGAACGGGAGGGGGGAGGGAGCGAAGGTGAGGGAGGTGAGAGGGCTGGTATGTGAGCGAGAGGGGAGGGTGGGAGGGGATGGCGGAAGGTCGGGGGGGGAAGGTGTGTGGTTTGTGGGTGAGGAGGAAAGGGACGGTTGGGGAGAGAAGTTGGGGCGTGAGCGGAGGGTGTGTGAGGGAGAGGGAGGGTTGGGAGGGTGATGGAGGAAGTTTGAGGGAGTGTGTGTGTGTGAGGGTGAGGGAGGGAAAGAGAGGGTGGGGGAGAGAAGTTGAGGGAGTGAGAGGGAGGGTGTGAGAAGGTGAGGGAGGGAGAGGGAGGGTTGGGAGGGTGAGGGAGGAAGGTCGAAGGAGTGTGTGTGAGTGTGTGTGTGAGGGAGGGAAAGAGCTGGCCTCCCTTTCCCTCCCTTTCCCCCCCTCCCCCACCCCACCCCTCCCTCCAACAACTGCCAACTCGTACCGCCAGCTCTGGAAACTCCGCCATGCTGTTTTCTGCACTCCCTTGGCAAGGCGCCAGCCTGGCGCCAGCGGGGCACTGCCCCTGCTTCTGCTCTGATAGCAGGGGGATGGCTGCATTAGTCATGTTGGAGAGGGGGGATGGCACCAGGCTGGCAGCGTGTTGCTGACGGTTTGGAATGTGGCATGCCAGGCTGGTGCTAGATGTGCACAGCTTTTTGGGGCTGTCGAAATTGATGGGGAGGGATGAAAGCTGATCTGACACTACATCTATATCTGATGAGGGAATCTTGCGTTTGCTGCATGGGTGCGAGGGGTGGGATTGGGGGTGGTGGGTGGGGTTAGAGTGCGAGGTGCGGTTCGGGTGCGAGGGGTGGAGGGGGAGGGCTGGAGGTAGGTGGTGGCGGTGTTTCGGAGTTTTGGAATTGATGGGGAGGGATGGAAGCTGATCTGACACGACGTCAATGTCTGATGAGGGAATCTTGCGTTCGCTGCATGGGTAGGGGTGGGGGTGTAGGGGTGAGTGCGAGGGATGGGGGGTGGGGGGGTGTAGGGGTGGGGCAAGGGGTGTAAGGGTGGGTGCAGGGGGGGGGGGGGGAGGTTTGAAAGGTGAGTGGTTTGGGGTGGGGTGGTTTAAAGGGGTGTAAGGGTGAGGGGTGAAGAGCGTAGAGGGAATCTTGTGTTTGCTGCATGGGTGTAGCGAAGGGTGGGGGGTGGAGGGTCGGGGGTGGAGGGGGACGCAGGGGTGGGGGGGGTAAAGAGGTGTAGGTGTAGGGGTGGGGGTGGGGAGGGTGTAGGTGTAGGTGTAGGTGTATAGGTGTGGGTGTAGGTGTAGGTGTAGGTGTAGGTTTAGGTGCAGTTGTAAGTGTAGGGGCAGGGGTGGGGGTGGGTGCGAGGGGTGGGGGTGGGGGTGGGGGATGTAGATGTAGGTGTAGGGGCGGGGGTGGGGGATGTAGGTGTAGGGGGGGGGTGGGGGTGCGAGGGGTGGGGGGGGGGGGTGCAAGGGGGGGGGGGGGGGGGTGCGAGGGGTGAGGGGGGGGTGGGTAGGTGTAGGGGGGGGGGGGGGTGCGAGGGGGGGGGGGTAGGTGTAGGGGTGGGGGTGGGTGCGAGGGGGGGGATGTAGGTGTAGGGGTCGGGGTGGGGGTGGGGGTGGGGGTGGGGATGTAGGTGTAGGGGTGGGTGCGAGGGGTGGGGATGGAGGGTGTAGGTGTAGGGGTGGGGGTGGGTGCGAGGGGTGGGGATGGAAGGTGTAGGTGTAGGAGTGGGGATGGGGGATGGGTGTAGGGGTGGGGGTGGGTGCGAGGTGTGGGGATGGAGGGTGTAGGTGTAGGGGTGGGGGTGGGTGCGAGGGTGGGGATGTAGGTAGGGGTGGGGGTGGGTGCGAGGTGTGGGGATGTAGGTGTAGGGTGGGGGTGGGGGATGGGTGTAGGGTTGGGGGTGAGGATGTAGGTGTAGGGGTGGGGGTGGGGATGTAGGGGTGGGGGTGGGTGCGAGGTGTGGGGATGGAGGGTGTAGGTGTAGGTGTAGGGGTGGGGTGGGGTAGAGTGCGAGGTTCCGTTAGCGTGCGAGGGGTGGAGGGGTGGCGGTGTCTTGGAATTGAGGGGGGGGGGGGCGGCAAGCTGATCTGACACGACGTCAATGTATGATCCAGGAATCATGCGTTTGCTGCATGGGTGCGAGGGGGGGAGGGGGGTGGAGGTGGTGGTGGTGGGGGTGGGGGGGGGGGGGGGGGGGGGGGGGGTTGCGGGGGGGGGGGGGGGAGGGGTGCAGGAGGGGGGGGGGGGGGATGGTGATGGTGGTTGGCGTGTGAGGAGGCGAGGATGAATGTGTGTGAAGGGCAGCATCGCGTGCCCTCTCACCCCCCCCCTTCAGGCGACCCGGTTTTACCCCCACGGGCGCAAACCCTCGCCTACCCCGTGCGCTTCCCTTGGATTTGCCCGCACCTATCCCGCCCGCTGTTCCGCACGGCCCCTGCAAATATAACCAATAACCACATATGATCAGATCCACACACACGAACCGCTTATAATTTACCGAGATAGCTCTAATCTATCGCGCCCCCCGTGCCAACAAACACTTTACAATTAATGAAAGACCCCAACCGATATATAGTATTATTATACGCATATGTATGAATTATATCGTCGCCTCGCAACCAAAACTCTCTACACTATGCTACCGCCTCCACACCCACGATATATCTATATTTATGAGATACGTAGTTAGAGATATTGCTCCGCACACACCATACAACTTAAACTCTGCCACAACCACCCACACCCCCCCCCACCCACCGAATTATATATATCTATTTACGACAAGATCCGATACGTCCCTACCTTAAAAATAGTCTGCTGATGCAAACAAACACCTTAGAATGTGAAAGACTACACACTCGACTGTACTCTATATTTACACGAAGATCAGTATATATAACCACATGCTACCTGCCCCAACAAATCAATCTTATAATGGATCAGACACAAGATATATGATATTTGAAATACGTTCAAGGGACGAGACCCCGCCACACAGGACCCCCCCCCCAACACACAACATTGTCTCTCAAGCCCCCTTTCAGTGATAACATGGTTGCTATGGTGACCCCAAACACTGAGGATGAAGAGTCGGGGGGTTGATCACCATCGCTTGCTCTGGCGTTTGCGGCGTTGTCAACCGCCGATGGTTAGGTCAGGTGAAGAGAAGACCCGTAGAAGACCGCCCCACCAGAGTACGAAGGGTCCGGGTTGTTCCAAAAACACACCGCCCCACTCAGGCCGTTACGCACCACCGTGTATATCTAATCACAATCTACATCATATCTCTTCTCCCTCATCTTATCTTCTACACCTATCAATTATTATCATTACTATACGCTACCTTACATCTATATCTATCTACTTATAGTGGTGTATGGAGGAAACAGAGGCTCTTGAGCCCCCAAGATAACAGACAAAATGTATGACAGACACGAACCATCAACAGGGGCCACACAATGCAGGGGTCTTTGGAACGGCCCTGCCAAACCAAACCAGTACCACACCCTTTATCGAGAATTGATAATTCGCTACCCGCAAACAAACACTGATGTTGTATAGAGCAGATACACACGCAATATATTACGTATCCCCCGATATTAATTCATAATTAAAATTCTCCGTTCTTGCTTGTGATAGCAATTAATTAATAATGAATAATTAATTAAAAGTAAAACTCTCTGAGATTATGACAGTCATAACTTGAATACATATACATGCATATCCTACCCTGCTTGATCAAGATACCCCCACCCACATTTTTGTGTATTAAAGTGAGGGTAATTAAATGGTATATCTATATACATTAAATTAGATTAAACATAAAAGCTATGATCTCAACGCTGCTGTCTCGCCATTCATTCCTAAGTAAAGCAATGCAATTAAGCAATATCCAGAATGCCTAATATTGCCGTTGTGGACAGACGTTAGACCCATGGACTAAGTCCAGGAGAACCGCCCAAGTCCTAAAACGCGCTTAAACAAATCAGCTCAACGTATAAATGATGGATTGGGTTATGCAGGATTTTTGTGACCGATGAAGAAAACCTTTCTTTTTTTAATCCTAGGGGGACACAAATCCGAACATATTTACTTCAACTGGGGACGGAAAGGCCAAACGCTTTTTTTTTTTTTTCTTTGTCGATTTTTTTTGAAATGACAATTAGGTTAGGCCTGTTTTCTACATCTCTTTTTTTTTTTTCTTCCAGTCTTTCCCCAGAGGTTGTGGAGATACTGTGACCACCCCCCCCCCCCCCTCTCCTCCAACATGCAAAAACATGTCACGCCATTTTCCCATCTGGGCGTAATTAGGAGCCCCCGTAAGTATATGGCAAGCGCACAGCTCGGCACACGCTCATCTTTGTGCCTTAGCTTTAGACAAAGGGGCGGAATCATTTTCGAATAAGGTTTTTATTTGAAATTCTGAATAATTCAACCCATTCAAAATATCACAAACATCACTTTGTTGTTTTTACAAACATCCACACTGACGTTCATTTTGATTGGCACATCCCATTTGGTATACGCCCGAAACGGGCAGGGGAATTGCTATGCGTTCACTCAGAAGCGAGGTTTTGAAGCGCATTGCCCCAAAATTGCCATTCCCGGCTGTTCTTTTTTCGGTAGGGGTAGATAAGACCCTTCGCCCGCGGAAACTTGATTCGCGACATTCGCGCGACCTCGGATTTGACGCGGGACATTGAATTTTCCCAAAAATTATTCGTACATCGTTCTCGACAGCCAA
This sequence comes from Chlamydomonas sp. ICE-L, assembly GCA_013435795.1. Classification (NCBI taxonomy): domain Eukaryota; kingdom Viridiplantae; phylum Chlorophyta; class Chlorophyceae; order Chlamydomonadales; family Chlamydomonadaceae; genus Chlamydomonas; species Chlamydomonas sp. ICE-L. The sequence goes on along the minus strand of JACBWV010000476.1, from coordinate 717,050 downwards.
CTGCCTGACGGCCTTGGGATGCCGTGGAACCCCCCCCACGAACGCCCCATCGCAACCACAAAAAGCTGCGCGTCTAGCTGAAACCACACATGACGAGAAACGCCCTATCTCCTCGCGAATTCAGCTCGGCGCACGTTGGCCGGCGTTCTCCGTCTCTGCCCCACCAACCCCATATATGTATTGGGGATTCACGCACTCATGGAGAATCGATCTTAACACGCGTGAATTTATTAATTTAACGGCCTTAATTCCATTACATTTCTTAAACCCCTCTCCGCACCTGCTTAATGCATGAAACCAATAATTCCATAAAACCTTGGTATTAATAGCCTCGTTCCTTAATATAACGTGCAAGCAATAATCATACTTGAGAGTTTTGCTCCACCTCGCTTGGATGTAGTGGCTTGTGCGCCCTTTGAGTGCAGAGGTAGGAAAGAAGCTGTTTTGTATTTCTTCTTAGGTCAAACTTTACTTGGGTGCAGTTGGTTCGAACCAAAGTTCTCGGTTTTTGTAATTGATTTTGTTGGATCGATGTTTCTGTGTCTAGATCCAACCTCGCTAAGAAAAAAAGACATCATTACAGCAACCCTACATGCTTGATGCAGCAATTAACTTAATTTAACCAATTAATTACATCCCTCACAGCACGACACTACGTGCTGATGCCAATGAATAATTGGTTTATTAAACAGCAGAGTAAACATATTAATAATTAATCCTACCGGCCCCGACCCTAACCGCGTGAGTCCATGCAATAAGGGAAAATTCTTAATTTAAAGGCATCATTTATAATTAACACTAAGATGACCTAACCGCCTGCTGCTGCAAATAATGGTTACCATATTCAGTAATAAGGCCATTCATTTAATATAACACCTAAAGCATGACCAACATAGCGAGCATGCACGTGATTGGTCCAATTCATAATTAAAGGTCCATTAGTTTAATTAAATATAAAGAATCTTCAACCGCTATGAGCAGCTAGGCGGTGATGCCTTTGCGTGCGGGATGAGACACCCCCTTTCTTGTGTTTGCCCTTTTTGGTAGTGGGGGTGTGCCCGCAAACACATGTATTTGTGGTTTTTATGGTGTTCATCCAATGCTAACACCCCGTAAGAAAAAGCAACAAAGCCTTATAGTTACTTGCTTGATGCTGCAATTCATTTATTAAGCTAAATAACATTAATGGGCTGACCTCTTCATACACAAGCCTATTCTTACCACTGCTGACGCAGCGCTGCGTGGGGCCCCTTGAGTCGGAGGCAGACGACGACCCCACTTGTCGTTGTATTCTTTCTTACGGTCCCTTGTGCGCTTCTGGTCGCTATAAAATTGTTTGCTTTTATAATTGTCGACTTTGTCTTGACGTTTGTATTTTCACTGGTTTACCTCCGGCCTTAGCATCAAACACCGAAGAAAATTATGCCCCCGTTCCCCCAGCATATCCTACCCCCCCTGCCTTGCGTCTGCAATTATTCTATTACAGTAAATGTATTTAAATATACACCAGCACTTAAAAGCAGACCCTAACCTGCTAGTGAACGCAATGCAATCTCATATTTAAATAATATAATACACCCTCTCTGCGTAAATTGACTTTACAATTCTGTACACCGTCCATAAAGTGACGCAGTATCTCATTACTGACTGTGGCCATGCAATCATTAATTCATTCATTCATTCATTCAACAGTATACAGTTATTTCTTAATACAGTCACTTAAGGCATGACCCTCCCCGCTGAAGTCCAGCAGGTTGGGCCGTTGATGTAGCGGGTGCCGGTAAACAAAAATGGTCCAAGAGGAGGCCAGGAGGACTGATGTGTCAAAGCTTGCTCAGATCTTCAACCCAAATAACTGAGCCAGAACACGTGCGGTTGGGCCGGGTGTGGTGGGGTGTGGGGTGGTGTCTTGTGAGGTGTGTGTTCATTGTCGTGTGTCGCGTGTGGTGGCGTGGCAGGGGGGGTGGGGTGGGGGTATGTGGTGTGCAGTGTTGGAGACCAGGATGGCAGACGGTTGTCAAAGTGTGCTCGGTCTTCAAACACATAATGTGAATGCCAGACTGGTCAGAGCGGGGTCCCCCCCCCGTGGAGGGGGTGTCTGGGGTGGGGTTGGGGTCTGGGTCTTGTCTCGTGTCTTTTTTCCTGTGTTTGTATGCATACATGTATGTTTGTATGTGTGTATTCTTTTGTGTAGTGTGTAGTAGTTGTGAATTTGTCTATTTGGCAATGCGGAGGGTGTGTATTTATCTTTTGTGTGTGTGTAGCACGGTGTGTTTGGGATGGGTGTACTTTGTGGGCGATGTGTGGTGTAGATCAGGTGTGTGTGTCGTAGGTGTGTTTGCGCCCGGGTGTGGGCTGTCGAGCTCTATATTGTGTGCATGCAGACTGTGTGATGTACTAGGTGTATTTGTGCGTCGCGCGTCTTTCCCTTCCTGTTCGCTCCCTCATACTTCCGCGCGTGTTGTAAAAGATGGTCAGCGTTGAGGTGGGCGGGTTGAGCTGGTGTTTTCGTCCGTGTGTGTAGATTTGGCTGTGTGACACTGGGTATAGTTGTGTGGCCTTGTTTGGTTGTCCTTCGTCGTGGGTCGCCCCCCTGTGTGACTAGTTGTATAGTGGTTGCATTTGTGGCTTCTGGGTTTTATCACCGTGTTGCACTTGTCCTTCCACTACCACTGATTCCCCCCACCTCGTTGAATTACCCCCCTCACACATTTGAAACTACTTTCTTTCATCCGGCCTCCCGGCTTGTCTCCATGGTCTTGGGGGACTTATACCTTAGGCCCCGATTCCAAACCGTGCTCTCGAGCAACTGCCCACCCAACTGCCCCCGCTATTTTTTAGGCTATTGACTATGTGGGGAATTTCGCTGCGTTCGTGCATTACGTGTGTCCCGGTCGTGTGTTTTTACGTGCGCCCATTATGGTGCCCGTGTGTTTATACGTGGGCATCTGTGAGACACTGCTGTGTTCCTAACGTTGTGGCATTTGTGCTGTCCCATGTGGGGATATCACTTGGGGCCTCTGTGTGTTGAACGAAGTCAGAAATAATGGGCATTTGTGCTGTCCTGTGGGTCATTGGTTGTGTTGTCAAGTGCGCATTGTGTGCCAGTGTGTGCATTTGTGTGTTCCCTTGGCTGTGTGAAGTGTTGCATTTGGTGTCCAGTGTGTTATGTTTATACGTGTTGATTTGTGTGTCCTGTGGCTATGTGATGTTGCATCCATTAAAGTGTTCCCCTGTGACCTATTTGCTTTGTGACTTCCCTCTTCAATGTATATTTTCCATGGTTATACGGTGCACATTGGTGTGTCCGTGAGAAGTTTGTGTGCCAGCGTGGCACATATTGTGGTTCTCTCCCCTTCTTCGTGTGTATTTGTATTAAGGTGCATTTGTGGGCCATCGTTAATCATTTGTTGCGTCTTTTGCGCCTGTGAAATACGCCCTAGTGGTGAATACATTTTTGAGGTTCCCTGTTTGCTTAACGTGGAATTTGTGTTGCCCTGTGTGCGAGTTTCGTGTATGTACCTGTGGCAGTGGTTCTCCCCCTGTGGCATTGATTTTGTGGGCCCTTCCTGTGTGTTTTCTAACAGCCTTCCCCTGTGCATTTGTGTTCCCGTTTTGTTTATACCGTGTTAATTGTGTGATCCCAGTGTGTTCATACTCGTTATGATGCATTGGCAGTTGTCCCTGGGCATCTTGTATGAGTCCTGTGAGTTCTTATCTATAGTGTACCTTGTTATGGTTCCCTGTGTGCACATTTGGCTGTCACAGGGCATTTGGAGTCCCGTGTTGCAATAGTGGCTTGTCCCTCCGTGTGCAACCTTTACCCGGAATGATTTGTGTTGTCCGTGTTCGTTTATACGTGGTCTATTTGTGTGTCCCTGGTTGTCCTACGCGTATCGTTGATGGCCCGCACCTTTTTTTGTCATTGTGACATGTCCTGTGGCTAATTAGTGGGCTACCTGTAGTGCACTTGTGTGTCCTACGTTTAACGTGTGGAGAATTTTGTGTCGCCCTCTACTGTATTGCTATGTGTGTCCTCAATTCCTGTGGCCATTTGTGTGTCCCTGTGGCTTACTTCCGTGATGCTTATGGTGTGTCTTTCGCGTGTGTATACGTGTGCATTTGGTGTCCCGGTGTGTCTTGTTGCCCGTTGGTTCATCCGTGTGGTTGTGTGTGTCCCGGTGGCCGTTGTGGTCCGGTGCATTTGGTGCACCTGGATGTTTCGACGGGCATTTGTGTTTCCTGTGTGTTCTAGGTGCCTTTGGTATTTTGCGTGTGTGTGCATTTTTGTGATGTCCCTGTGTGTGTTCAAGACGAGTGACATTTGGGCACTGTCCTGCAGATGCCATTTATGTTGTCCCTTTGTGTGCAATTGGTGTCCTGGGCATTGTGTCGTCCCTGTGGCATTTGGTGTCCCTGTGTGTTTAATCTGCTGTGCCTTTGTGTTGCACCTGTGTGCATTGTGGGGCTCCAGTGTGTTAGTGAGTTCTGCCTGTGTGCCTTTGAGTGCTTGTGCCTTTTTTTTGGTCCTAGTGTGCATTGTGGGCCCTGTGCATTTGTGTGTCCCTTGTGGATTTGTTTGGGTCGCCTGTGTGCTCTTCATGCGTCTGATACCATTTTGTGTCCAGTGTGTTAACGGTGCAATTGTGTCCCCCTATGATGAGTTATAAGTGTGCATTTGGCTTACGCCCCAGGTGCAGTGCTGTGTCATCCGTCTGTTTGCACTTGTGTGCCCTGTTTGCTTAGACGTGGACATTTGGCGGCCTTCGGTGGCATTTGTGGGTCCCTGTTTTGTTTATATGTGGCACTTGTGTGCCTGTTGTGTTCCTCCGGTTGAACTTTGCTTGTCTCATGTGATGCCACTGGTCCCTGTGTGCATTGTGTGTCCCTGGTGCAGGTTTGTTGCCTGAGGTGTGATTGTGTGTCCCTGGTCTGTATACGTGTGCCTTTGTCGTTCCGTGGCATTGTGGGTACCTGGCGTTGCATTTGCGCTATGTGCCCGGGTGCATTTGTGGTCCATGTGTGATTTGTGTTCGGTCCGCTCGGGCCGTTTGGTGCCCTAGGTGCATTTGTTTGTGCCTGTGGCTTGAGCGGTACGGTGTTTTATGGTGTAATTGTGGTCCCTGTGTTTTATACGTGTGCATTTGGGGGTCTCCTGTTGTGTGTATGACGTGTTGCCCTCTTTGTGTGTCCTGTGTGCCTTTGTGGCCCCTGGTGTTTTTTTACGTGTGCAATTTGTGTGCCATGTTTTTTTTTTTGTGTGTACTCCGCCTGCGTGTAGTTTGCGCGTTTTGTGTGTTATAAGTGGCCATTGTGTGCCCCGTGTTGCATTAGTGTCCCTGTGTGATTTGGTGACCTCCTGTGTGCATTTGCGCTTTTTTGCTGCCCTGTGTATGTGTGTCCGTGTGTATACGTGTGCTTGTGCTTGTCCAGGAGCATGTGGTTCAATGTGTGAGGTGTGAATTTGTGGGTCCCTGTCGCATTGGGTGTCCATGTGGCATTTGGTTTTTACAGTGTGCATTTGTGGTGCCGCGGTGTGTGAATTGGGGTCCCGTGTGTCATTGTGGTCGTCCTTGCTTTGTTTTCTGTGGTACATTGGTGGATTTACTGTGTGTTTGTGTATACGTGTGCCGTTTTTGTGTGCCGTCCCTGTGGTTTATACGTGTGCATGTGTTCCTGTTCGCATTGTGCGCGCCTGTGTGTTTATACGTGTGCATGTTGGTGGATCCTGGTTGCTTTGGGGGTGTATTTTCGTGTGTTTATAGTGTGCATTGGTGTCACTGTGTGTATCCGTGGCATTGTGTGTCCCTGTGTGCATTTGGTGTTACTGGTGTATATAGTGGTGCTTTGGTTCGTCCCTGTGTGATATTGGTGTAGTCCCCCCCCCTGTGTGCAGTTGGTGTCCCTGTGTGATTTCGGCATCCCGGTGGTGTAAGATTTTACTGGGGCATTTGATGTGTCCCTGGTGCATTGTGTGCATTCTTTGTGTTTCATTGTGTTCCTGTGTTGCATTTGGTGTGTCCCGTGTGCCGTTGGTGCCATGTGCAATTTGTGTGTCCATGTAGGCATTGTGTGTCCCGGTGTTTAACAGTGTGCATGCGCGTCCCGGGTGTTTATACGGGCTGTATCTGTGTGCCTGTTGGTTTTCTCCTTGTGCATTGGTGGCCCTGTGTGAAATTGGTGTCACTGTGTGCATTTGTGTGTCCCTGTGTGTTATACTGTGCATTGGTGTCCATGGTGCATTGCGGTCCCGGTGTGTTATTACGTGTTGCATTTTTGTGTGCCCGGTGTCTATACGGTTGCATTTGTGTGTACCTGTGTGCTTTGTGTGGTCCTGTGTGACTTTGGTGTCCTGGGGCATTGTTGTGTCCTGTGTGCATTGTGTGTCCTGGTGTTTATACGAGGCTTGCATTTGGGTGCCATGTGTGCATTGTGTGTCCCTGGTGCATTGTGTACCAGTGTGTTATTACGTGTTGCCTTTGTGGTGTCATGTGTGCATGGGTGTTGTACCCCTGTGTGAATTGGTGTCCTGTGGGTTTAGAAGTGGTTTGGTCCCGTGGTTGATACGTGTGCATTTGTGTCTGTCCCGTGTGCTTGGGTCACTGATGTGTGTGCTATACGTGTGCATTTTGTGTCCCTGTGGCCATTGTGTGAGGTGTGGCATCTGGTGTCCCGGTGTGCTTTGTGTGCCCTGTGTGCATTTGTGTGTCCTGTGTGTTTATACGGTGCATTTGGTGTCCCCCTCGTGCATGTGGTCCCGTGTGCATTTATGTGTCCGTGTGCCTTGGTGTCCGGGGGCATTGTGTGCCCTTTTGGGTTGGTGTGTCCCTGGTTGTTAACAGGGGCCTGGGGTGGTGTCACTGTGGAAATTGTGTGCGCCTGTGTGCATTGTGTTCTGTGGCATTTGTGTGTTCCAGGGGTGCATTGTGTGCCCTGGGCTCTTCGTGTGACCCTGTGGCATTTGTGTGTCCGGTGTGCCTTTGTGGGCCCCTGGGTGTTAGTAGTGTGTACATTTGGTGATCCCGACTGTGTGTATACGGTGCATTGGTGTGCCCTGTGTGTTCATATGTTGTGCATTGTGTGTCACCTGTGAGGTTATAGTGTGCATTGTGGTCCCCGTGTGCAGGTGGTATACATGTGGTGTATTACGTGTGCATTGGTTGTCCCTAGTGTGTTATATAAGTGTGATTTGTGTGTCCCTGTGTGCATTTGTGTGTCCCGTTGTTTATACGTGTAGATTTTGGTTTCTGTGGCATTGTGGTCCCCCTGTGTTTGCATGTGTGCCCTGCGTTGCATTTGTGTGTTTACCGTGAGCCATTTGTGTGTCCTATGTGTGTGGCTAACGGTGTGTGCCTTGTGTGCCCCTGGTGCATTGGGTGTGCGGTGTGTGCATTTGTGTGTCCCTGTGTGCCATTGGTGTGTCTCCGAGTGTGCATTGGT
>JACBWV010000476.1:684440-709110 GCA_013435795.1 Chlamydomonas sp. ICE-L | reverse complement strand
AAACGCAACAACCAACACCAACACACCAGACCGAACACAAAACCTATACAAAACTACTCAACACATCCCCCCACCAACACAACACCAAACACACCAACACCACCAAAACCTATACGCATAAAACTACTGTCAACCCAACACCAACACCAACACCAACACCAACACCAACACACCAACACACACCAAAAGCCTATAGCCATTATAACTACTTCAACACCAACACACCAAAACCTGACACCAACACGCCAACACACCACCACACACCAAAAACTATCCATAACTACTTCAACACAACACCAACACCAACAGCAACACCACCAGACACACACCAAAAAACCTATACAGTGTAAAGACTGAGACGACCAAACAGCCAAGGTCTGAACACACCAACACACCAACCACACCAAAACCTATACCATTAAACTTACTTCAACACCAACACCAACAGCACACACCGAGCCAACACACAACCACACACCAAACCTGTATACCATAACTAGATGAAACACCAAACACCAACACCCACACCAAACACCAACACACCAACCAACACCAAAAACCTAGCAAGAAAACACGGCAACACACACCAATACCAACACCAACACCGAACACAAACACACAGGAACACAGCACCAAAACTATACCAGAAACGAGTCAACACAACGACCAACACCAACCAAAACACCAACACACCAACCAACTATACCCTAAAATACTCAGACACCAACACCCAACACCACACCAACACACAAACTACACACCAAAACCTATACCATAAAGAATTCAAACACCAACACCAACGCACCAGACACCAAACACAACAACACAACACACACCAAAACTATACCATAAACTACTTCAACACCAACACGAAACAGAGAACACCACCACCAAAACAACAAACACACACCAAAACCTATATACAATAACAGACTTCAACCACAAACACAACGACCAACACCATACACCAAACACGATACAACACCAACACACACAAAAACTGTTACCATAAATACTTCAACACCAACCACACCACCCACCCAACACCAAACACAACACACCAAACACACCAAAACCTATGCCATAACTACTTCAACACCAAAACACCAACACCACGACCAACACACAACACACACAAAACCTATACCATAAAAATACATTCAACACCAACACCAACACCAAACACCAACACCCAACACACAACACACACCAGAAAATTATACCATAAACCTTCAATTGCATCCAAACACCAACACCAACACCAACACACCAACACACACCAAAACCTATACCATAAACTACTTCAACACCAACACCAACACCAACACCAACACCAACACACCAACACACACCAAAACCTATACCATAAACTACTTCAACACCAACACCAACACCAACACCAACACACCAACACACACCAAAACCTATACCATAAACTACTTCAACACCAACACCAACACACCAACCACCAAACCCACGTAAACCAAAAACCTATACAGAACTACTCACACCAACACAACACAAACAACACTAACACTAAACACAACACAAACCAGACAGGCACGTCAACACAACCAAAAACGCCAATACCATGAAACTACTTCAACACACACCACCACACGCAACACCACGCCAACACAACCAAAACACCGCACAAGCACTCACAACACATAACACCACACACCAAAACACGCACACGCACCACCACCACCAAACCAACACGACCAACACACGCAACAGCACTCACCAACACCACAAAAACACGACCGCGAATCGTACACGCCATGCACTGACAACACCCACGAACAACACACAACACACGCACAAGCAGATCACAACACCACCCCAAAACACCAACACCACGCACAAGCACTCACACACAACACCAACACACCAACAGCACACGCAACTCATTATCGCACCACTGACACAGTGCAGACACAGGACACCGCCAAGGCACACACCGTACACACAGAAGCACTCGACACCAATACCAAACTAACCAACACCAACACCTAGCCAATTACCAATACAAACCACAGCCAAACACCGGCCCCAACACTTAAGTCATTGCCTGTGATCTGCAGGGGCCTGGCACCAGGTGAGTCACAAACCAAGGGGAGGGTTAGTAGTGGATGGATGGGCTATTGCCCAATGAACACATGCCACACAGCCACTCCAAGGCACACACCGAGACACACAAGCCTCACCAATACAACAACACCAAACACAAACGTACGTACCAATACGCAATACCAACACACACCAACACCGGCACCAACACTTAAGCATTGCAATGTGATGCAGTGGGCATGGCACCCAGGTGAAGTCAACAAACCAAGGGGAGGGTTAGTATGGCATGGATGAGGCTATCTGCCCCACTGACACATGCCACACAGACACTCCAAGGCACACACCGACACACACAAGCACTCACCAATACCAACACACCAACACCAACACATACCAATACCAATACCAACACACACCAACACCGGCACCAACACTTAAGCATTGCAATGTGATGCAGTGGGCATGGCACCCAGGTGAAGTCAACAAACCAAGGGGAGGGTTAGTATGGCATGGATGAGGCTATCTGCCCCACTGACACATGCCACACAGACACTCCAAGGCACACACCGACACACACAAGCACTCACCAATACCAACACACCAACACCAACACATACCAATACCAATACCAACACACACCAACACCGGCACCAACACTTAAGCATTGCAATGTGATGCAGTGGGCATGGCACCCAGGTGAAGTCAACAAACCAAGGGGAGGGTTAGTATGGCATGGATGAGGCTATCTGCCCCACTGACACATGCCACACAGACACTCCAAGGCACACACCGACACACACAAGCACTCACCAATACCAACACACCAACACCAACACATACCAATACCAATACCAACACACACCAACACCGGCACCCAACACTTAAGCATTGCAATGTGATGCAGTGGGCATGGCACCCAGGTGAAGTCAACAAACCAAGGGGAGGGTTAGTATGGCATGGATGAGGCTATCTGCCCCACTGACACATGCCACACAGACACTCCAAGGCACACACCGACACACACAAGCACTCACCAATACCAACACACCAACACCAACACATACCAATACCAATACCAACACACACCAACACCGGCACCAACACTTAAGCATTGCAATGTGATGCAGTGGGCATGGCACCCAGGTGAAGTCAACAAACCAAGGGGAGGGTTAGTATGGCATGGATGAGGCTATCTGCCCCACTGACACATGCCACACAGACACTCCAAGGCACACACCGACACACACAAGCACTCACCAATACCAACACACCAACACCAACACATACCAATACCAATACCAACACACACCAACACCGGCACCAACACTTAAGCATTGCAATGTGATGCAGTGGGCATGGCACCCAGGTGAAGTCAACAAACCAAGGGGAGGGTTAGTATGGCATGGATGAGGCTATCTGCCCCACTGACACATGCCACACAGACACTCCAAGGCACACACCGACACACACAAGCACTCACCAATACCAACACACCAACACCAACACATACCAATACCAATACCAACACACACCAACACCGGCACCAACACTTAAGCATTGCAATGTGATGCAGTGGGCATGGCACCCAGGTGAAGTCAACAAACCAAGGGGAGGGTTAGTATGGCATGGATGAGGCTATCTGCCCCACTGACACATGCCACACAGACACTCCAAGGCACACACCGACACACACAAGCACTCACCAATACCAACACACCAACACCAACACATACCAATACCAATACCAACACACACCAACACCGGCACCAACACTTAAGCATTGCAATGTGATGCAGTGGGCATGGCACCCAGGTGAAGTCAACAAACCAAGGGGAGGGTTAGTATGGCATGGATGAGGCTATCTGCCCCACTGACACATGCCACACAGACACTCCAAGGCACACACCGACACACACAAGCACTCACCAATACCAACACACCAACACCAACACATACCAATACCAATACCAACACACACCAACACCGGCACCAACACTTAAGCATTGCAATGTGATGCAGTGGGCATGGCACCCAGGTGAAGTCAACAAACCAAGGGGAGGGTTAGTATGGCATGGATGAGGCTATCTGCCCCACTGACACATGCCACACAGACACTCCAAGGCACACACCGACACACACAAGCACTCACCAATACCAACACACCAACACCAACACATACCAATACCAATACCAACACACACCAACACCGGCACCAACACTTAAGCATTGCAATGTGATGCAGTGGGCATGGCACCCAGGTGAAGTCAACAAACCAAGGGGAGGGTTAGTATGGCATGGATGAGGCTATCTGCCCCACTGACACATGCCACACAGACACTCCAAGGCACACACCGACACACACAAGCACTCACCAATACCAACACACCAACACCAACACATACCAATACCAATACCAACACACACCAACACCGGCACCAACACTTAAGCATTGCAATGTGATGCAGTGGGCATGGCACCCAGGTGAAGTCAACAAACCAAGGGGAGGGTTAGTATGGCATGGATGAGGCTATCTGCCCCACTGACACATGCCACACAGACACTCCAAGGCACACACCGACACACACAAGCACTCACCAATACCAACACACCAACACCAACACATACCAATACCAATACCAACACACACCAACACCGGCACCAACACTTAAGCATTGCAATGTGATGCAGTGGGCATGGCACCCAGGTGAAGTCAACAAACCAAGGGGAGGGTTAGTATGGCATGGATGAGGCTATCTGCCCCACTGACACATGCCACACAGACACTCCAAGGCACACACCGACACACACAAGCACTCACCAATACCAACACACCAACACCAACACATACCAATACCAATACCAACACACACCAACACCGGCACCAACACTTAAGCATTGCAATGTGATGCAGTGGGCATGGCACCCAGGTGAAGTCAACAAACCAAGGGGAGGGTTAGTATGGCATGGATGAGGCTATCTGCCCCACTGACACATGCCACACAGACACTCCAAGGCACACACCGACACACACAAGCACTCACCAATACCAACACACCAACACCAACACATACCAATACCAATACCAACACACACCAACACCGGCACCAACACTTAAGCATTGCAATGTGATGCAGTGGGCATGGCACCCAGGTGAAGTCAACAAACCAAGGGGAGGGTTAGTATGGCATGGATGAGGCTATCTGCCCCACTGACACATGCCACACAGACACTCCAAGGCACACACCGACACACACAAGCACTCACCAATACCAACACACCAACACCAACACATACCAATACCAATACCAACACACACCAACACCGGCACCAACACTTAAGCATTGCAATGTGATGCAGTGGGCATGGCACCCAGGTGAAGTCAACAAACCAAGGGGAGGGTTAGTATGGCATGGATGAGGCTATCTGCCCCACTGACACATGCCACACAGACACTCCAAGGCACACACCGACACACACAAGCACTCACCAATACCAACACACCAACACCAACACATACCAATACCAATACCAACACACACCAACACCGGCACCAACACTTAAGCATTGCAATGTGATGCAGTGGGCATGGCACCCAGGTGAAGTCAACAAACCAAGGGGAGGGTTAGTATGGCATGGATGAGGCTATCTGCCCCACTGACACATGCCACACAGACACTCCAAGGCACACACCGACACACACAAGCACTCACCAATACCAACACACCAACACCAACACATACCAATACCAATACCAACACACACCAACACCGGCACCAACACTTAAGCATTGCAATGTGATGCAGTGGGCATGGCACCCAGGTGAAGTCAACAAACCAAGGGGAGGGTTAGTATGGCATGGATGAGGCTATCTGCCCCACTGACACATGCCACACAGACACTCCAAGGCACACACCGACACACACAAGCACTCACCAATACCAACACACCAACACCAACACATACCAATACCAATACCAACACACACCAACACCGGCACCAACACTTAAGCATTGCAATGTGATGCAGTGGGCATGGCACCCAGGTGAAGTCAACAAACCAAGGGGAGGGTTAGTATGGCATGGATGAGGCTATCTGCCCCACTGACACATGCCACACAGACACTCCAAGGCACACACCGACACACACAAGCACTCACCAATACCAACACACCAACACCAACACATACCAATACCAATACCAACACACACCAACACCGGCACCAACACTTAAGCATTGCAATGTGATGCAGTGGGCATGGCACCCAGGTGAAGTCAACAAACCAAGGGGAGGGTTAGTATGGCATGGATGAGGCTATCTGCCCCACTGACACATGCCACACAGACACTCCAAGGCACACACCGACACACACAAGCACTCACCAATACCAACACACCAACACCAACACATACCAATACCAATACCAACACACACCAACACCGGCACCAACACTTAAGCATTGCAATGTGATGCAGTGGGCATGGCACCCAGGTGAAGTCAACAAACCAAGGGGAGGGTTAGTATGGCATGGATGAGGCTATCTGCCCCACTGACACATGCCACACAGACACTCCAAGGCACACACCGACACACACAAGCACTCACCAATACCAACACACCAACACCAACACATACCAATACCAATACCAACACACACCAACACCGGCACCAACACTTAAGCATTGCAATGTGATGCAGTGGGCATGGCACCCAGGTGAAGTCAACAAACCAAGGGGAGGGTTAGTATGGCATGGATGAGGCTATCTGCCCCACTGACACATGCCACACAGACACTCCAAGGCACACACCGACACACACAAGCACTCACCAATACCAACACACCAACACCAACACATACCAATACCAATACCAACACACACCAACACCGGCACCAACACTTAAGCATTGCAATGTGATGCAGTGGGCATGGCACCCAGGTGAAGTCAACAAACCAAGGGGAGGGTTAGTATGGCATGGATGAGGCTATCTGCCCCACTGACACATGCCACACAGACACTCCAAGGCACACACCGACACACACAAGCACTCACCAATACCAACACACCAACACCAACACATACCAATACCAATACCAACACACACCAACACCGGCACCAACACTTAAGCATTGCAATGTGATGCAGTGGGCATGGCACCCAGGTGAAGTCAACAAACCAAGGGGAGGGTTAGTATGGCATGGATGAGGCTATCTGCCCCACTGACACATGCCACACAGACACTCCAAGGCACACACCGACACACACAAGCACTCACCAATACCAACACACCAACACCAACACATACCAATACCAATACCAACACACACCAACACCGGCACCAACACTTAAGCATTGCAATGTGATGCAGTGGGCATGGCACCCAGGTGAAGTCAACAAACCAAGGGGAGGGTTAGTATGGCATGGATGAGGCTATCTGCCCCACTGACACATGCCACACAGACACTCCAAGGCACACACCGACACACACAAGCACTCACCAATACCAACACACCAACACCAACACATACCAATACCAATACCAACACACACCAACACCGGCACCAACACTTAAGCATTGCAATGTGATGCAGTGGGCATGGCACCCAGGTGAAGTCAACAAACCAAGGGGAGGGTTAGTATGGCATGGATGAGGCTATCTGCCCCACTGACACATGCCACACAGACACTCCAAGGCACACACCGACACACACAAGCACTCACCAATACCAACACACCAACACCAACACATACCAATACCAATACCAACACACACCAACACCGGCACCAACACTTAAGCATTGCAATGTGATGCAGTGGGCATGGCACCCAGGTGAAGTCAACAAACCAAGGGGAGGGTTAGTATGGCATGGATGAGGCTATCTGCCCCACTGACACATGCCACACAGACACTCCAAGGCACACACCGACACACACAAGCACTCACCAATACCAACACACCAACACCAACACATACCAATACCAATACCAACACACACCAACACCGGCACCAACACTTAAGCATTGCAATGTGATGCAGTGGGCATGGCACCCAGGTGAAGTCAACAAACCAAGGGGAGGGTTAGTATGGCATGGATGAGGCTATCTGCCCCACTGACACATGCCACACAGACACTCCAAGGCACACACCGACACACACAAGCACTCACCAATACCAACACACCAACACCAACACATACCAATACCAATACCAACACACACCAACACCGGCACCAACACTTAAGCATTGCAATGTGATGCAGTGGGCATGGCACCCAGGTGAAGTCAACAAACCAAGGGGAGGGTTAGTATGGCATGGATGAGGCTATCTGCCCCACTGACACATGCCACACAGACACTCCAAGGCACACACCGACACACACAAGCACTCACCAATACCAACACACCAACACCAACACATACCAATACCAATACCAACACACACCAACACCGGCACCAACACTTAAGCATTGCAATGTGATGCAGTGGGCATGGCACCCAGGTGAAGTCAACAAACCAAGGGGAGGGTTAGTATGGCATGGATGAGGCTATCTGCCCCACTGACACATGCCACACAGACACTCCAAGGCACACACCGACACACACAAGCACTCACCAATACCAACACACCAACACCAACACATACCAATACCAATACCAACACACACCAACACCGGCACCAACACTTAAGCATTGCAATGTGATGCAGTGGGCATGGCACCCAGGTGAAGTCAACAAACCAAGGGGAGGGTTAGTATGGCATGGATGAGGCTATCTGCCCCACTGACACATGCCACACAGACACTCCAAGGCACACACCGACACACACAAGCACTCACCAATACCAACACACCAACACCAACACATACCAATACCAATACCAACACACACCAACACCGGCACCAACACTTAAGCATTGCAATGTGATGCAGTGGGCATGGCACCCAGGTGAAGTCAACAAACCAAGGGGAGGGTTAGTATGGCATGGATGAGGCTATCTGCCCCACTGACACATGCCACACAGACACTCCAAGGCACACACCGACACACACAAGCACTCACCAATACCAACACACCAACACCAACACATACCAATACCAATACCAACACACACCAACACCGGCACCAACACTTAAGCATTGCAATGTGATGCAGTGGGCATGGCACCCAGGTGAAGTCAACAAACCAAGGGGAGGGTTAGTATGGCATGGATGAGGCTATCTGCCCCACTGACACATGCCACACAGACACTCCAAGGCACACACCGACACACACAAGCACTCACCAATACCAACACACCAACACCAACACATACCAATACCAATACCAACACACACCAACACCGGCACCAACACTTAAGCATTGCAATGTGATGCAGTGGGCATGGCACCCAGGTGAAGTCAACAAACCAAGGGGAGGGTTAGTATGGCATGGATGAGGCTATCTGCCCCACTGACACATGCCACACAGACACTCCAAGGCACACACCGACACACACAAGCACTCACCAATACCAACACACCAACACCAACACATACCAATACCAATACCAACACACACCAACACCGGCACCAACACTTAAGCATTGCAATGTGATGCAGTGGGCATGGCACCCAGGGGAAATCAAACAACCAAGGGGAGGGGGAGGATGGAATGGATAAAGCTATCTGCCCCACTAACACACCAAGTCACACACCAACCAACATAAACACACACACACACACACACACACACACACACACACACACACACACACACACAAACACTCACTAACACCAGCACACACACACAAGCACTCATCAACACCAACACACACAGACCAAAACCAACACACACAAGCACACCAACACACACACACACACCAAAACCTATACCATAAACTAATTCAACACTAACACCAACACCAGCACCTAAACCAAAACCAACACATACCAATACCGATACCAACACCAACACACACCAACACCGGCACCAACACTTAAGTATTGCAATGTGATGCAGTGGGCATGGCACCCAGGTGTAGTCAAACAACCCAAGGGAGGGGAAGGTTGGAAAGGATGAGGCTATCTGCCCCACTGACACACGCCACATGGATACACCAAGGCACACACCAACCAGCACCAACACACACACCAACAGCAACACAAACACACAAACGCACACCAACGCAACCCAAGACTCACCAACGCTCACCAACACCAACACACTCAAACCAACATGAACACTCACCAGCACCGATACCATCAACTACACCAACACTAAAACCAAGACACACCAACACAACCCAAGACTCACCAACGCTCACCAACACCAACACACTCAAACCAACATGAACACTCACCAGCACCAATACCACCAACTACACCAAAACTAAAACCAACACACACCAACACAACCCAAGACTCACCAGCGCTCACCAACACCAACACACTCAAACCAACATGAACACTCACCAACACCAATACCATCAACTACACATACACTAAAACCAACACACACCAACACAACCCAAGACTCACCAACGCTCACCAGCACCAACACACTCAAACCAACATGAACACTCACCAGCACCAATACCACCAACTACACATACACTAAAACCTAGACACACCAACACAACCCAAGACTCACCAACGCTCACCAACACCAACACACTCACACCAACATGAACACTCACCAGCACCAATACCATCAACTACACCAACATGAACACACACCAACACAACCCAAGACTCACCAACGCTCACCAAGACCAACACACTCAAACCAACATGAACACACACCAACACCAATACCATCAACTACACCAACACTAAAACCAACACACACCAACACAACCCAAGACTCACCAACGCTCACCAACACCAACACACTCAAACCAACATGAGCACTCACCAGCACCAATACCATCAACTACACCAACACTAAAACCAACACACACCAACACAACCCAAGACTCACCAACGCTCACCAACACCAACACACTCAAACCAACATGAACACACACCAACACCAAAACCATCAACTACACCAACACTAAAACCAACACACACCAACACAACCCAAGACTCACCAACGCTCACCAACACCAACACACTCAAACCAACATGAACACTCACTACACCAAAACTAAAACCAACACACACCAACACAACCTAAGACTCATCAACGCTCACCAACACCAACACACTCAAACCAACATGAACACTCACCAGCACCAATACCACCAACTACACCAACACTAAGACCAACACACACCAGCACCGGCACCAACACCAAAGCATTGCAATGTGATGCAGTGGGCATGGCACCCAGGAGAAGTCAAAGAAGCCAAGCAACCCAGGGGAGGGTAAGGATAGAACACGTGAGGCTATCTGCCCCAATGACACACGCCACACAGACACACCAAGGCACACACAAACCAGCACCAACACACACACCAACACACACCAACACCAATACCATCAACTACACCAACAAACTCACGTCAACACCAGCACACACACAAGCACTCACCAACACCAACACAGAATCACACCAACACCAACACACACCAACACCCAAGCATTGCAATGTGACGCAGTGGTCATGGCACCCAGGTAAAGTCAAACAACCCAGGGGAGGGGAAGGTTGGAAAGGATGAGGCTATCTGCCCCACTGACACATCCACAAAGACACACCAAGGCACACACAAACCAACATCAACACACACAAGCACTCACCAACATCAACACACATCAACACCAAAACACACACACGCACACAAACACTCACCAACACACACACACACATCAACACCAACACACACACAAGCACACACCAATCCACACAACAACACACTCAAAAACACATACCAATACCAATACCAACACCAACACCAACACTCACCAACACTCACCAACACTCACCAACACTTACCAACACTCACCAACACCAACACACACACACCAACGCGCACACCAACACACTCACACACCAACGCCAAAAACAACCCCAACACACACCAACACCAATACTATCAACTACTCTGAACACGAAAACAAACACCGGCACCAACAACCGAGCATTGCAATGTGATGCAGTGGGCATGGCACTCAGGTGAAGTCAAACAAGTCAAACAACCCAGGGGAGGAGAAGGATGGCATGGATAAGGCTATCTGCCCCACTGACACACCAAGGCACACACCAACCAACATCAACATACACACGCGCAGATACTCACCAACACCAGCACACACACACAAGCACTCACCAACACACACACACACACACACACACACACACACACACACACCGAAACCAACACACACACGCACTCACCAACACACACCAACACACACCAACACCAATACCATAAACTACTCCAACTCCAACACCAGCACCAGCACCTGGCACACGCCACACAGACAGACCAAGGCACGCACCAACCAACGCCAACAGACGCCAACATACACAAGCACTCACCAACACACACACACCAAAAACAACACACACACAAGCACTCACCAACACACACACACACACACACACACACACACACACACACACCAAAAACAATACACGCACAAGCACTCACCAACACACACACACCAAAAACAACACACACAAGCACACCAACACCAACACACACACACCAACACCAACACCAACACATACCAACAACAACACCCAACACCCGAGCATTGCAATGTGACGCAGTGGGCATGGCACCCAGGTGAAGTCAAACAACCCAGGGGAGGAGAAGGATGGAAAGGATGAGGCTATCTGCCCCACTGACATGAACATCATCGCTGACGACGACCTTCGCATCATTCTTGAGCCCCTCTCGAAGAAGCCGGGCGTAAAGTTCACACTCATCTGCGGTATGTACCCCTGTTTTTAAATACAAGTTCGCACTCATCTGCGGTATGTACCCCTGTTTTTAAATACAAGTTCGCACTCATCTGCGGTATGTACCCCTGTTTTTAAATACAAGTTCGCACTCATCTGCGGTATGTACCCCTGTTTTTAAATACAAGTTCGCACTCATCTGCGGTATGTACCCCTGTTTTTAAATACATGTTCGCACTCCACTGTGGTATGTAGCTCTGTTTTAAAATACTTGATAAAGACTTGATCCTCATAACTATGGTTGCGTGTTCGCATCATTCTTGAGCCCCTCTCAAATGAGCTGGGCGTAAAGTTCACACTCCACTGCGGTATGTAGCTCTGTTTTCAAATACTTGATAAAAGACTTGATCCTCATAACTATGTTTGCGTGCTCGCATCATTCTTGAGCCCCTCTAAATGAGCTGGGCGTAAAGTTCACACCTCCACCTGCGGAATGTTAGCTCTGTTTTCAAATACTTGATAAAAGACTTGATCCTCATAACTATGTTTGCGTGCTCGCATCATTCTTGAGCCCCTCTCAAATGAGCTGGGCGTAAAGTTCACACTCCACTGCGGTATGTAGCTCTGTTTTCAAATACTTGATAAAAGACTTGATCCTCATAACTATGTTTGCGTGCTCGCATCATTCTTGAGCCCCTCTCAAATGAGCTGGGCGTAAAGTTCACACTCCACTGCGGAATGTAGCTCTGTTTTCAAATACTTGATAAAGACTTGATCCTCATAACTATGTTTGCGTGCTCGCATCCATTCTTGACCCCTCTCAAATGAGCTGGGGCGTAAGTTCACACTCCACTGCGGTATGTAGCTCTGTTTTCAAATACTTGATAAAAGACTTGATCCTCATAACTATGTTTGCGTGCTCGCATCATTCTTGAGCCCCTCTCAAATGAGCTGGGCGTAAAGTTCACACTCCACTGTGGTATGTACCCCTGTTTTAAAATACTTGATAAAGACTTGATCCTCATAACTATGTTTGCGTGTTTGCATCATTCTTGAGCCCCTCTCGAATGAGCTGGGCGTAATGTTCACACTCCACTGTGGTATGTAGCTCTGTTTTCAAAATAATTGAAAAGGACTTGATCACTATTTCTATATTTGCTTATTTGCATCATTCTAGAGCCCTTCTTGAAGAAGCTGGACGTAAAGTTCACACTCACGTGTGATATGAACGTAAAGTTCACACTCACGTGATATGGACGTAAAGTTCACACTCACGTGATATGGACGTAAAGTTCACACTCACGTGATATGGACGTAAAGTTCACACTCACGTGATATGGATGTAAAGTTCACACTCACGTGATATGGACGTAAAGTTCACACTCTCGTGTGATATGAACCTCTGTTTTTTAACTACTTGATAAGGAATTGATCCTTGTTACTATGATGATGATGATGATTACATTTTCCTGGTTTCCATTCTGTGGTATGTAGCTCTGTTTTTTGAATACTTGATAAGGACTTGATCCACCTAAGTATGTTTGCTTGTTTGAATTATCCTTGGGTCTCTCTCAAATGTAAACTTCGCCCCCATCTGTGGTATATATATATGTATATGTATATATGTATATATATATACATATATATATATATATATATATATATATATATGTAAACTTCACCCCCATCTGTGGTATATATATATATATATATATATATATATATATATATATATATATATATATATTCTTATCTATGTATGTGCGCTTGTTGTTTTCGCTTGTTTTTAAATGTGCTTGAACCAGGCTTGCATTTTATATATGTATATATAAATATATTATTGTCTATGTATGTGCCCTTCTGCTCCTACCACCATCCATCTCTGCACGAGGAATCATCCTACTCTACTATTTCTGGCCCTCTACCGACTACTATGATATGTAAAACAAATTGTATGCAGATTTACTTTGCTTGAACACACACACATACAAACACACACGCACGCTAACCCTCCTCGCTCTTCTCTCCCCCTCCTGATCCTACCACTATCTATCTCTGCACGTGGAACTATCCTTTGCCGACTCTCCTCGCCCTCTGAAGACTGTTGCCGTGAGTACATATTGCATTCAAGGTTGCAGGGTGAAGGGTGAAGGGTGAGGGTCTGTTTGTGTGTAGCGATATTTAATACACACATTGCATTGTCATAGGCAGGCCATAGTAGGAACCATCCTTTGCTAATGTGCCTCGCCCTCTAATGACTGTTGCCATGAGTATATTATTGCATATAAGGGTGAATTCTATTGTGTGTAGCGATATTCAATACATACGTTGCATTGTCATAGGCAGGCCATAGTAGGAACCATCCTTTGCTAATGTGCCTCGCCCTCTAATGACTGTTGCCATGAGTATATTATTGCATATAAGGGTGAATTCTGTTTGTGTGTAGCGATATTCAATACATACATTGCATTGTCATAGGCAGGCCATAGTAGGAACCATCCTTTGCTAATGTGCCTCGCCCTCTAATGACTGTTGCCATGAGTATATTATTGCATATAAGGGTGAATTCTGTTTGTGTGTAGCGATATTCAATACATACATTGCATTGTCATAGGCGGGCCATAGTAGGAACCATCCTTTGCTAATGTGCCTCGCCCTCTAATGACTGTTGCCATGAGTATATTATTGCATACCGGTACAAGGGTGAATTCTGTTTGTGTGTAGCGATATTCAATACATACATTGCATTGTCATAGGCAGGCCATAGTAGGAACCATCCTTTGCTAATGTGCCTCGCCCTCTAATGACTGTTGCCGTGAGCATATTATTGCATACCGGTACAAGGGTGAATTCTGTTTGTGTGTAGCGATATTCAATACATACATTGCATTGTCATAGGCAGGACATAGTAGGAACCATCCTTTGCTAATGTGCCTCGCCCTCTAATGACTGTTGCCATGAGTATATTATTGCATATAAGGGTGAATTCTGTTTGTGTGTAGCGATATTTAATACATACATTGCATTGTCATAGGCAGGCCATAGTAGGAACCATCCTTTGCTAATGTGCCTCGCCCTCTAATGACTGTTGCCATGAGTATATTATTGCATACCGGTACAAGGGTGAATTCTGTTTGTGTGTAGCGATATTCAATACATACATTGCATTGTCATAGGCAGGCCATAGTAGGAACCATCCTTTGCTAATGTGCCTTGCCCTCAAATGACTGTTGCCATGAGTATATTATTGCACATAAGGGTGAATTCTGTTTGTGTGTAGCGATATTCAATACATACATTGCATTGTCATAGGCGGGCCATAGTAGGAACCATCCTTTGCTAATGTGCCTCGCCCTTTAATGACTGTTGCCATGAGTATATTATTGCATACCGGTACAAGGGTGAATTCTGTTTGTGTGTAGCGATATTCAATACATACATTGCATTGTCATAGGCAGGCCATAGTAGGAACCATCCTTTGCTAATGTGCCTTGCCCTCAAATGACTGTTGCCATGAGTATATTATTGCACATAAGGGTGAATTCTGTTTGTGTGTAGCGATATTCAATACATACATTGCATTGTCATAGGCAGGCCATAGTAGGAACCATCCTTTGCTAATGTGCCTCGCCCTCTAATGACTGTTGCCGTGAGCATATTATTGCATACCGGTACAAGGGTGAATTTGTTTGTGTGTAGTGATATTCAATACATACATTGCATCGTCATAGGCAGGACATAGTAGGAACCATCCTTTGCTAATGTGCCTCGCCCTCTAATGACTGTTGCTATGAGTATATTATTGCATATAAGGGTGAATTCTGTTTGTGTGTAGCGATATTTAATACATACATTGCATTGCCATAGGCAGGCCATAGTAGGAACCATCCTTTGCTAATGTGCCTCGCCCTCTAATGACTGTTGCCATGAGTATATTATTTCATATAAGGGTGAATTCTGTTTGTGTGTAGCGATATTCAATACATCCTTTGCATGTCATAGGCAGGACATAGTAGGAACCATCCTTTGCTAATGTGCCTCGCCCTCTAATGACTGTTGCCATGAGCATATTATTGCATACCGGTACAAGGGTGAATTCTGTTTGTGTGTAGTGATATTCAATACATACATTGCATCGTCATAGGCAGGACATAGTAGGAACCATCCTTTGCTAATGTGCCTCGCCCTCTAAGGACTGTTGCTATGAGTATATTATTGCATATAAGGGTGAATTCTGTTTGTGTGTAGCGATATTTAATACATACATTGCATTGCCATAGGCAGGCCATAAGTAGGACCATCCTTGCTAATGTGGCCTCGCCTCTAATGACTGTTGCCATGAGTATCTTTTTTGCATATAAGGGTGAATTCTGTTTGTGTGTAGCGATATTCAATACATACATTGCATTGTCATAGGCAGGCCCATAGGTACCCCCCCCCCCCCCGACCCCCGAACCATCCTTTGTAATTGTGGCGCCTCGCACCTCTAATGCTGTTGCCATGAGTCGTATTATTGCATATAAGGTGGAATATGTTTGTGTTGAGCGATATTCACTACATACATTGATTGTCATAGGACGGCCATAGGAGGAAAACCATCCTTTGCTAATGTGCCTCGCCCTCTAATGACTGTTGCCATGAGTATATTATTGCATATAAGGGTGAATTCGTTTGTGTGTAGCGTATCAATCCATACATTGCATTTTGCATAGGCGGGTCCTAGTAGGAAAACCTCCTTTGATAATGTGCCTCGCCCGCATAATGATGTTTGCAGAGGTATAATATTGCCAACCGGTTTACAAGGGTGAATTCTGTTGTGTTGTAGCGATTCAATAAATGACATTGCATTGCCATAGGCAGGCCATAGTAGGAACCATCCTTTGCTAATGTGCCTCGCCCTCTAATGACTGTTGCCGTGAGCATATTATTGCATACCGGTACAAGGGTGAATTCTGTTTGTGTGTAGCGATATTCAATACATACATTGCATTGTCATAGGCAGGCCATAGTAGGAACCATCCTTTGCTAATGTGCCTCGCCCTCTAATGACTGTTGCCATGAGTATATTATTGCATATAAGGGTGAA
Organism: Chlamydomonas sp. ICE-L; assembly: GCA_013435795.1. Lineage (NCBI taxonomy): Eukaryota > Viridiplantae > Chlorophyta > Chlorophyceae > Chlamydomonadales > Chlamydomonadaceae > Chlamydomonas > Chlamydomonas sp. ICE-L. The sequence continues at coordinate 691,128 of JACBWV010000476.1, read as the reverse complement.
TTCTGTTTGTGTGTAGCGATATTTAATACATACATTGCATTGTCATAGGCAGGCCATAGTAGGAACCATCCTTTGCTAATGTGCCTCGCCCTCTAATGACTGTTGCCATGAGTATATTATTGCAGACCGGTTAAAGGGTTGAATTCTGTTGTGTTGTCGCGATATTTCAATAAATACATTGCTTGTCTAGGGCAAGGCCATTAGTAGGAACCATCCTTTGCTAATGTGCCTTGCCTCAATGACTGTGCCCTGAGTTATATTAATTGCACATAAGGGTTGAATTCTGTTTGTGTGAGCGATTATTCAATACATTAAAAAAAAAAAACATTGGGGGGGGGGGGGGGGGGGGGGGGGGCAAACATTTTGGGGGGGGGTTTTTCCCCCCAAAATAGGGGGGGGGGGGGGGGGGGTGGGGGGGGGCGGGGGGGGGGGGGGCCCCATAGTAGGAAATCCTTTGCTAATGTGCCTCGCCCCTTTAAGGACTGTTGCCTGAGTAATTCATGCATACAGGTACAAGGGTGAATTCTGTTTGTGTGGTAGCGATATTCAATCATAATTGCATTGTCATAGGCAGGAGGGGGACATAGTAGATTAGAAAACCATTCCTGTGCTACGTGCCTCGCCCTACTACTGACTAGTTGCCATGGTATGTTATTGCATATAAGGGTGAATTCTGTTTGTGTGTAGCGATATTCAATACATACATTGCATTGCCATAGGCAGGCCATAGTAGGAACCATCCTTTGCTAATGTGCCTCGCCCTCTAATGACTGTTGCCGTGAGCATATATTGCATACCGGTACAAGGGTGACATTCGGTGTGGTGTAGCGGATCAATACATTACATTGCATTGTCATAGGCAGTCCATTAGTAGGAAACACATCTTTGCTAAATGGCATTGGACCTCTAAGACGGTTGCATTAGTGTAGTAATGCCATATAAGGGTGAATTCTGTTTGTGTGTAGCGATATCAATTACATACATGCATTTGCCATGCAGGGCCATAGTAGGAACATCCGTGCTAATGTGCCTCGCCCTCTAATGACTGTTGCCGTGAGCATATTATTGCATACCGGTACAGGGTGAATTCTGTTTGTGTGTAGCGATATTCAATACATACATTGCATTGTCATAGGCAGGCCATAGTAGAAACAATCTTCGCTATGTGACCTCGCCTCTAATGATGTTGCCATGAGTATATTATTGCCTATAAGTGTGAATCGTTGTGTGTAGCGATATTTAATACATACATTGCATTGCCATAGGCAGGCCATAGTAGGAACCATCCTTTGCTAATGTGCCTCGCCCTCTAATGACTGTTGCCATGAGTATATTATTGCATACCGGTACAAGGGTGAATTCTGTTTGTGTGTAGCGATATTTAATACATACATTGCATTGCCATAGGCAGGCCATAGTAGGAACCATCCTTTGCTAATGTGCCTCGCCCTCTAATGACTGTTGCCATGAGCATATTATTGCATACCGGTAACAATGGGTGAATTCGTTGTGTGTAGCGATTATTTACACATACATGGCATTGTTAGGCAGGCCATAGTAGGAAACCATCTTGCTAATGTTGCCTCGGCACTCTAATGCCTGTTGCCATGAGTTTATACTATTGAATATAAGGGTGAATTCTGTTGGTGTAGCGCTATTCACTAACATACATTGCTTGTTCAGAGGCAGGCCACATAGTAGGAACAGCCTATTGCAATGTGCCTCCGCCCTCAAAATGACTGTTGCCATTGAGTAATATTGCACATAAGGGTGGAATCTCTGTTTGGATGTAACCGTATTCAATACATTACATTGCATTGTTCATAGGCGGGCCATAGTAGGAAACCAGCCTTTTGCTAATGTTGCCTCGCCCCTCTAACGACTGTTGCATGATGTAAATTATTGCATATAAGGGTGAATTGTTGTGTGTAGCGATATCAATACATACATGCATTGCCATGGCAGGCCATAGTAGGAACCCATCCTTGCTAATGTCGCCTCGCCCTCTAATGACTGTGCCATGAGTTCTAGTATTGCATACCGGTACAAGGGAGGAAATTCTGTTGGGTGTGTTTGTAGCGATATTCAATACCATACATTGCATTGTACATAAGCGACCAGAAGTAGAACCATCCTTTGCTAATGTGCCTCGCCCCCTCTAATGACTTGCCGTGAGTGTATATTGCATATAAGGTGTTGAATCTGTTTGGTGTATTCGATATTCAAAAAACATTGCTTGTCATAGGAAGGGCCATAGTCGGAAAACCATCATTTGCTAATGGGCTCGCCTCCCTCTAATGATGTTGCCTGATGTATATTATTGCCATACCGGTACAAGGGTTGATTCTGTTTCGTATGTGTGTAGCGGTGTAGCGATATTAAATTACATACATTGGCCTGTCATCGGCAGGCAATGTAGGAACCATCCTTTGCAATGTGCTCTCGCCCTCTTTGACTGTTGCCATGAGAATTATTGATATAAGTGTGAATTGCGTTTGTGTTTGTAGCGATTATTTCAATACATACTTGCATGCCATAGGCAGGCCATAGTAGGAACCATCCTTTGCTAATGTGCCTCGCCCTCTAATGACTGTTTCTGTGAGCATATTGTTGCATACTGGTACAAGGGCCATGAGTATATTATTGCATATAAGGGTGAATTCTATTTGTGTGTAGCGATATTCAATACATACATTGCATTGCCATAGGCAGGCCATAGTAGGAACCATCCTTTGCTAATGTGCCTCGCCCTCTAATGACTGTTGCCGTGAGCATATTATTGCATACCGGTACAAGGGTGAATTCTGTTTGTGTGTAGCGATATTCAATACATACATTGCATTGTCATAGGCAGGCCATAGTAGGAACCATCCTTTGCTAATGTGCCTCGCCCTCATAATGACTGTTGCTATGAGTATATTATTGCATGTAAGGGTGAATTCTGTTTGTGTGTAGCGATATTTAATACATACATTGCATTGCCATAGGCAGGCTATAGTAGGAACCATCCTTTGCTAATGTGCCTCGCCCTCTAATGACTGTTCCCGTGAGTATATTATTTCATATAAGGGTGAATTCTGTTTGTGTGTAGCGATATTCAATACATACTTTGCATGTCATAGGCAGGACATAGTAGGAACCATCCTTTGCTAATGTGCCTCGCCCTCTAATGACTGTTGCCGTGAGCATATTATTGCATACCGGTACAAGGGTGAATTCTGTTTGTGTGTAGTGATATTCAATACATACATTGCATTGTCATAGGCAGGACATAGTAGGAACCATCCTTTGCTAATGTGCCTCGCCCTCTAATGACTGTTGCCATGAGTATATTATTGCATATAAGGGTGAATTCTGTTTGTGTGTAGTGATATTCAATACATACATTGCATTGTCATAGGCAGGCCATAGTAGGAACCATCCTTTGCTAATTTGCCTCGCCCTCTAATGACTGTTGCCAGAGTATATTAGTGCAGAATAGGTGGCAATTCTGTTTTGTGCTGTATCGATTTTTATACATAACATTGACATTGCCATAGGCAGGCACATGTAGAAACCTCCTGTGCTAATGTGCCTCGCCCTCTAATGACTGTTGCCATGAGTATATTATGCATATAGGTGGAATTCTGTTTAGTGTTAGCGATATTTATACCATACATTTGCATTGCCATAGGCAGCCATAGTAGAAGGAAACCATCCTTTGACTAAGTGCCTCGCCCTCTTAATGACTGTTGCCGTGAGCATATTATTGCATACCGGTACAAGGGTGAATTCGGTTTGTGTGTAGCAATATTCAATACATACATTGCATTGTCATAGCAGGCCATAGTAGGAAACCATCCTTTGCTAATGTGCCTCGCCCTCTAAATGACTGGTGCTATAAGTATATTATGCATATAAGGGGTGAATTCTGTTTGTGTGTAGCGATATTGCAATACATACATTGCATTGCCATAGGCAGGCCATAGTAGGAACCATCCTTTGCTAATGTGCCTCGCCCTCTAATGACTGTTGCTGTGAGCATATTATTGCATACCGGTACAAGGGTGAATTCTGGTTTGTGTGCGCGATATTCAATACATACATTGCATTGTCCATAGGCAGGACATAGTAGGAACCATCCTTTGCTAATGTGCCTCGCCCTCTAATGACTGTTGCCATGAGTATATTATTGCATATAAGGGTGAATTCTGTTTGTGTGTAGCGATATTCAATACATACATTGCATTGCCATAGGCAGGCCATAGTAGGAACCATCCTTTGCTAATGTGCCTCGCCCTCTAATGACTGTTGCCGTGAGCATATTATTGCATACCGGTACAAGGGTGAATTCTGTTTGTGTGTAGCGATATTCAATACATACATTGCATTGTCATAGGCAGGCCATAGTAGGAACCATCCTTTGCTAATGTGCCTCGCCCTCTAATGACTGTTGCTATGAGTATATTATTGCATATAAGGGTGAATTCTGTTTGTGTGTAGCGATATTTAATACATACATTGCATTGCCATAGGCAGGCCATAGTAGGAACCATCCTTTGCTAATGTGCCTCGCCTCTAAGGACTGTTGCCGTGAGTATATTATCTACTAAGGTGAATTCTGTTGTGTTGTATAGACGATATTCAAATACATACTTAATGTCTAGGCAGGACCATAGTAGGAACCATCCTTTGTAATGTGCATCGCCCTTAATGACTGTGGCCGTGAGCATTATGCATACCGGACACAGGTGAATTGTTTGTGTTGTAGTGACTACATACATACATTGCATGTCATAGGCAGGACATAGTAGGAACCATCCCTTTGTAAGTGCCTCGCCCTCTAATGGACTGATGCTAATGAGTATTAGTGCATATAAGGGTGAATTCTGTTTGTGTGTAGCGATATTTAATACAGTTAATTGCATTGCCATAGCCGGCCATAGTAGGAACATCCTTGCTAAGGCCTCGCCCTCTAAGGATGTTGACATGAGTATATTATTTCATATAAGGGGAATTCTGTTGTGTGTAGCGATATTCATAACATCTTTGCATGTCATAGCAGGACATAGTAGGAACATCCTTTGTAATGTGCCTCGCCCTCTTAATGACTGGGTGGCCATGAGCATATTCTTGCCATACAGGGTACAAGGGTTGAATTCTTTTGTGTGTAGTGATATTCATACATACATTGCATCGTATAGGCAGGACATAGTAGAACCATCCTTTGCTAATTTGCCTCGCCCTCTAATGACTGTTGCCATGAGTATATTATTGCATATAAGGGTGAATTCTGTTTGTGTGTAGCGATATTTAATACATACATTGCATTGCCATAGGCAGGCCATAGTAGGAACCATCCTTTGCTAATGTGCCTCGCCCTCTAATGACTGTTGCCATGAGTATATTATTGCATATAAGGGTGAATTCTGTTTGTGTGTAGCGAATATTCATACATAATGCATTGCCATAGGCAGGCCCATAGTAGAACATCCTTTGCTAAGGTGCTGCGGCCCTTAATGACGTTGCCGTGAGCATATTTTGCATACCGGTACAAGGTGAATTCTGTTTGTGGTAGCCGATATTCAATAATATATTGCATTGTCATAGGCAGGGCCATAGTAGGAACCATCCTTGCTAATTGCTCGCCTTAATGAATGTTGCCATGAGTATATTATTGCATATAAGGGTGAATTCTGTTTGTGTGTAGCGATATTCAATACATACATTGCATTGTCATAGGCAGGCCATAGTAGGAACCATCCTTTGCTAATGTGCCTCGCCCTCTAATGACTGTTGCTATGAGTATATTATTGCATATAAGGGTGAATTCTGTTTGTGTGTAGCGATATTTCAATACATACATTGCATTGCCATAGGCAGGCCATAGTAGGAACCATCCTTTGCTAATGTGCCTCGCCCTCTAATGACTGTTGCCATGAGTATATTATTTCATATAAGGGTGAATTCTGTTTGTGTGTAGCGATATTCAATACATACATTGCATTGTCATAGGCAGGCCATAGTAGGAACCATCCTTTGCTAATGTGCTCGCCCTCTAATGACTGTTGCATGAGTTATATTATTGCAGTACAAGGGTGAATTCTGTTTGTGTGTAGCGATATTTAATACATACATTGCATTGTCATAGGCAGGCCATAGTAGGAACCATCCTTTGCTAATGTGCCTCGCCCTCTAATGACTGTTGCCATGAGTATATTATTTCATATAAGGTTGAATTCTAGTTTGTGTGTAAGCGATATTCAATACATACATTGCATTGCCATAGGCAGGACATAGTAGGAACCATCCTTTGCTAATGTGCCTCGCCCTCTAATGACTGTTGCCTATGAGTATATTATTGCATATAAGGGTGAATTCCTGTTTGTGTGTAGTGATATTCAATACATACATTGCATTGCATAGGCAGGGCCATAGTAGGAACCATCCTTTGCTAATGTGCCTCGCCCTCTAATGACGTGCCAGGTGGAGTAATCATTCATATACGGGGTGACATTCTTGTTGGTGTGTAGCGATATTCAATACATACTTTGCATGTCATAGGCAGGCCATAGTAGGAACCATCCTTTGCTAATGTGCCTCGCCCTCTAATGACTGTTGCCGTGAGCATATTATTGCATACCGGTACAAGGGTGAATTCTGTTTGTGTGTAGATATTCAATACATACATTGCATGTTCAAGGCAGGA
>JACBWV010000476.1:626359-682538 GCA_013435795.1 Chlamydomonas sp. ICE-L | reverse complement strand
AGTCATTAGAGGGCGAGGCACATTAGCAAAGGATTGTTCCTACTATGGCCTGCCTATGCAATGCAATGTATGTATTAATATCGCTACACACAAAACGAATTCAACCTTACGTATGCAATAATATACATGGCAACAGTCATTAGAGGCGAGGCACATTAGCAAAGGATGGTTCCTACTATGGCCTGCCTATGGCAATGCAATGTATGTATTAAATATCGCTACACACAAACGAATTCACCTATATGCAAAAATATACTATGGCAACAGTCATTAGAGGGCGAGGCACATTAGCAAAGGATGGTTCCTACTATGGCCTGCCTAGCAATGCAATGTATGTATTGAATATCGCTACACACAAACAGAATTCACCCTGTAGTATGCAATAATATACTCAGGCAACAGTCATAGAGGGCGAGGCACATTAGCAAAGGATGGTTCCTACTATGGCCGCCTATGACAATGCAATGTATGTATTGAATATCGCTACACACAAACAGAATTCACCCCTATATCAATAATACTCAGGCAACAGTCATTAGAGGGCGAGCACATTAGCAAAGGATGGTTTCCTACTGGTGCCTATGACAATGCAATGTATGTATTGAATATCGCTACAACACAACAGAATTCACCCTTATATGCAATAATATACTCATGGCAACAGTCATTAGAGGGCGAGGCAATTAGCAAAGGATGGTTCTACTATGCCTGCCTATGACAATGCAATGTTGTATTGAATATCCTACACACAACAGAATTACACCTTATATGCAATAATATCTCAGGCAACAGTCATTAGAGGGCGAGGCACATTAGCAAAGGATGGTTCCTACTATGGCCTGCCTATGACAATGCAAATATGTATTGAATACGCTACACACAAACAGAATTCACCCTATATGCAATTATATACCATGGCAACAGTCATTAGAGGGCGAGGCACATGACAAAGGATGGTTCCTCTATGCTGCTCCTGGCATGCAATGTATGTATAATATCGCTACACACAAACAGAATTACCCTTATATGCAATAATATACTCTAGCAACAGTCATTAGAGGGCGAGGCACATTAGCAAAGGATGGTTCCTACTATGCCTGCCTATGGCAATGCAATGTATGTATTGAATATCGCTACACACAAAAGAATTCACCCTTATATGCAATAATATCTCATGGCAACAGTCATTAGAGGGCGAGGCACATTAGCAAAGGATGGTTCCTACTATGGCCTGCTATGCAATGCAATGTATTTATTGAATATCGCTACACACAAACAGAATTCACCCTTATATGCAATAATAACTCATGGCAACAGTCATTAGAGGGCGAGGCACATTAGCAAAGGATGGTTCTACTATGGCCTGCTATGGCAATGCAATGTATGTATTGAATATCGCTACACACAAACAGAATTCACCCTTACTATGCAATAATATACTCATGGCAACAGTCATTAGAGGGCGAGGCCATTAGCAAAGGATGGTTTCTACTATGGCCTCCTGACAAAGCAATGTATGTATTGAATATCGCTAACACACAAACAGAATTCACCCTTATATGCAAAAATATATCATGGCAACAGTCATTAGGGGCGAGGCACATTAGCAAAGGATGGTTCTACTATGGCCTGCCTATGGCAATGCAATGTATGTATTGAATATCGCTACACACAAACAGAATTCACCCTTATATGCAATAATATACTCATGGCAACAGTCATTAGAGGGCGAGGCACATTAGCAAAGGATGGTTCCTACTATGGCGCCTATGACATGCAAATGTATTGAATATCGCTACACACAAACAGAATTCACCCCTATGCAATATAACTCAGGAACAGTCATTAGAGGGAGGACATTAGCAAAGGATGGTTCCTACTATGGCCTGCCTATGGAATGCAATGTATGTATTAATATCGCTACACACAAACAGAATTCACCCTTATATGCAATAATATACTCATGCAACAGTCATTAGAGGGCGAGGCACATTAGCAAGGATGGTCCTACTATGGCCTGCCTATGACAATGCAATGTATGTATTGAATATCGCTAAACACAACAGAATTCACCCTTATATGCAATAATATACTCATGGCAACAGTCATTAGGAGGCGAGGCACATTAGCAAAGGATGGTTCCTACTATGGCCTGCCTATGACAATGCAATGTATGTATTGAATATCGCTACACACAAACAGAATTCACCCTTATATGCAAAAAATACTCATGGCAAACGTCATTAGAGGGCGAGGCACATTAGCCAGGATGGTTCCTACTATGGCCTGCCTATGCAATGCAATGTATGTATTAAATTCGCTACACACAACAAGAATTCACCCCTATATGCATAATATACTCATGCAACAGTCATTAGAGGGCGAGGCACATTAGCAAAGGATGGTTCCTACTATGCCTGCCTATGACATGCAATGTATGTATTGAATATCCTACACACAAACAGAATTCACCCTTTACGTATGCAATAATATCTCATGGCAACAGTCATTAGAGGGCGAGGCACATTAGCAAAGGATGGTTCCTACTATGCTGCCATGACATGCAAAGATTTGTATTGAATATCGCTACACACAAACAGAATTCACCCTATATGAATAATATACTCATGGCAACAGTCATTAGAGGGCGAGGCACATTAGCAAAGGATGGTTCCTACTATGGCCTGCCTATGGCAATGCAATGTATGTTAAATATCGCTACACACAACAGATTCACCTTATATGCAATAATATATCATGCACAGTCATTAGAGGCGAGGACATTAGCAAAGGTGGTTCCTACTATGCTGCCTATGCATGCAATGTATGTATTGAAATCCTACACACAAACAGAATTCACTTATATGCAAATAATACTCAGGCAACAGTCATTAGAGGGCGAGGCACATTAGCAAAGGATGGTTCCTAATATGCCTGCCTATGACAATGCAATGTATGTATTGAATATCGCTACACACAAACAGAATTCACCCTTATATGCAATAATATACTCAGGCACAGTCATTAGAGGGCGAGGCACATTAGCAAAGGATGGTTCCTACTATGGCTGCCTATGGCAATGCAATATGATGTATAATATCGCTACACACAAACAGAATTCACCCTTATATGCCATAATATACTCATGCAACAGTCATTAGAGGGCGAGGCCCATTAGCAAAGGATGGTTCCTACTAGCCTGCCTATGACATGCAATGTATGATTGAATATCGCTACACACAAACAGAATCACCCTTGTAGTATGCAATAATATCTCAGGCAACAGTCATTAAGGGCGAGGCACATTAGCAAGGATGGTTCCTACTATGGCCTGCCTATGGCAATGCAATGTATGTATTGAATATCGCTACACACAAACAGAATTCACCCTTTATGCAATAATATCTCATGGCAACAGTCCTTAGAGGGCGAGGCACATTAGCAAGGATGGTTCCTACTATGCCTGCCTATGACAATGCAATGTATGTATTGAATATCGCTACAACAAACAAATACCCTTGTACGTATGCAATATATCTCATGGCAACAGTCATTAGAGGGCGAGGCACATTAGCAAAGGATGGTTCCTACTATGGCCTGCCTATGCAATGCAATGTATGTATTGAATATCGCTACACACAAACAGAATTCAACTTATATGCAATAATATACTATGCAACAGTCATTAGAGGGCGAGGCACATTAGCAAAGGATGGTTCCTACTATGGCCTGCCTATGAAATGCAATGTATGTATTGAATATCGTACACACAAACCGAATTCACCCTTGTACGTATGCAATAATAACTCATGAACAGTCTAGAGGGCGAGGCACATTAGCAAAGGATGGTTCCTACTATGTCCCATTAGGCGCGGCGCCGGGCACCAGCAACAAGTAGGTGTGCGGTGGTGGTGTGGGCGGGTGGGTGTGGAGGGTGGGGGGGGGGATGCGGGCTCTGAGTGAGAACCTTTATCAGGTCGCCACCAGCACCAGCAACAAGTAGGTTGGGGGTGGTGGGTGGGCGTGTGTGTGGGGGGGGGTGGCGGGGATGCGGGGCTCTAGAGTGAGAACAAACCTTTAATCAGTCGCCAAAGGGAACCAGAAAAAAGGTAGGTAGGGGGTGGGTGTTGAGGGGGGGGGGGGGGTGGGGGGGGGGGGGGTGGGGGGGGGGGGGGGGGGTTAGACAGATGCGAGCTCTAGTGAAGTGCCAGCCTTATCAGGCGGACACCGGGAACTAGCAAAAAAGCAAGTAAGGTGGGGGGGGGGTGTGTAGGTGCGGGGTGGTGGGGTGGGTACGGTGGGTTTGTGGGGGAGGGAGGGGGGAGGGGAGGAGGGCGGGGGGGGGAAGGGGGGGGGGGGGGGGGGGGGGGGGGAGATGCGAGCTCTTAGAGTAAGAACCTTTATAGGCGGCACCGGGCCAATAGCAACAGTAGGTGGGGGGAGTGGGGGGGGGGGGGGGGGGAAGGGAGAGAAGAGATGCGAGGCTCTTAGAGTGACAACCTTCATCAGGCGGCACCAGGCACCAGCAACAAAAGCAAGTAGGTGGTGGGTGGGTGTGTAGGTGCGGGTGGGGCTGTGGGGGGAAGGGAGTGAGGGGGACGGGGAGGGAGGAGGCTGGGGGGGGGGGGGGGGGGGGGGAAGAGAGAGAGGGAAGATGAAAGCTTCTTAGATGCGACCTTCATCCGGGACACCGGGCACCAGCAACAAAAACAAGTAGGTGGTGGGTGGGTGTGGGTGGGTGGGTAGGTGCGGGTGGGGTGGTATGTGGGGGGAGGGAGGGAGGGGTGGGGGGGGGGAAGGGAGAAGATGGAGTATAAGGTGAGAACCTTTATCAGTCGCTACCGGGCACCAGCAACAGTAGGTCGTGTTGTGTGTGTTGGGGGGGGGGGGGGGGGGGGGGGGGGAGGGGGTGGGGGGGGGGGGAGACGGGGGGGGGGGGGGGGCGGGGAAGAAGGGGGGGGGAGAAGAGGCGAGCTCAGAGTGACAGCCTTCCATCAGGCGGCACCGGGAACTAGCAACAAAAGCAAGTAGTATGGGTGGTGGGTGGTGGTTGTAGGTGCGGGGTGGGTGGGTGTGGGGGGGGAGGACGGGAGGGGGAGGGGAGGGAGGCGGAGGGGGGCAGGGGGTGGGGGGGGGGGGGGGAGATGCGAGCTCTAGAGTAAAGAACCTTATCGGGCGGCACCGGGACTAGCAACAAGTAGGTGGGGGGAGTGGGGGGGGGGGGGGGCCCCGGCGAAGTGGGGGGGGGGGGGGGTAAGGGAGAAGAGCGAGCTCCTAGAGTGAAACCTTCATCAGGCGGCACAGGCACCGGCAACAAAAAGCAGTAGGTTGTGGGGGGTGTTGTAGGTGCGGGGTGGGGTGTTTGGGTGTGGGGGACGGCGTGACGGGGGAAGGGGAGGGGAGTGACGGGGGGCGGGGGGGGGGGGGGGAAGAGAGAAGATGAAAGCTTTAGAGGAGAACCTTCAATCACGGCGAACGGGCACAGCAACACAAACAGTAGGTGGTTGGGTGGGTGTGGTGGTGGCGTGGGTAGGTGCGCGGTGGGGTGCGTGGATGTGGGAGGGAGGGAGGGAGGGGTGGGGGGGGGGGAGGAGAAGATGCGTGCTTGAGTGGAGAACCTTTATCAGTCGCCAACGGGCACCGCAACACAGTAGGTCGTTGTGTGTGTGTTTTGGGGGGGGAGGGGGGGGGGGGGGGGGAGAAAGAAGATGCGAGCTCTAGAGTGACAGCCTTCATCAGCGGAACAGGGAACTAGCAACAAAAAGCAGTAGGGTGGTGGGTGGTGGGGGTGTAGGTGCGGGGTGGGTGGGTGTGGGGGGAGGGAGGGGGAGGGCAAGGGGAGGGGGGCGGGGGGGGGGGGCAGGGGGTGGGGGGGGGGGGACAGATGCGGCTCTAGAAGTAAGAACATCTTACCGGGCGCACCGGGCACGGCACTCGCAACAAGTAGGTGGGGGAGGGGGGGGGGGGGGGGGTAAGGAGACGAATGCGAGCTCTAGAGTAAACCTTCATCAGGCGGCACCGGGCACAGCAACAAAAGCAAGTAGGTGTGGGTGGGTGGGTAGGTTGGCGGGTGGGGTGGTGGGTGTGGGAAGGGAGGGAGGGGGAAGGGGAGGGCGTGAGGGGGGGGGGGGGGGCGGGGTGGGGGAAGAAGACGATGAAAGCTCTAGAGTGAGAAACCTTAATCAGGCGGACACCGGGCGCCCGCAACAAAAAACAAGTACAGGTGGGGGGTGTGGGTGGGTGGGTAGGTCGCGGTGGGGTGGGGTGTGGGGGGGAGGGAGGGAGGGGTGTGTGGGGGGGAAGGGAGAAGACACGAGCTCTAGAGTGAGAACCGTTATCAGGCGACACTGGGCACCAGCAACAAACAAACAAGTATGTGGGGGTGGCGTGGGTTGTGTTTGGGTGTTTGTATGTGGTGTGTGTGGGGGGAGTGGGAGGGAAGGGGGGGGGGGGGAAGGGGGAGGGAGGGGGGGGAGGGGAGGGATTAAGACAGCTCTCTAGAGTGACAACTTTAACAGGCGGCACGGGCACCAGCAACAAGTAGGTCGTGGCTGTGTGTGGTGGTGGGGGGGGGGGGGGGCGGGGGGGGAGAAGATGCGAGCTTCTAGATGACAGCCTTTCATCGGGAGAAGATGGGAGCTATAGATGAGAACCTTTATCAGGCGGGCACCGGGCACCAGCAAAATGTAGGGGTGTGTGTATGTGGGTTGGGTGCGGGTGGGGGGGAGGGAAGATGCGAGCTCTAAAGTAACGGAACTTCTCGGGGGGGGGGGGGGGGGGGGGCGGGGGGGGGCACCAGAACAAGTAGGTGGGGGGGGGGGGGGGGGGTGAGCTATTAAGTAAGGAACGTCCTCGGGGGGGGGGGGGGGGGGGGGGGGGGGCACCAGCAAACAGGTATGTAGGGAGAGGTGGGGGTGTAGGACGTGGGTGGGGGTGTTTGTGCCAGTGTGTGTGTAGGTGGGTCAGTGTGTGTCAGTTGTGCGTGTGTGTGTGGTGTGGGGGGGGGGGGGGGGGGGGGAGGCACCGCAACATATAAGGGGGGGAAGGGGGGGGTGTAAGAGTGGATGGGTGTGTTTGTGCCAGTGTGGGTGGGTGGGTGTCAGTGTGGGGGTGGGGGTGGGTGGGGGGAGCAATGAACTCTTTAGATGCCTCCCAACCCAACCTACCCAAACCCAACCTAACACTCCAACACACCACACCACCACCACCACTACACCAGTACTGCACCACCACACCACTACACCACACCACCTCAACCCATTGCACCCAACGCAACCCAATACAAACCAAACCAGACCACTGTGTAGGTGGTGGGGCTCCTGCTGGCATCAACAACGTCACTGCCAGGGCCACAACTGCCACAACCAACTTATCCACCCCAAACCAAACCCAACTACCTGGCACCACTGCCACAACCAACCTAACCAGTAACCACCCCTAACCAAACCCAACCCAACAGGCAAAAATAACACAAAACAACCTTACCACCCCAACCAAACCACCACCAGGAAACATGCCACAAACAACCCTACAGTAAACCACCCCTAACCAAACCCAACCACCAGGCAACACTGCCACAACCAACCTTATCACCCCTAACCAAACACGACCACCAGGCACCACCGCCACAACAAACCTAACCACCGCTAACCAAACCCAACCTCCAGGCACCACCGCCACAACCAACCTAACCAAACCCAACCACCAGGCACCACCGTCCACAACAACCTAGCCCCAAAACCAAACACCAGGCCACCACCGCCACACCACCCCCTAACCAATCCCTACCCACCTACCATTCTCCACCCAACCACCTGCCAGTGCCACCACAGTCCCCAAGAAAGACGAGGATTTTGTGTCTATCTTGTTTGGATGTCAGTGATGGTTAGCCATCAGCTATTGGCACTGCCATACCCCTCCATGACTCAACACGTATGACCCTTGCCCGGCTAAGGTAACCTAGACGCCTCTGCATTCTTACGACACAATCTTGAGCGGAGCGGCGGGGCGTGTAACCCTCAATAACACAACACCAAAGGAAACTGCATGCCAAGGTAAGCCTAGGCCCGCGGTGACCGGCTAAAGCTCCACAGGCATAACACCGCAACAGCACCCACTACCCTCCAGGACTCACAACGGTAGTGACCCTACCCTGCAGCTAAGTGTACGCCTATACCGAGTGTAGCTCCGCGCCGCAGCAACCACAGCACCCATACCCTCCATGAACTCACACGATGACACGCAGCTAAGGTAAGCCTATACCTGAAGTGACAGCTCCGCCGCAGCAGCAACAGCACCCATACCCTCCATGACTCAACACGGTAGTGACCCTGCAGCTAAGGTAAGCCTAACCTGAAGTGACAGCTCCGCCGCAGCAGCAACAGCACCCATACCCTCCATGACTCAACATGGTAGTGACCCTGCAGCTAAGGTAAGCCTAGGCCTGCTGTGACAGCTCCACAACGGCAGTAACAGCAGCTTTGGCACCCATACCCTCCATGACTCAAAACGGAAGTGACCCTGCCGCTAAGGTAAGCCCAGATCTGCAGTGACACCTTGTTGCCCCCCTCCCCCTTCCCCCTTCCCATCACCATGCAACCCAGGGATATTTGTTTCCGCTATATATAGCGATCGCTAGTTTCGACCCCGTTTTCGAGAAATTGTCGCTATAAAAAAGTAAAAAAAAGTTTTTAATTTTTTTGCCCCAAATGGCCCCAAAAAGCTACAGAAAGCTATAAAGAGCACTAAAAGGCTGTCCCTGGAGGAGGCCTACAGCCATGAAGCTAGAAAAAGCCACTTTTAGATTTGAAAAAAAAACTGATGCAACCTTAACCAACAAGCAACCACACCACTCATCCTATCAGTATATATAAAGTTACGCGTAGTAGGTTGTCCGGGATTTAGCGCGTGCCCGGCGCATCTTTGGGGCTTTGGTTCCATATCTTGCTGATCTGTCTCCCAGGTGGCCACGGGGGTCAATGCCATGGTATATATATGATCTCCAGTTGGTCAATGAAGAGACCAAATAAAAGCGGGGAAATATCCGGGAAATATTATCTCCTTGTTAATAATCAAAAAAAAAACGCCGGCCTCAGCATAACGGAGCAGACTAATACGATTGCGTATCGTACACACATCGCGTGGACTTGTTTATACATTCTTCTCTCAGGTATTTGAAGGTAGGTCCGTGAAGAGGCCCTCTGTTTCAAGGGGGCAAAGCGTCCAAAAAAAGGTTGTGATACTGTTGAACACTCATCATAAGCCCTTTCGGAAGTCAAATAATGAAAACAGTTTTTTGTTTTCTTTTAGCTAATGCCTCTCAACCCGTGTGGGCGCATATAAAAGCTGCATCTATCAAGTGCGCCTATTGGGGACCGAAACCACATTGGTCTGCTGTCACACGATTGTCCTTGGTTTTCCATGCCCAATTGCTGTCCCCCGCGTCATTGAAACCAGGAGAAAAGTTTAGGTAGGAGTGAGTCCAAACCGCTCTTTCCTCTAGAGCTTATCATTACTCAACAGTGAGGGATCCTTCGGTAGCTTAGGAATAGGGGTAAAGGTGCGGATTGGCAGGCTATCTGCACATTGAAACTAGGAAAGTCTCACTCAGAAGTTGTCGATCGAACAGTTTCGTTGATTGAGGGACCCCCTAAATAATGTTTTGATTGTGGGTGGGGCGAAAGAAGGGGAATCTTCTCATTCCCTAGAGATTTGGCTCAATATGAATATAGATACTCAGCCAGGATAAGAATCAACTTCGGTACTTTACTGTTCCGTATGAAAGATTTTGTAAGCTATATCCGTATAGACACCCACACTCATCAGTCTCAGAGCTGGGGATCTCTAATGCATATTAAGGGGGGATTATATACTCGTGGGGTAATTATCAACCGCTCATATGTCCCTGATATGGGGTATATTAGATGCTGGGGTATATATACCGCCCTCATCTCAAGATAGGGTGTATAAGATATATGGGTATATATAGATTGGGGGTATAAATTTATAGACCTCTATAAAAAATATACATAATGGGGTATATATATAGAACCTCATAGTCGCAGAGATGGGGGTTAATAGATACTATGGGGTATTATATTTCTCGGAGTGGTATTAATATACATGGGGATATATTATGACCCTCTATAGATACATATATGGGGGTATATATAATTAGACCATCATCTCAGAAGAGGGGTGGGTATATAGATATAGGGAGTGTACTATTAGAACATCATTCGTCAGAGATGGGGGTAACTCGCAGTCTATTTGCTGCTCCGTATAGACGTCCAGTCTTTTTGCTCCTAAACCTCAGTCCTTTTGTCTCCGTATAGACCTCAGTCTCAGAGATGGAGGTATTCAACACACTTGCAGCTGCGATGTCTATTTCTGGGACATAGGTTACTTTAATCTGAGACATGCTGCACGTAGATTGGGGAATGCTTGCGAAGTGTGTAGCCGCATTCCGTCCCATTCATGTCAGGGACATGATTGCTACACACTACTGCTCTAGCTAATTTTTCCCTTGTACTTCTTCCGAACAAAGCGTGTACATACTTCCCCGTATGCCATCCCCCGTTGCCTGCCCATGCCATTTCACCACTCATCCTACAAATCTGAATGTAACATACTTTAGCATAGAGCAAACTCACATCAACAAGGCAACTCCACAACATCACCTCACCACATTACCCCACCTACCCTCCATAACCCCCTCCCCCCCCGCCAGAAGTACCCCAACCACCCCCCCGACCCCCCTCCCACTCCCACATGCAGCCCTGTAGCTCCCATCCCACCCCCACCTCACCTCCTTGCAGCTCCAAGCAAACCTCCAGCCATGGCAAACCACTCATCCTTCACACAGACTGTAACATTCATTTACATATTTGACCATCACACAACACCACAACTCACCTCCCACACTTTGTACCCCCCATGCAGCCTTAGCCACCTCACTCCTCTTGCAGCCCAAGCCTACAGCTTATGGCAGCACTCATCTCCATACACAAACATGCAAGTAAATAGAGCAGTAGACAGATATCACCATCAAGCAACTCCACAACTCACCTCACACACCTTGTAACCCCCGCCCACCCTACCCCAACCCAACCCAACCCAACCCAACCCAACCCAACCCAACCAACCCAACCCACCCCCACCCTACCCCCAACCCCACCCCCACCCACAACCCCCCCGTCCTGCTATATCCCCACCCCTACCTAACCATCCCCCATCCCCACAACCTTGGCAGAGCTAACACAACCTTCCCGACAACGAACCTCTTCCATCGCTGCACCTACCGACGTTGTGGCATTCTCATCTCAGGCTGCCAGGTAGGCCTTGGGGCTCGTATCAGGGTGCCAGGTAGGCCTTGGGGGTTGGGGGTCGCATGATTCACTAACATTGACGTTGGCATTCTCATCTCAGGCTGCCAGGAAGTGCCTACTGGGACTTGGGGGTTGGGGGATCACACACGTGCACTAATCAACTATTAGACTGTATGTGCATTCTCTGTTCGGGCTGCCAGGTAGGTGCCTCTAAGGGCTTTGGGGTTAGCTGGTTCACACAATGACTAAAGAACCCGACGTTGGCATTCTCATTCTCTTAGGCATGCGCAGTAAGGCCTTGGGGCCTCGTACAGTGTGCCAGGTTAGGCCATATGAGGGTTTGGGGTGCGTCATGATTCACTAACTCCCGCCCGACGGGTGGCATATCTCATCTCAGGCTGCCAGGTAGGTCTTGGGGCTCGTATCAGGTGCTCTGGCTAGGCCTTGGTGGGGTCTTGGGATTTCACATGAATAAACACCCTCTTGACGTTGGCATTTCTCTCTCTCTCATGCCGGCCAGGTAGGCCCTAGGGGCGTGCGGGAGTTGGGGTTCACATGACTAACACTGACGTTTGGCATTCTCATCTCAGGCTGCCAGGTAGGCGCTTGGGTTCTTGGGATTTTGGGGTTTCACATGAATAACAACTGTATGTTGGCATTCCCTCATCTCAGGCTGCCAGGTAGGCTTGGGGCTGGGAGTTTGGGGTTCACATTACTAAACAAGTTGACGTGGCATTCTCCATCTCAGGCTTCCAGGTAGGCCTTGTGGCTCGTTCTGAGGTGCCAAGGTAGGCCTTGGGCTGGGATTAACATTACTAAACAAACCCAATACGTTGGCATTCTCATCTCAGGCTGCCAGGTAGGCCTTGGGGCTTGGGAGTTGGGGTTCACATGACTAAACAACTTGACGTTGGCATTCTCATCTCAGGCTGCCAGGTAGGCCTTGGGGCTTGGGAGTTGGGGTTCACATGACTAAACAACTTGACGTTGGCATTCTCATCTCAGGCTGCCAGTAGGCCTTTGGGCTTTGGGGGGTTGGGGTTTCACATGACTAAACACTGACGTTGGCATTCTCTCTCAGGCTGCCGGTAAGCCACAATCCTTGGGGCTTGGGAGTTGGGGTTCACATGACTAAACAAGTTGACGTTGGCATTCTCATCTCAGGCTGCCAGGTAGGCCTTGGGGCTCGTATCTGGGTGCCAGGTAGGCCTTGGGGCTTGGGATTCACATGACTAAACAACTTGACGTTGGCATTCTCATCTCAGGCTGCCAGGTGCCTGGGGCTTCGTGTGGCTTGGGGTTTCACATGACTAAACAACTTGACGTGGCATTCTCAATGCTCAGGACGCTTGCCCACTTAGGCCTGGGACTTGGGATGGGGTTCACAATGACTAACACAACGTTGACGATTGGTTCATTCTCATCTCAAGGCAGGCTTCCAGGATAGTCCTTGGGGTCGTGGGGTTTGGTCTTTCGGGGTTCACATGGCTCAAGGGCTGGACGTTAGTACCTGTATTCTCGTATCAGGGTGCCAGGTAGGCCTCATGGCTTGGGGTTTGGGGGTTCACATGGCTCAAGGGCTGGACGTTAGTACCTGTATTCTCGTATCCGGGTACCAGGTAGGCCTCATGGCTTGGGGGGTTGGGGTTCACATGGCTCAAAGGCTGGACGTTAGTACCTGTATTCACGTATCAGGCTGCCAGGTAGGCCTTGGGGGTTGGGGCTCCCGGAACTGAATGACATTAACGTTGGCATTCTCATCTCAGGCTGCCAGGTAGGCCTTGTGGCTTGGGGTTTGGGGGTCACATGATTCACTAACATTGACGTTAGTATTCTCATCTCAGGCTGCCAGTTAGGCCTTGTGGCTTGGGGTTTGGGGTTCACATGAATCAATGACTTGACGTTGGTTCCGGTATTCTTATATCAGGCTACCAGGTAGGTCTTGTGGTTTGGAGTTTGGTGTTTGCATGACTCAGTGATATTGACATTGGCATTCTCATCTCAGGCTGCCAGGTAGGCCTTGGGACTTAGGGTTTAGGGTTCACATGGCTCAATGACATAGACGTTGGAATTCTCATCTCAGTGTGCCAGGTAGCTGCTCTTTGTCTTCGCTCTTCTCACCTCCCCCCTCCCACCTCCAAACTCTCACCTACCGCCCCCAATCTTCTCACCTCCCACCTCCACAGGACTCCGAGACGTCCGCAGATCTCATGTTAAACAACGACCCCAGCACAGCCTATGGCGCCATGAGCAACGCCGTACAGACCATTGTGAGGGTCCACTACGAGAACTACCCCGGCCAAGTACTTACATACCGAAACCTGGTCTTGGCTGTGCGGAGATATCTGGCCCAGGCCAAGTTCGCCCAAAACCCTTGCTTGGAATGCAGTGACAAGTTCGTGGACTCACAGTTCATCCTCCAGTAAAGTACCTACACCCTGGGACCTACACTGACATCGCTTGATGGGCCATTTGTTAACCCCGTCCCTACCCTGACTCTGTCGGCCTTAGATATGCCCTCCCTTCCCTCTCTCCTATCCTTGTACCTAACCTCATTTGGCTTTGTGGAGATCTCTGGCCCACTCCAAGTTCACCCAAAACCCTTGCTTGGAACTCAGTGTCAAATTCGTGGACTCACAGTTCATCCTCCAGTAAAGAACCTACACCCTGGGACCTACACTGACATCGCTGATGTACTGATGTCGTTATGTACGCTAATCGGGCAGACCCATATACCCCCTGAGTGGGTTATAGGGGTGCGGTACCTCCCTCTCTCCTTCGCTTCTCATTCCTCCCATCTCGCTCCCCCCCCTCCCTCCTCCTCTCTCTCCCTCCCTCCTTCCTCCTCCCTCCCCCGCCGCTCCGCTCCCTCGCTTTTCGATCACCTTTCTCCCTCCCTCCCTCCCTTCCCTCCCTTCCTCTCTAGTGTACCTTCAACTGGTTAAAAAAAACAAAAAAAAAAAAACAAAAAACTTTAAGAGCTTGTGCGTCAGTACCTGGTCCCCACTAAGTTTTCTCACCATAAACCCTTGCTTGGAATGCAGTGTCAAATTCGTGGACTCACAGTTCATCCTCCAGTAAAGTACCTACACCCTGGGACCTACATTGACATCGCTGATGGCATGATATTACCTCCCTCCCTCTCTCCCTCCCTGTGTACCTAACTCGATTTGGCTGTGCGGAGATCTCTGGCCCACTCCAAGTTCACCCAAAACCCTTGCTTGGAACTCAGTGTCAAATTCGTGGACTCACAGTTCATCCTCCAGTAAAGAACCTAAACCCTGGGACCTACACTGACTTCGCTGATGTGCTGATGGCGTGATGTTACCTCCCTCCCTCCCTCCCTCCCTCTCTCCCTCCCTCTCTCCCTCCCTCCCTCTCTCCCCCCCCCTCCCTCCCTCCCCCTCCGTCCATGTCCAACTCGCATTCCCTTTCTTCCTCCCTCTCTTCAACCGGTCGCTCCCGAGCCCCGTCCCTTTCGTGATTTCGTCTTCCTCCCGATGCACCTATGGCGTCGTTTTGGATTGTATGGGAACACACCCTTCCCAGATTCACACAGAACCCTTGCTTCAATTGCAGTGACAAGTTCGTGGAATCACATTTTCATTCTTCCCAATAACGTTTCCGACCTACCTACCTACTATAAGTTAGAACTACACTCCTACCACCTATCAACCATACATATCATCCAATACATACATACACACATTACATACATTACAATACCATACATATCTATCCTTTACCCCCCGACCTACCAACCATACATATCTCCCTATCTCTACTAACCTCCTATCTACTACCTTACCTCCCTACCTTATCATACTTACCTATCCCCTGCCTACCTACCTACCACCACTACCTACCTACATAAATGCATACATAAATACATACATATATACATACATACATACCTCTACAGTACATACTATACAGACTGCCGTCCTACCTACCTACCTTCCTACCTTGCCTTTTCTGCCTGCCTATCGTGCCTACGCTGCCTACCTACCGTGAACGACAGCGTGGTACCTTCACCTACCTACCTACCTACCTACCCACCTACCTACTACATATCTACTTACCCTACAATAGTTACATATTACATACATACATACATACATACATCATACCTATCTACTATCTACCTATCGTACATCATATCCTATCTATATATCTACCTACATACATACCTATATATCTATCTACCTACCTACATACCTACCTACCTATCTACCTATCTACCTACATACCTATCTATCTACCTACATACATACCTATCTATCTATCTACCTACATACCTACCTACCTATCTATCTACCTACATACATACCTACCTATCTATCTACCTACATACCTATTTATCTACATACCTACATACCTACCTACATATCTACCTACATACCTACCCAGAAAGGATGTGAATACATACCTACTATTTACATACATACTACAGACATACATACATACATACATACAAGACATACATATAGATCTACCATTCTTACCTCAACCTACATACCTATACCATCTCACCTACAATACCTACCTAGACATACCTACATACATACAACCTACCTACCTATCTACCTGGTGGGGGAACAGGACGTCCCCCCCTACATAACATACATAATTACTATGGGTGCGCTGTCCACAAGAAACGTAGATGTAGCTTGGGTGTGCAGGTTACCCAGCTCATCCTGGGTGTGCAGGATTATCAGGCTCAATCCAATCTCACGCAGAAACGTTGACCTAGATTCCATTTGTTTGTCGTATGTTATATGTTAAGTAAGGGAGTAGGATGGCCAGATAAACGACCCCTTTAGGCCCTGCCCCCTATGGTATGTGTATGTAGTATGTATGTAGGCACGTGTGTATGTATGTTACAGCCCAGGGGTAGGCCAAACATGCTAAAGGGGTATGATATGTATGTATGTATGTATGTTACAACAGCCCAGTGAATCGCCTGGCCTGACAGGAAGGCTAAGAAGAAGAAAACATTGATGGACGGAACGCCAAACAATCGTTTTTACCGACGGGGGCTCTGAGTTCTTGCTACAGTGATAATTTAATTGTACAATTAATTAAATCACCATCCCATATGGGTTTGCCTGTAATACCACGGGTATTGGAGGATAGATTGGGTACATAAATCAAATGTTACATAATTAATGTTACATAAATCAATGTACATAAATCAATGTTACATCATTGATGGGTACACAAATCAATGTTACGTCTTACGAGTCAATTAAATTAATTAAAATGCATTGAATTAAAAATTCGAATCATTTCATTCGGGACGCGCCTCCAGGCGCCCTTAATTGGGTACATAAATCAATGTTACGTCTTACAAGTCAATTAAATTCATTAAAATACATTGAATTAAAAATGATAATTAAAATGCATTGAATTAAAAAAAACGAATCATTTCATTCGGGACGCGCCTCCAGGCGCCCTTAATTGGGTACATAAATCAATGTTACGTCTTATGGCGAGGCCTGAGGATGAGGGGGCAGCTTGCTCGCTTGCGCTGGGGCCAACCACCACCTAGACATAGATTTAATGTATTATAACATGTTTTATATGGTGATGACTATAGCTAGCTCCGGCTTACGCTATGGTGTCCTTAACTTCACGTCCTGTGAGTAACTGTATTACACGGATGTAACAATTTCAATTTCAATCACATGTTTTCAGCCAGATCTGGGCTGGACACCGTCTTCCAATTCCAAGCCCCCGTGAAATTGAAATTGAATTTTTACATCCGTGTAATACCGTTACTCACAGGACGTGAGGTAAAGACACATAGCGTAAGCCGGAGCTAGCTATAGTCACCGTAGGGCCACCTCAGTAAAAAGAATCACCACCGAATCACACCGTGAAATACCCCCTAGAAAGCCGGGAGCATACTACCTTCGGAATAGAAAGGGGATAGTGTCAGCGTGCACTACTACGACACGAGTGCCTGATGATGCCAGTTCACGCTGACAGATATCAGCTTTAATACACTCCAGAGAGTGGACAGAGATGCTTGCAGCGGAACAGACGCGCCAATCTATACACGGAGACGAGAATATCGTTACAAGCACTGGAGACCCATCAAGGGGCACCAGCGGTGAAAGGGGCGGCAGCCTGAAACCTAACAAGGGTACAGGCTAGACAGTGCGTGCCAGTAGAACCGGTGACGCAGCCAACAGGAAGCTGTCACCGTGTCATGAAGGATGACACAGTATACGGGAAGCTGGCACAGTACTGTCAGGACTGATAGTTCTAAGGAAGTACATAAGTAATCACCAAGTCATAAAACGCGTGAGAGCACCGCAATTCATGCTGATAACAGATAGTAACAGGCTCCTTTGTCGCCACCTGAGTGATTGATTGAGTGATGGCAACCTATTATGGGTTGACCCTGGATAGGGAAAAGACGTTGCCTAGAAGCTGTCAAGCGTAGCCCCTCAAAAGAAGCAAAAGTAAGAAGTCAGGCTTGTGTACACTTCAACCACATACATCGTATTTATTTTGTGACTTGCATGTTTGAGTTTGTAAATTGTAATCAAACAAACGTGCCATTTTGTGTCTGAGTAGGTTGCAAGCCGTATGTTACATTGTGTGGAAGTCATGTCGAAACTGGTGAATCAAGACTAAAAAACATGCTACCAATTCCAAGCCCCCGTGAAATACCACCAGAAAGTCGGAAGCATAATACCCGGAATAGATAGTGTAAATATTTTTCCAGGTCATTAATTGGTAGATGATCAGATCTTACAACCAGTAGGAAGTTCTGCACTCCTTAGCGGATGGCCCAATACAAGTTCGCATACAACACTTGACCATTTCTCGTGCATCAGTGGCCTCTGTTGAAGGTGGCGGCTCCACGGGACGACCCAGGGGACTGATCATCGCATTTTCACGCAGGTGAGCAACCCCATGAAATTGAGCAATGCAAGTTCGCTCATCTGACAGACAATTATCTCAATTATCTTTCGCATAACATGAGTAAAAAAAACATATTAGCTAGTGAGCAACTCGTATTGATTGCATTTGTTGTCGGTACTACCACATGCAGTGGAGGATAGGTGGTAGTACCAGCAACACTACTACCGTACTAACCAAATATATTATATACTACAGTATAGTATATACTTAGGAAGAGGCATCGATGTATATATATATATATATATATATATACATATATATAATACCTGTACATATATACTATGTATAATGTATTACCCTCGATGTACATATATATATATATATATATATATATATATATATATATATATATATATAATATAAAGATCATGATAACTACATATATATTAATATCTATCTACTAATAATAATGTATATATATATATATATATAAAATCTTAATTAAGGGAAAGACTAATTAACAATATAGAGATACACGGGATAAAGAAGGAAAAGGAATATATCTCATATATATAAAATATATATATATAATAAACATGATATGATTTTACATAGATAGTATAATCTATCTATATCTCTCCTATCTTATATCATCTCATATGTCTGTATATATCTATATCTCTTCATATTATCAACTCTATCTGCTCTCAGAAGAACCTGCATCTCACCTTATTCCCTATCTCTCTCTCTCTCATCCCCTCTCTCTCTCCTCTCTCCTCTCTCTCTTCTCTCCTCTCTCCGCTCGCTCTCTCTCTCTCTCTCTCCATCTCTCTCTCTCTCTCTCTCTCTCTCTCTCTCTATCTCTCTCTCTCTCTTCTATCTATCTCTCTCTCCCGCATCCTGCTATTCGGCTGCTCTCCCGCCCTCTGTTCGACAGTCTCAATAAATCATGATACATTACATTACATAATTTCAGTCTACTTGACACCGCGAGGGTGTATGAGACCTCTGTGCTTTAAACAAAAAGAAAAAGCACCCACAAAGCAAAAAACCCCATTACATCAGGGGTGTGTCGAGGACAAACAAACCAAACTCCCAACCACCGTTTTGGTGGCGTAGGTATTAAACCCCTTAGAGCAGGACCCAGATCTCAACCACTTACAGTGGCGGAGGTAAGAAGCTAACAAATGAGAAGTCTCAAGAAGAAAAAAAAGGGATAATAAATTACGGTGCCACTAAGCAGTCCAGGGCTTCCTGTCTTGCTCTTCTACAAGTAGAAAGATAGTCGGCTAGGTTGCTCCAAAAAGACTTAGTGCCATTTCCATTCATAAAGGTTCTGAATGTGGAATCGCAGAATTCCACATTCCATACGGTTAAGTCGGTATCCTCATGGACATGCCTATAAATATCTGTAAACAGATTCTGGTAGCGGAGGCGAATATCATTATAAAAAGGGCACTCAAACATATGCATTTCATCCTCAGTTTTTTGGAACCCACACATTTGACAGTGTCTCATTGAGCGAGGGATGTGTGCTCTATCCACCACCCTCATTCTTTCTGTGTTCAGCCAATGGGAACCCATTCTAAACTGTGCTATAGAACGAATCTGATCCTGCTTATGTAAGGCGGATGTAAAGGGAATCAAGCCATTCTCATCATTGCTGTTGGCTGCGAACCATTTTTGATATAACCATTTTTGATATAACATATAACCATTTGATATAACCATTTGATATAACATATAACCATTTGATATAACATATAACCATTTGATATAACCATTTGATATAACATATAACCATTTGATATAACCATTTGATATAACCATTTGATATAACCATTTTTGATATAAAGAAATCATGATATAAAGAAATCATGATATAAAGAATCATGATATAAAGAATCATGATATAAAGAAATCATAATCTAAAGAAATCATGATATAAAGAAATCATGATATAAAGAAATCATGATATATAGGATGATATAAAGAAATCATGATATATATATAAAGAAATCATGATAAATATATATATATATTTATCTATCTAATAAATATATATATATTTTTATATATATATATATATATATATATAAAGAAATCATGGTCGTGGTCGTGGTGGTCGCGGTGGTCGTGGTGGTGTCATCATCGCGTGCCCACGTGCCATGGGCGTGCGAAGTGTAACCGACTAGCAACCGACTTTTCGTTCACCCAACTAGAAACTCCCCGCCTAGCGGAATTTTCAAATACCAAAACTGCAGATTCGCTAAGCTAAGCGCGCGCGCTCATAGCATGTCCACAACTGCCTCCGATACTATGACGGCAAGACATTTATAATCAGAAGATCCTCTCCTCGGAGGTCACCAGCCGACCCTCATATGGCTTGGCATGGCGCTCGGAATAATAGCTTTCAGTTCTTCACGGATAATGCAACCATGATGCATGGCAACGGTCCTAATGGCCGGAGGGCCACCGACAGCCAAAGCGCCTAACGGCTATAATGATATAATTATATATATATATATATATATATATATATTGGCGAAGCTGGATTTTGAAAATCGGCATAGGGCACCTATCACAAAATCAAAATCTGGTTTAACAATTATGGCATAGGGCACCATAATCATATTGCAGGCGCTTCGACTGGATTTTCCGGTGTCTATCTGATGTAACTGCATATGTTGTAGATATACACAATATAAATATTTGCTATATATAGATCTATATAGATCTGTATTTTGGGGCAATGTAGATCTATTTGCCGCCCCCTATACCTTACATACATTACATGTTAAAGTCTACTTGACACCGCGAGGGTGCATGAGACTCTGTGCTTTAAACAAAAAGAAAAAGCACCCACAAAGCAAAAAACCCCATTACATCAGGGGTGTGTCGAGGACAAACAAAACAAACTCCCAACCACCGTTTTGGTGGCGTAGGTATTGAACCCCCTAGAGCAGGACCCAGATCTCAACCACTTACAGTGGCGGAGGTAAGAAGCTAACAAATGAGAAGTCACAAACTCACAAGAAGAAAAAAGGGAGTCTAATGACACGTCTCCACGAACAGAGTCCGGGCTTCCTCTCATGCTCGTTCTAATGGAGAAAGAGAGTCGGCTAGGTTTCTCTATATATTAGTTCTACTGTGTATAGGTTGCCTCTTCGGTTCAATCTCTCTAGTATACGGTTTAGTTTTAAATTGTAATATGTGTACTCTCCGCGGCCTTCTTCATCTCTATATAGAGAGAAATTGTGCTACAACACAAAAATCTGCTGAGACCGACAGTGCCGAAGACATAGCAGTTTGATAACTGTGAGGGTTTAGGCAAAACTCCCCAAACGATGTCCCAAGAGGTAAACACAAAACACGCGAAGAAAACACATGAAAAGTTTTAAAACGAGAACACAAGCGAGCGAGCTACTAATGCAAGGAGTGTGTGTGTGTTTGGGTGTGGGTGTGGGTGTGGGTGTGTGTTTGGGTGTGGTGTGTGGGGGGGGTGGCCTTGATTTTGGTGGTGTGTGTTGTTGTGTGGGGTGTGTGTTTGGGGGGGGGGGGGGGGGGGGGGGGGGGGGTTGGGGTGTTTGTTTGTGTGTGGGGGCATTTCATTTTGGTGGTTTTTGTGAGAGTGTGTTTGTGTTGTTGTTTGTTCTGTTTCCTATTTCCTCCCTTCTTACTTGTCATGTCCTTACTTTCTTTTTGTGGGCTGCACCTAGCAGTTGGTTGGTTGATCGGCGTGGTCTGTGTCCCGGGTGTTTTCTTTTTTTTTTTTGTTTTTTTTTTTTTTTTTTTTTCCTTTTCCCTTTTTTTTTTTTCGGCCTTCTTCTTCTCTCTCTCTGTCCGCCCCCCACCCTATCGTTCCCTTCTTCCACGCGCTAGTTCGGATCTGGAAGCTGACATGACCTGCATTATATGCAGCTAAAGCTTGGATTGATGCAGTGTCAGGTCAAGGAGCTGGCTAGAATCTGCCACAATGCGTAGCCGTACAAAGAGATACTTACTTTTTCCTACTTTCTTACCAGTCGGAGGGGTCCAATAACTGACTCTATTAGGAATGCCGAATTCTGTTTGACGGCTGCGGTGGCGCTTCTTTAACCAAGAAGAAGTTTAGATGACTCTGGGCTCGCGTAGCCCCTCCGCCCCCAAGCTTATGCGCAGCGTTTCGTGGCATCAACCCTACTTCACCTTGTGAAGAGGGAGGAGGAGAGCTCGGAGTCATAAAGAATGGTTGGTTCGAGGCTCGGTCTGACCCCAGGCCCAAGACATCGGCCTGTTATATGTCCATAGACTCAATCACTTCGATGGAAGTAAGAAGAAGACAGCGATCCAGGCATACCTGTTGATGATCTTCTAACCCAGTCCCCAACACTCTGGCAGTTTGTTCATGAGACCATACACGTGGAGTGGAAGTAGAGGAGGAAAGAAGACGCGCTCTTGGCAGACCCTGTTGAGGATCTTCTAACCCCAGCCCAAGACTCCTGCATTTGTTGTCATGGATACGCAATAACGTGAGTGGAAGGAGAGGAGAAGACAGCGATCAGGCATACCTGTTGAACGATCTCTAACCATACCCCCAGCCCAATACTCTGCATTTTGCGTATGCACAGGACTCAATCCCTTCGAGTGACCAGTAGAGGAATGACCGCGATCCAGGCATACCTTGTTGAGGATCTTCTACACCCCATCCCAGACCTCGCATTTGTTGCCATAGACCTCTATACACAAAACCACGGCGGGTTCTGGAGTGGAATAGTGGCAGAAGACAAGCGAGCAGTCGCAAACCTGTTGCGGATCTTCTAACCCAGCCCAAGACTCTGCATTTGGTGCAATGAGACACCAATACACATCGAGGCTGAAGTGGGAAAAGAAGACAGCGACCAGGCATACCTGTTGAGCGCTCTTCTAATAATCCCATGCCCCAATACTCTGCCTTTGTTGCATGAGATCAAATACCGTGGAGGAAGTAGTAGGAGTATAACTCTGCATGAGACTAACTCCGGACTTGTGAGTGAAGTAGGGAGGATCCAGTCCATGCTCATCGAGGAAGCTCTCCTTATGCACTAGCTCTTCTCCAGATTCAAGCACTCTCGCAATTCGGAGGGAGGAAGGACCACAAAACCAATAATCCAGTCTGCATGAAGTGGGGGAGGTTGGGCGGGGGTGCAGCACTCTGCATGCGCGCAACTTCCTACTGCACTCTACTGCTTCCCACTTCCAAATCCTGCACGGACGGAGGGTTGGGCGCGGGGGGCAGCACTTTGGGCTAGGCGCCTCCTAATCATCTAGCTGTTTCCCCATCCAAAACACCGCTTTTGGGGAGGCTGTGTTGTATGGGCCGAGGGGGGCCCAGCACTCGCATTAGGGGGGCCACTACTAAGCAGCTAAGCTTTTCCCAGATGCAGAACCCTACTGGAAGAAGAGGTTTGGCCGGGGGCAGCACTCTGCTGAGTGACGCACTACTAAAATACATTGCTGTGTTCCCCAGATGCAAACCATGCATGTGAGAGAGTTTGGGTGGGGGGCAGCACTCTGCAGAGCGCACCACTCCCCAGAGTGCATCGAAGCTTTTGGCCCAATGCAAACCACTGCGTGGGAGAGGAGGTTTTGGGTGGGAGGGGGGACGCACTGCACGCATGGGCGCGCATTTCCCTAAATTCTCTAGCGTGGTCCCAGATGCCAAACCAAACCTCTCGCATTGAGAGGCAGGTTTGGGCGGAGGGATGGCAGCCACTTCTCTATGAGGCCGCTTCCTAATGCTCACTATCTGATTTCCTAGATGCAAACACCCCGCGATGGGAAGAGGAAGGTTATTGGGTTGAAGGTTGCTGGCGCACTCTGCAAGAGGCGCACGCCTATATGCATTCGAGTTGTTTCCCTCCCCGCAGATAGCACCACCCTGCCATGCTTTGTGGAGAGCTGGCAATGGGTCGCACAAACCTAGGTATACCATCAAGAGGCTACGCTTCTCGTGGGAACAGTTGAATCGAGGGCCGTTTTTTTGGGGGAGCCTGCCTAGTCACCACTACCGGTGTAAACTGCTTCCCTCCTGGGTACGCAACCAAGTTAAAGATATTCAAGTGATGCAGACTTCGGTGTGGGAACCTTGAAGCGGCGCCTTTTGGGTGAGGCCTCCCCCACTGGTTGTAAACTGCTGCTTCCCTTTCGAGTGCGTAGGGCGAGGGAGAGAATGGCCAATGTGACGTACAAACTGTCCTCTGGTAGTAACTAGAAGCGGCCCTTTGGGGGAGTCTCTTCCACAGTGTATCCTCGTCCCCCCTTGTTGAGTGGTGGGAAGCAGAATTATGAGGCGTGACCGCATACGCCCGTATATCCCCATCTTCGCTCCTCAGAGTCTGGGCTATCCATGGGGCATGGGCGCTTGTCACCAAACCACGCTCTGAGGGTGCTGGGTTGGTAGCCTTCCCTCCCCCCAACTTATGACTCCTACTTTCGTGCCCCATGAGACCCAACTTTCAGTGGTGACGAAGTCAAGAAGAACGAGAGAATTCAAGACTTGGCTTGCTTGTTGAGCTCTCCTAACCCCTAGGGCCCAAGACTCTCGCATTCTGGGGCATTAGGATATAGAGAGTGGAGATCGGAAGTAGAAGAAGAAGACCGCGATCGACATGTTTATCAGCCTCTTCTATCGCCTCTAGCTCTTCGTTCTTCCAGACGCAAAGCTCTGCATGCGAGGGGGGGGGGGTGGCATGGGGGGGGTCAATACCCCTGCATGGGAGCGCTCCAAATGCTATCCATCTGCGTTTCCCAGACGCAAGAACTTTATACGATTACTCGCTTGCAAGGAGAGCCTTGGCAGGGGGGGCTACCGCGCGATAGACTT
Source organism: Chlamydomonas sp. ICE-L (assembly GCA_013435795.1). Classification (NCBI taxonomy): domain Eukaryota; kingdom Viridiplantae; phylum Chlorophyta; class Chlorophyceae; order Chlamydomonadales; family Chlamydomonadaceae; genus Chlamydomonas; species Chlamydomonas sp. ICE-L. Next base: position 657,491 of record JACBWV010000476.1, on the reverse strand, counting down.
ATTCCATCGGAGGCGGCTAGACCATCTTGCATGGACAGTGAGAGGCGCCGTCCTGCTGGGAGACTCCTCCCACCAGGGCGTAGCTACCCTCCCCTTCAGACGAGCCAGGAGGCATGAGCTTTGTGCTCGAGACTAGAAGCATTTCATCTTCATCATCCACAAGGATCTAACGGGTTTGGTCGTTGCTTGTCATCAGGGAACGCTTTGGCTAGGTTGAGGTGGTGATGCTGCTCTCGTTTGAAGCCAACTTCATCTGTATTTGAAAGGTGGTTATAGGGTGTAACATGTTAATGGGGCGAGGGTGCTTGTCACCAGAGTGCGCTGTGGGGTAGAGGTTGGGATGCGACTCTCGTTGGATGACAACTTCATATATATTTGAAAGAGTGGTTAAGGGGATGTAGACAGTGTTATTGGGTGGGTGGGTCGGTGCATAGTATGTATATATGTTGGGCAGCATTGGATTCGGGCCAGGTCTTATTTATGGACAGGATCACCCCAAGAACCACTCACTCATCTTTATTAGGCTCAGGTTGCACTGCTCATCGTGTATTGTTCCGCCTATTTATTTATTAAACTGTATATATATAGCTGCCTAAGGTTAGCCAAATAGGCTAAAGGGACTCGTCCAACCTTGAACAACCAAGATCACCTGTATATTAGCAGGAGGGGCCAATTGAAAGGAAAATATTGTATTCACTACCAACATTGTATATATGTATGGGGTTATGTGTGTGTGTGTTGTGTGTTGTGTGTGTGTGTGTGGGGGGGGGGGGGGGGGGGGGGGGGGGGGGGGGGGGGGGGGGTGGGGGGGGGGGGGGGGGGGGGGGGGGTTGGGGGGGGGGGGGGGGGGGGGGGGTTGGGGGGGGGTGGGGGGGGGGGGGGGGGGGGGGTGGGGGGGGGGTGGGGGGGTTGGGGGGGGGGAGGGGGGGGGGGGGGGGGGGGTCGGGGGGGGGTGGGGGGAGGGTGGAATGGGGGGGGGGGAATGGCGTGGGTGGTGGGGTGGGGTCGGAGGAGGGGGGGGGGGGGGTGTGGGGAGGTTGAATGGGGGGGGGGAGGTGAGGGGGGGGGTTGCGGCTAAAGGGGTGTTGGAGGTGCGGTTTGAGTTGGGTGGGTGCCGGCTGGGTTTCTTATCCTTTATTCCTTTTTTATTTTTTTCTCTTTTTTTTTTTTTTTGTTTCCTTTTGCTTTTCTTTTTTTTTTTTGTTTTTTTTTTTTTCTTTTTTTGGTGTTTTTTTTTTTTGCTTGTCTCCGTCTGTTGGGGTTGGGGGGGGGGGGGGGAGTTGAAAGTGGACAGAGGTGCAAGACGAAGCACATATCCAGAGCCTAGACAAAAGCACGACCAGAGGGCAAGCCAAGCACTAGCCTAGCCAAGCCAAGACAAGTTAAGCAAAGCAAAGCCAAGCACTAGACAAAGGACAAGGCAAAGCATGACCAAAGGCGCCTATACAAGTCACAAGCCCAGAGCACACCACAGAGCCTAAGTCTCACGCACTAATCCAAGGCCAGCGCAAGCACAGACAAGCCTAACCAGAGCACTAGAACACTGCCAAGCCGAGCACTGGACAAAGCACAAGCCAGAGCACAACCAAAGGCCAAGCCATGCACTAGCCAAGACAAGCCAAGCACTAGACAAGCCAAGCCCAACAGCACTAGCTCAAGCCAGCAATCCACTAGATAAGCCATCCAAGCACTATCCAAGGCCAAGCCAAGCACTAGACAAGCCAAGCCAAGAACTAGCAAAGCCAAGCAAAGCACCAGACAAGCCAAGCAAGCACTCACTGGTATAGCCTAGCCATGCCAAGCCAAGAACTAGCCAATCCCCCGAACTAGACAAGCCAAGCAAGCACTAGCTAAGCCAAGCCAAGCCTAGCCAAGCCACCAAGACACACATAGAAAAGCCAAGCAAGAACTAGCAAAGCCAAGCAACAGCACCAGACAAGCAAAAAGGCCCAAAAAGCACTCCGGTATAGCCTAGCCATGAAAGCCAAAACTAGCCAAGCCAAGCCGAGCACTAGACAAGCAAAGCCAAGCACTAGCCAAGCAAAGCAAAGCTCTACACAAGCCAAGCAAGCATTCACGGGTATAGCCTAGCCAAGCCAAGCCAAGCACTATCCAAGCCAAGCCAAGCCCTAGACAAGCCAAGCCCTAGACAAGCCAAACCAAGCACTAGACAAGCCAAGCCAAGCACTAGCCAAGCCAAGCCAAGCCAAGCACTAGACAAGCCAAGCAAGCACTCACGGGGATAGCCGCCTAGCCAAGCCAAGCGAAGCACTTGACAAGCCAAGCCAAGCACTAGACAAGCCCAGCAAGCACTCACGGGGATAGCCGCCTAGCCAAGCTAAGCCAAGCACTTGACAAGCCAAGCCAAGCACTAGACAAGCCAAGCCAAGAACTAAACAAGCCTAGCAAGCACTCACGGGTATAGCCTAGCCAAGCCAAGCTAAGCACTATCCAAGCCAAGCACTAGACAAGCCAAGCCAAGCACTAGACAAGCCAAGCCAAGCACTAGACAAGCCAAGCCAAGCACTGGACAAGCCAAGCAAGTATTCACGGGTATAGCCTTGCCAAGCCAAGCCAAGCGCTAGCCAATCCTTGCCAAGCACTAGACAAGCCAATCAAGCACTTACGGGTATAGCCTAGCCAAGCCAAGCCAAGCACTTGCCAAGCCAAGCCAAGCACTAGACAAGCCAAGCCAAGCCAAGCACCAGCCAAGCCAAGCCAAGCCAAGAACTAGACAAGCCAAGCCGAGCACTAGACAAAGCTAGTACTCACAGACTCAGCCCAGCCAAGCCAAGCACTAGCCAAGCCAAGCCAAGCACTAGACAAGCCAAGCAAGCACTCACGGGGATAGCCTAGCCAAGCCAAGCCAAGAACTAGCCAAGCCAAGCCAAGTGCTAGGCAAGCCAAGCCAAGCAATAGACAAGCCAAGCAAGCATTCACGGGTATAGCCTAGCCAAGCCAAGCCAAGCCAAGCCAAGCCAAGCACTAGTCAAGCCAAGCACTAGACAAGCCAAGCCAAGCACTAGACAAGCCAAGCCAAGAACTAGAAAAGCCAAACCAAGCACTAGACAAGCCAAGCAAGCATTCACGGGTATAGCCTAGCCAAGCCAAGCCATGAACTAGCGAAGCCAAGCCAAGCCAAGCACTAGACAAGCCAAGCCGAGCACTACGGTGGACAAAGCAAGCACTCACGGGCTCAGCCCTGCCCACCCCTGCCCAGCCCAGCCCAGCCCAGCCAAGCCAAGCAGTAGCCCAGCCAAGCCAAGCCCAGCCCAGCCAAGCCAAGCCAAGCCAAGCCAAGCCAAGCCAAGCCAAGCCAAGCCAAGCCAAGCCCAAGCCAAGCCAAGCCAAGCACAAGCCAAGCCAAGCCAAGCCAAGCCAAGCCAAGCCAAGCCAAGCCAAGCCAAGCCAAGCCAAGCCAAGCCAAGCCAAGCCAAGCCAAGCCAAGCCAAGCCAAGCCAGCCAAGCCAAGCCAAGCCAAGCAAGCCAAGCCAAGCCAAGCCAAGCCAAGCCAAGCCAAGCCAAGCCAAGCCAAGCCAAGCCAAGCCAAGCCAAGCCAAGCCAAGCACTTGCCTATCCAAGCCAAGCACTAGCCAAGCCAAGCCGAGCACTAGCTAAGCCAAGCACTAGCCAAGCACTAGCCAAGCACTAGCCAAGCACTAGCCAAGCACTAGCCAAGCCAAGCACTAGCCAAGCACTAGCCAAGCCAAGCACAAGCCAAGCCAAGCACTAGCCAAGCCAAGCACTAGCCAAGCACTAGCCAAGCCAAGCACTAGCCAAGCCAAGCACTAGCCATGCACTAGCCAAGCCAAGCACTAGCCAAGCCAAGCACTAGCCAAGCACTAGCCAAGCACTAGCCAAGCACTAGCCAAGCACTAGACAAATCACAAGCCAAGCACTAGCCAAGCACTAGCCAAGCCAAGCACTAGACAAAGCACAAGCCAAGCACTAGCCAAGCACTAGCCAAGCCAAGCACTAGCCAAGCACTAGCCAAGCACTAGCCAAGCCAAGCACTAGCCAAGCCAAGCCAAGCACTAGCCAAGCACTAGCCAAGCACTAGTCAAGCCAAGCACTAGCCAAGCCAAGCACTAGCCAAGCACTAGCCAAGCACTAGCCAATCCAAGCACTAGCCAAGCCAAGCCAAGCACTAGCCAAGCCAAGTCAAGCACTAGCCATGCCAAGCCAAGCACTAGACAGAGCACAAACAGAGCATCTATCTACCTACATACATACATACCTATCTATATATCTACCTACATACATACCTATATATCTATCTACCTACCTACATACCTACCTACCTATCTACCTATCTACCTACATACCTATATATATACCTACCTACATACCTATCTATCTATCTACCTACATACATACCTACCTATCTATCTACCTACATACATACCTACCTATCTATCTACCTACATACCTATTTATCTACCTACATACATACCTATCTATCTACCTACATACATACCTACCTATTTACATACATACATACATACATACATACATACATACATACATACATACATACATACATACATACATACATACATATATATCTACCTACCTACATACCTATCTATCTACCTACATACCTACCTATCTACCTACATACATACCAACCTACCTACCTATCTACCCACCTACATACATACATAATTACTAGGGTGCGCTGCCACAGAAACGTAGATGTATCTTGGGTGTGCAGGATTACCAGGCTCAATCTTGGGTGTGCAGGATTATCAGGCTCAATCCAATCTCACGCAGAAACGTTGACCTAGATTCCATTTGTTGTCTGTATGTATGTTAAGTAAAGGGGTAGGCCAAATAAAGACCCTTTAGGCCCCCATGTATGTATGTAGGTATGTATGTAGGCACGTGTGTATGTATGTTACAGCCCAGGGGTAGGCCAAACATGCTAAAGGGGTATGATATGTATGTATGTATGTATGTTACAGCCCAGTGAATCGCCTGGCCGTGACAGGAAGGGCTAAGAAGAAGAAAACATTGATGGACGGAACGCCAAACAATCGTTTTACCGACGGGGGCTCTGAGTTCTTGCTACAGTGATAATTTAATTGTACAATTTAATTAAATCACCATCCCATATGGGTTGCCTGTAATACCACGGGTATTGGAGGATAGATTGGGTACATAAATCAATGTTACATAAATCAATGTTACATAAATCAATGTTACATAAATCAATGTTACATCATTGATGGGTACACAAATCAATGTTACGTCTTACGAGTCAATTAAATTAATTAAAATGCATTGAATTAAAAATTCGAATCATTTCATTCGGGACGCGCCTCCAGGCGCCCTTAATCGGGTACATAAATCAATGTTACGTCTTACAAGTCAATTAAATTCATTAAAATACATTGAATTAAAAATGATAATTAAAATGCATTGAATTAAAAAAAACGAATCATTTCATTCGGGACGCGCCTCCAGGCGCCCTTAATTGGGTACATAAATCAATGTTACGTCTTATGGCGAGGCCTGAGGATGAGGGGGCAGCTTGCTCGCTTGCGCTGGGGCCAACCACCACCTAGACATAGATTTAATGTATTATAACATGTTTTATATGGTGGTGACTATAGCTAGCTCCGGCTTACGCTATGGTGTCCTTAACTTCACGTCCTGTGAGTAACTGTATTACACGGATGTAACAATTTCAATTTCAATCACATGTTTTCAGCCAGATCTGGGCTGGACACCGTCTTCCAATTCCAAGCCCCCGTGAAATTGAAATTGAATTTTTACATCCGTGTAATACCGTTACTCACAGGACGTGAAGGTAAAGACACCATAGCGTAAGCCGGAGCTAGCTATAGTCACCGTAGGGCCACCTCAGTAAAAAGAATCACCACCGAATCAACCCGTGAAATACCCCTAGAAAGCCGGGAGCATACTACTCGGAATAGAAAGGGGATAGTGTCAGCGTGCACTACTACGACACGAGTGCCTGATGATGCCAGTTCACGCTGACAGATATCAGCTTTAATACACTCCAGAGAGTGGACAGAGATGCTTGCAGCGGAACAGACGCGCCAATCTATACACGGAGACGAGAATATCGTTACAAGCACTGGAGACCCATCAAGGGGCACCAGCGGTGAAAGGGGCGGCAGCCTGAAACCTAACAAGGGTACAGGCTAGACAGTGCGTGCCAGTAGAACCGGTGACGCAGCCAACAGGAAGCTGTCACCGTGTCATGAAGGATGACACAGTATACGGGAAGCTGGCACAGTACTGTCAGGACTGATAGTTCTAAGGAAGTACATAAGTAGTCACCAAGTCATAAAACGCGTGAGAGCACCGCAATTCATGCTGATAACAGATAGTAACAGGCTCCTTTGTCGCCACCTGAGTGATTGATTGAGTGATGGCAACCTATTATGGGTTGACCCTGGATAGGGAAAAGACGTTGCCTAGAAGCTGTCAAGCGTAGCCCCCCAAAAGAAGCAAAAGTAAGAAGTCAGGCTTGTGTACACTTCAACCACATACATCGTATTTATTTTGTGACTTGCATGTTTGAGTTTGTAAATTGTAATCAAACAAACGTGCCATTTTGTGTCTGAGAACATTTGGTTGCGAGCCGTATGTTACATTGTGTGGAAGTCATGTCGAAACTGGTGAATCAAGACTACAAAACATGTTACCAATTCCAAGCCCCCGTGAAATACCACCAGAAAGTCGGAAGCATAATACCCGGAATAGATAGTGTAAATATTTTTCCAGGTCATTAATTGGTAGATGATCAGATCTCACAACCAGTAGGAAGTTCTGCACTCCTTAGCGGATGGCCCAATACAAGTTCGCATACAACACTTGACCATTTCTCGTGCATCAGTGGCCTCTGTTGAAGGTGGCGGCTCCACGGGACGACCCAGGGGACTGATCATCGCATTTTCACGCAGGTGAGCAACCCCATGAAATTGAGCAATGCAAGTTCGCTCATCTGACAGACAATTATCTCAATTATCTTTCGCATAACATGAGTAAAAAAAACATATTAGCTAGTGAGCAACTCGTATTGATTGCATTTGTTGTCGGTACTACCACATGCAGTGGAGGATAGGTGGTAGTACCGGCAACACTACTACCGTAATAACCAAATATATTATATACTACAGTATAGTATATACTTTGGAAAGAGGCAATCGATATAATCATATTATATATAAATATATATATATATATATATATATATATATATATTATATATTATATATATATATATCTCTAATCTTATCTATATCTATATATATCATATCTATATATATATATATATGACATATATATATTATATGTATAAATCGATGTCATATATATATATTATATATATATATATATAATATATATATGATAAATACATAATATATATAGAGATATTCTATCTATATATATATAATATATACTGTATAATATATATTTATATATATAATATATAATATATATTATACTATAGATATATATTTATACATAGATATAATATATATTATAGATATATCTATAGATATATATTATATATATATATATATATTAATATATATATATATATATAGATATATATAATTTATATCAATATAATTCTATATATCTATCTATCTCTTATATATCATTATATCTTCTATATATATCTCTCTATCTCTATATAATCTAAAGATCTGCTACATCTCTATCTATTTATCTCTCTCATTTTTTTTTTGTTTGTTTATATATATATATATAATATATAGATAATATATAAAGAAATCATGGTCGTGGTCGTGGTGGTCGCGGTGGTCGTGGTGGTGTCATCATCGCGTGCCCACGTGCCATGGTCGTGCGAAGTGTAACCGACTAGCAACCGACTTTTCGTTCACCAACTAGAAACTCCCGCCTATCGGAATTTTCAAATACCAAAAACTGCAGATTCGCTAAGCTAGCGCGCGCGCTCATAGCATGTCCACAACTGCCTCCGATACTATGACGGCAAGACATTTATAATCAGAAGATCCTCTCCTCGGAGATCACCAGCCGACCCTCATATGGCTTGGCATGGCGCTCGGAATAATAGCTTTCAGTTCTTCACGGATAATGCAACCATGATGCATGGCAACGGTCCTAATGGGCAGGAGGGCCCGCAACACCGCCAGCCAGCGCTCTAAGCGAGCTATATATATATATATATATATATATATATATATATATTGGCGAAGCTGGATTTTTGAAAATCGGCATAGGGCACCTATCAAAAATCAAAATCTGGTTTTACAATTATGGCATAGGGCACCATATCATATTGCAGGCGCTTCGACTGGATTTTCCGGTGTCTATCTGATGTAACTGCATATGTTGTAGATATACACAATATAAATATTTGCTATATATAGATCTATATAGATCTGTATTTTGGGGCAATGTAGATCTATTTGCCGCCCCCTATACCTTACATACATTACATGTTAAAGTCTACTTGACACCGCGAGGGTGCATGAGACTCTGTGCTTTAAACAAAAAGAAAAAGCACCCACAAAGCAAAAAACCCCATTACATCAGGGGTGTGTCGAGGACAAACAAAACAAACTCCCAACCACCGTTTTGGTGGCGTAGGTATTGAACCCCCTAGAGCAGGACCCAGATCTCAACCACTTACAGTGGCGGAGGTAAGAAGCTAACAAATGAGAAGTCACAAACTCACAAGAAGAAAAAAAGGGATTCTAAATTACGGTGCCACTAAGCAGTCCAGGGCTTCCTGTCTTGCTCTTCTACAAGTAGAAAGATAGTCGGCTAGGTTGCTCTATATATATGTATATGTATAGGTTGCTCTCTCTCTATATATATATGTTTATGTATAGGTTGCTCTCTCTATATATAGAGAGAATATTGTTGCATACACAGCAAAAATCAATGCTGAGACCGAACAGTGCCGAAGCAGCCAGGCAGTTTTATAACTGTGAGGGTTTATGCAAAACTCCCCCAAGACATGGCCCAGGAGGTTAACAACAAAACGCGAAAGAAAAAGCACATGAAAAGGTTAACGAGAACACAGAGCAAGCTACTAAGGCATGGAGACAAATAGTGCAATAAGTGTAAATAAATCAATCAATCAATCTTAATTTCCAAGATATGTCACGTTATGACACTTCTAAGGACGTGGGGTTAAGGGAACCGGCTCGTAAGTATGCGATGGACGGGCTTACATCACACCTAGAGTTCAGTTACCATGCCGGTTGACGACCCTCCGGGTGGGCCCAGGTGACGAGATCGCTCTACGATAGAACCATCCCGTTCCTAAATAGACATAAGTATGCAATAGTACATAATAGTACAGAATGCAATAGTAGCTGGCATGCTGGTTGAAAACTGCCATGCTTAACCCCCCAAATAACCTGATAACATACAACTGTAATGACAACCCAGAATGTGAATGCGAACCTAGGACATCACAGATAACCACGGCGTACAACCATGTAATAATCCAATCCATTTCAGCTGCAAGTTATGGGTTTGACCTAGTGCAATAATAGCTGGCTAATGGACGGCCAGACTGGTTGGAAACTACCATGCATATAATAACCGCAAAAAAACTGATATCATACAACTCTAGTGATAAACCAGGATGCAACTGCAAACCTAGGACATCACAAATAACCATGCTGTGCAACCATGTAACAATCCAGAGCAGCTGCCAGTTGTGGGCTTGAACTAGTACAATAATAATAGTTGGCTAATGGACGGACGGGTTGAATGGAAACTGCCATGTGTAACCCCAAAAATAAGCTGATAGCATACGACTGTAATGGCAACCTAGAATGTAATTGCGAACCTAGGACAGCACAAATAACCATGGCGTTCAACCATGCAATAATCCAATGCAAAGAAGCGGCAAGTTGCTTGCGTCGAAACAGGATCTCGACGAAGTAAAATAGTAGCTGGATGATGGATGGACAGGCTGGTTCGAAACTGCCATGTGTACCCCCCAAAATAAACTGACAACATACGACTGTAATGACAACCTAGAATGTAACTGCAACTGAATGTAATGACAACTCAGAATACAAATGCAAAACCTAGGACCCTGAGGGCTGCTGCCCCACAGAAGGGGGGGGATCTGCCACAAATGCAAAACCTAGGACCCTGGGGGCTGCTGCCCCACAGAAGGGGGGGGGATATGCCACAAATGCAAAACCTAGGACCCTGGGGGCTGCTGCCCCACAGAAGGGGGGGGGATCTGCCACAAATGCAAACCCTGGATAGTGTGAATCCCCATGGTGGAAGTGAAAACCACGGTGGAAGCTGGTGGAAGCAAAAAAACTCCGCGCTTTGCGGTTTGCAAGTTCAAGGGGCAGCACGTCGCACTGAGTTTGCACCGAGTCGCTCAATTTGCGACGCGTCTCACGAAGAAATCTAAAAATGCTGGGATTTTCGAAGAAGGCGACAATCCCCCAAGCATGAGGCTTTTCATTCATGGCACAAGATCCACCACTTGTGGAGAAGAAGAAGAAGAAGAAGAAGAAGAAGAAGAAGAAGAAGAAGAAGAAGAAGAAGAAGAAGAAGAAGAAGAAGAAGAAGAAGAAGAAGAAAAGAAGAAGAAGAAGAAGAAGAAGAAGAAGAAGAAGAAGAAGAAGAAGAAGAAGAAGAAGAAGAATTTGCTGTGACCTATGCTTCATGTGGTGGTGGTGGTGGTGTGTGTGTGGGGGGTGTGAGGGGGTGGGGTTGGGTTTGTGTGTGGGGGGGGCATTGATGTTGGTGGTGGTGTGGTGTGTGGGGTGGTGGGGTGGGTGTGTGTGTGGGGGTGTGTGGGGTTGGGGGGTGGGGGGGGCATTGATGTTGTGGTGGTGTTGTGTGTGTGGGGGTGTGTGGGCGTGGGTGTGGGTGTGGGTGTGGGTGTGGGGTTGGTGTGGGGGGGGGGGGCATTGATGTTGGTGTGTGGTGTGTGTGTGTGTGTGTGTGTGTGGTGGGCGGTGGGGGGGTGTGGTGGGGGGGTGTGGGGGGGGGGGGCATTGATGTTGGTGGTGTTTGTGAGGAGTGTGTGTGTGTGTGTTGTGGTGTGTGGCCTATGCATCCAGTGATGAGGGCATAGGTCCTTACTGTTTCTTTTTGGGGCTGCACATAGCAGGGGGGGGGGGGGGGGGGGGGGGGGGGGGGGGGGGGGGGGGGGGGGGGGGGGGGGGGGAGGGGAAAGTGTGTGTGTGGTGCAGCTTATAGGCGGCTCCTTCCACCAACCCCTTAGGCCAGGCCTGAAGCTAGCTAGTGCGTCTGGAAGCTGACATGACATGCATTATAATGCAGCTGAAAGCTATGGGATTGATACAGTGTCAGGTCAATGGAGCTGGCTAGAAGCTGCCATGCGTAGCCGGACAAAGAAATACTACTTTTCCCTATTCTTCCAGTGAAGGGGTCAAACTGTCTATTAGGAATGCCGAATCTGTTGAACTGCGGGCGCTTTTAACCAAAGAATGAAGTGAGGATGACTGGGTGGGTAGCCTCCGCCCCCCAAGCTTATGACTCAGCGTTCGTGGCATCAGACCCGACTTCACTGGTGAAGGAGAAGGAGGAGGAGAGTCGGAGTCATAAAGATTGTTTGTCGAGGCTCGTCTGACCCCAGGCCCAAGACTCTGCATTTATGGCATGAGACTCAATACACTTCGAGTGGAAGTAGAGGAAAGAAGACAGCGATCAGGCATACCTGTTGAGGATCTTCTAACCCCAGGCCCAAGACTCTGCATTTGTTGCATGAGACTCAATACACGTGGAGTGGAAGTAGAGGAAAGAAGACAGCGATCAGGCATACCTGTTGAGGATCTTCTAACCCCAGGCCCAAGACTCTGCATTTGTTGCATGAGACTCAATACACGTGGAGTGGAAGTAGAGGAAAGAAGACAGCGATCAGGCATACCTGTTGAGGATCTTCTAACCCCAGGCCCAAGACTCTGCATTTATGGCATGAGACTCAATACACTTCGAGTGGAAGTAGAGGAAAGAAGACAGCGATCAGGCATACCTGTTGAGGATCTTCTAACCCCAGGCCCAAGACTCTGCATTTGTTGCATGAGACTCAATACACGTGGAGTGGAAGTAGAGGAAAGAAGACAGCGATCAGGCATACCTGTTGAGGATCTTCTAACCCCAGGCCCAAGACTCTGCATTTGTTGCATGAGACTCAATACACATCGAGTGGAAGTGGAGGAAAGAAGACAGCGACCAGGCATACCTGTTGAGGCTCTTCTAATCCCAGGCCCAAGACTCTGCATTTGTTGCATGAGACTCAATACACGTGGAGTGGAAGTAGTAGAGGATAGACTCTGCATGAGACTCCGGACTTGTTGAGTGGAAGTAGAGGAGTGATCAGGCATGCTCATCGAGGAAGCTCTCCTTTATGCAACTAGCTCTTCTCCAGATGCAGCACTCTGCATGCGGGAGGGGAGGGGCAACATTCCAGTCTGCATGACAGTGGGGAGGGTAGGGCGGGGGGGCAGCACTCTGCATGAAGCGCACTCCTAAATGCATCTAGCTGCTTCCCAGTTCCAAATCCTGCACGGGAGCGGAGGGTTGGGCGGGGGGGCAGCACTCTGCATGAAGCGCACTCCTAAATGCATCTAGCTGCTTCCCAGTTCCAAATCCTGCACAGGAGCGGAGGGTTGGGCGGGGGGGCAGCACTTTGCATGAGGCGCACTCCTAAATGCATCTAGCTGTTTCCCAGATGCAAAACCCTACTTGTGAGAGGAGGTTTGGCCGGGGGGCAGCACTCTGCATGAGGCGCACTACTAAATGCATCTAGCTGTTTCCCAGATGCAAAACCCTACTTGTGAGAGGAGGTTTGGCCGGGGGGCAGCACTCTGCATGAGGCGCACTACTAAATACATCTAGCTGTTTCCCAGATGCAAAACCCTGCATGTGAAAGGAGGTTTGGGTGGGGGGGCAGCACTCTGCATGAAGCGCACTCCTAAATGCATCTAGCTGCTTCCCAGTTCCAAATCCTGCACAGGAGCGGAGGGTTGGGCGGGGGGGCAGCACTTTCCATGAGGCGCACTCCTAAATGCATCTAGCTGTTTCCCAGATGCAAAACCCTACTTGTGAGAGGAGGTTTGGCCGGGGGGCAGCACTCTGCATGAGGCGCACTACTAAATGCATCTAGCTGTTTCCCAGATGCAAAACCCTACTTGTGAGAGGAGGTTTGGCCGGGGGGCAGCACTCTGCATGAGGCGCACTACTAAATACATCTAGCTGTTTCCCAGATGCAAAACCCTGCATGTGAGAGGAGGTTTGGGTGGGGGGGCAGCACTCTGCATGAGGCGCATTCCTAAATGCATCTAGCTGTTTCCCAGATGCAAAACCCTGCTTGTGAGAGGAGGTTTGGGTGGGGGGGCAGCACTCTGCATGAGGCGCATTCCTAAATGCATCTAGCTGTTTCCCAGATGCAAAACCCTGCATGTGAGAGGAGGTTTGGGCGGAGGGAGGCAGCACTCTGCATGAGGCGCATTCCTAAATGCATCTAGCTGTTTCCCAGATGCAAAACCCTGCTTGTGAGAGGAGGTTTGGGTGGGGGGGGGCGCACTCTGCAAGAGGCGCACTCCTAAATGCATCTAGTTGTTTCCCAGATGCAAAACCCTGCATGCTTGTGGAGAGCTGGCAAGGGTCGTTACAACCTAGGATACTATCAGAAGAGGCTACCTGTCTGGTTGGGAACATTGAAGCGGCCTTTTGGGGGAGCCTCCTCCCACTAGGTGTAAACTGCTTCCCTTGCTGGTTGCTCACCAAGTTAAGAGATATGCCAGAGGATGCAGACTGTCTGGTTGGGAACATTGAAGCGGCCTTTTGGGGGAGCCTCCTCCCACTGGTTGTAAACTGCTTCCCTTGCTGAGTGGTAGGGGAGGGAAGAGATATGCCAGAGGACGAAAACTGTCTGGTAGGGAACATAGAAGCGGCCCTTTGGGGGAGTCTCCTTCCACTAGGTGTAACCTGCTTCCCTTGTTGAGTGGTGGGGAAAGCAAGAATTATGCCAGTGGACGCATACTGCCTGGTAGGAATCCCCATTCTCCTCAGAGTCAGGCTATCCATGGGGGTATGGGCGCTTGTCACCAAAGCACGCTCTGAGGGTGGCTGGGTTGGTAGCCTCCGCTCCCCAAGCTTATGACTCAGCTTTCGTGGCATGAGACCCAACTTCAGTGGTGAAGAAGAAGAAGAAGGAAGAGAGTCAGAGACATTTGGCTTGCTTGTTGAGGCTCTCCTAACCCTAGGCCCAAGACTCTGCATTTGGGGCATTAGATATGAGAGAAGTGGAGTGGAAGTAGAGGAAAGAAGACAGCGATCGGACATGTTTATCGAGGCTCTTCTGATCGCCTCTAGCTCTTCTCCAGACGCAAATCTCTGCATGCGAGGGGGGGGGTGGATGGGGGGGCAAACCCCTGCATGGGAGGCGCTCTCAAATGCATCCTGCAGTTTCCCAGACGCAAGACTTTTACGATCACTCTGCTTGCAAGGAGAGCCTTGGCAGGGGGGGCTACCGCGAATAAAACCATCGGAGGAGGCAGACCATCTTGCATAGAACATAGAGGCCGTCCTTCTGGGGAGACTCCTCCCACCAGGCGTAAGCACCTCCCCTTGCAGAAAGCTAGGGAGGGCATGAGCTTTGCTCGAGGACGTAGAAGCATTTATCTTCATCATCCACAAGGAATCAACGGGTTGGTCGTTGCTTGTCATCAGGGAACGCTGTGGCGAGGTTGAGGTGGTGATGCTGCTCTCGTTGAATGACAACTTCATCTATATTTGAAAGAGTGGTTAGAGGGGTGTAGACAGTGTTAATGGGGGCGAGGGTGCTTGTCACCAGAGTGCGCTGTGGGGTAGAGGTGGGGATGCGACTCTCGTTGGATGACAACTTCATATATATTTGAAAGAGTGGTTAGGGGGATGTAGACAGTGTTATTGGGTGGGTGGGTCGGTGCATAGTATGTATATATGTTGGGCAGCATTGGATTCGGGCCAGGTCTTACTTATGGACAGGATCACCCCAAGAACCACTCACTCATCTTTATTAGGCTCAGGTTGCACTGCTCATCGTGTATTGTTCCGCCTATTTATTTATTAAACTGTATATATATAGCTGCCTAAGGTTAGCCAAATAGGCTAAAGGGACTCGTCCAACCTTGAACAACCAAGATCACCTGTATATTAGCAGGAGGGGCCAATTGAAAGGAAAATATTGTATTCACTACCAACATTGTATATATGTATGGGGTTATGTGTGTGTGTGTGTTGTGTGTGTGTGTGTGGGGGGGGGGGGGGGGGGGGGGGGGGGGGGGGAGTTGAAAGTGGACAGAGTGCAAGACAAAGCACATCCAGAGCACTAGACAAAGCACGACCAGAGGGCAAGCCAAGCACTAGCCTAGCCAAGCCAAGCCAAGTTAAGCAAAGCAAAGCCAAGCACTAGACAAAGGACAAGGCAAAGCATGACCAGAGCACTAGACAAAGCACAAGCCAGAGCACAACCAGAGGCCAAGCCATGCACTAGCCAAGCCAAGCCAAGCACTAGACAAGCCAAGCCAAGCACTAGACAAGCCAAGCCGAGCACTAGACAAAGCACAAGCCAGAGCACAACCAAAGGCCAAGCCATGCACTAGCCAAGACAAGCCAAGCACTAGACAAGCCAAGCCAAGCACTAGACAAGCCAAGCCAAGCACTAGATAAGCCAAGCCAAGCACTAGACAAGCCAAGCCAAGCACTAGACAAGACAAGCCAAGAACTAGCAAAGGCAAGCAAAGCACCAGACAAGCCAAGCAAGCACTCACTGGTATAGCCTAGCCATGCCAAGCCAAGAACTAGCCAAGCCAAGCCGAGCACTAGACAAGCAAAGCCAAGCACTAGCCAAGCAAAGCAAAGCTCTACACAAGCCAAGCAAGCATTCACGGGTATAGCCTAGCCAAGCCAAGCCAAGCACTATCCAAGCCAAGCCAAGCCCTAGACAAGCCAAGCCTAAAAGCCCAAACCAAGCACTCGACAAGCCAAGCCAAGCATAGCCAAGCAAGCCAAGCCAAGCCTAGACAAGCCCAAGCAGCACCACGGGGCTCGCCCCTAAGCCAAGCCAAGCGAAGCACTTGACAGCCAAGCCACGACTACTAGACAGCCCCGCAAGCACTACGGGGATGGAGATAAGCCGCCTAGCCAAGCTAAGCCCAAGAGCACTTGACAATGCCAAGCCAAAGCATTAGAAAGCCAAGCCACGAACTAGCCAAGCACAGCCATGCATAGCCAAAGCATAGCACTAGGCCAAGCACTAGCCAAGCCCAAGCACTAGCCAAGCCAATAAGCAATAGCCAAGCATAGCACTAGCCAAGCACTGCCAAGCACTAGCCTAAGCCAAGCATAGCCACGCCAAGCACTAGACAAAGCACCACCTAAGCACTAGCAAGCACAGGCAAGCCACGCACTCGCCAAGCACTAGCCAAGCACTCGCAAGCACTAGCCAAGCCACTAGACAAATCACAAGCCAAGCACTATCAAGCACTAGCCAAGCCAAGCACTAGACAAAGCACAAGCCAAGCACTAGCAAGCCCTAGCCACGCCAAGCACTAGCCAAGCACTAGCAAGCACTAGCCAAGCCAAGCATAGCCAGCCAAGCCAAAGCACTCGCCAAGCATAGCCAAGGCACCTAGTCAGCCAAGCACTAGCCAAGCTCAAGCACTTAGCCAAGCACTAGCCAAGCATAGCCAATCCAAGCATAGCCAAGCCCAGCCAATCACTATCCATAGCAAGCCAATCACTAGCCATGCCCACGCCAAGCACTAGACAGAGGCACAAACAGAGAATGGACAAAGCAAGCACTCACGGGACCAGCCTAGCCAAGTCAAGCACTAGCCAAGCCAAAGCCGAGCACTCACGGTATGGATTGACAAGCCAAGCCCTAGACAAGTAAGCCAAAGCCAAAGCCAAGCACAAGACAAATCACAAGCCACGCCAAGCACTCAACAGCGTTATAGCCAAGCCAAGCCAAGCCAAAGCCAAGCACGCCACGTCACTAGACACAGCACGCACCCGCGCACTCGCCAAAGCACAAGCAATAGCAAGCATCACGGTTATAGCCAGCCAAGCCACGCCACTCCAAGCACTTAGACAACGCCACGACCCGAGCACTAAGACAAAGCACAAGCAAAGTCAAGCATCACGGTTATAGCCTAGCCAAAGCCACGCCAAGCCAAGCCAAGCCAAGCCAAGCCAAGCCAAGCCAAGAACTAGACAAGCCAAGCCGAGCACTAGACAAAGCAAGTTTACTCACAGACTTAGCCCAGCCAAGCCAAGCACTAGCCAAGCCAAGCCAAGCACTAGACAAGCCAAGCAAGCACTCACGGTATGGCCAGCCAGCCAATCCAAGGATAGCCAAGCCAAGCAAAGTGCTAGAAAAGCCAGCACGCCCACTAGAACAAGCCGAGCAAGCATTCACGGGTATTCGCCTAGCCAAGCCATAGCCAAGGCCAAGCCACGCACAGACAAGCCAAGACTAGACAAGCCAAGCACGCCCTTAGGACAAGCCAAGCCACTGCACTAACACAAAGCCAAAACCAAGCACCTAGACCAAGCAACAGCAAGCATTCACGGGGATAGTAGCCAAGCCAAGCCAAGCCAGCAAGCCCATGCCAAGACTAGTAAAGCCAAGCACTAGAAAGCCAAAGCCAAGCACTAGACAAGCAAGCAAGCACAAACAAGCCAAAACCAAAAGCACTAGCAAGCCAAGCAAGCATTTCACGGGTAGAGCCAGCCAAGCCCAAAGCCATGAACTAGCCAAGCCAAGCCAAGCCAAGCACTAGCCAAGCCAAGCACTAGACATACAAAGCCCAGCCGCAGCCATACGGTGGACAGCAAGCCTCCCTGGGCTCAGCCAGCCAGCCAAGCCAAGCCAAAGCAGGTAGCCAAGCCACGCCAAGCCAAGCCAAGCCAAGCCAAGCCAAGCCAAGCCAAGCCAAGCTAGCCAAGCACCTTTTGCCTAGCCAAAGCCAAGAACTAGGCCAAGCCAAGCCAAGCACTAGCCAAAGGGCAAAGCCAATCAAGCCCTAGCCAAGCCAAAGCACTAGCCAACCAAGCCTAGCCAAGCACTAGCCAATCCAAGCACAGCCCAAGCCAAGCCAAGGCAAGCACTAGCAACGCATAGCCAAGCTACGCCACTAGCCAAGCACTAAGCCAAAGCACTAGCCAAGCCAAGCCCTAGCCAAGCCAAGCAAGGCCACTAGCCAAGCCAAGCCAAGCATAGCCATGCCAAGCCAAGCACTTAGAAAGCGCACAAACAGCGCATGGACAAAGCAAGAGCACTCCACGGTGACGCCTCGCACGTCAAGCACTGCCAAGCCAAAGCCGCAGCACTCACGGGTATGAATTTGACAAGCACGCCACTAGACAAGTAAGCCAAGCAAGCAAGCACAAGACAAAGTCACAAGCCAAGCCAAGACTCACAGTATTAGACCAAAAGCCCAAGCCAAGCCAAGCACTAGGGACACAGCACGACCAGAGCACTAGGACAAAGCCACAGCAAAGCAAAGCATCCACGGTTATAGGCCAAGCCAAGCCA
Source organism: Chlamydomonas sp. ICE-L (assembly GCA_013435795.1). Taxonomy (NCBI): domain Eukaryota; kingdom Viridiplantae; phylum Chlorophyta; class Chlorophyceae; order Chlamydomonadales; family Chlamydomonadaceae; genus Chlamydomonas; species Chlamydomonas sp. ICE-L. The sequence continues at coordinate 638,932 of JACBWV010000476.1, read as the reverse complement.
AGCCAAGCAAGCACTAGACAAAGCCGACCGGAGGCACAACGACAAAGCACACGCACAGCAAGCACTCCCGGTCTATAGCCAAAGCCCAGCCCAAGCCAAGCCAAGCCAAGACAAAAGCCAAGCCAAGCCAAGCCAAGCCAAGAAGCCAAGCCAAGCCACGCCAGCTAGACAACGTACGACCGATGCACAAGGACAAAGCACAAGCAAGCAAGACTCACGGTATAGCAAGCCCAGCCCAGCCCAGCACAGCCAAGCCAGCCAATCCAATGCCAAGCCAAGCCAATGCCAAAGCAAGCAAGCCAAGCCAAGCATAGGCAAAGCACGACCGAGCACAAGGACCAAAAGCACAAGCAAAGCAATTTACTTCACGGGTATTATATTCTAGTATAGATCGATAGATTGGCAGGGTTTGGTACCAGGCGGTGACGCTCAACGATTAAGAGCCATTGAAGACATGCCTGAGTCTCCAGCCTCACAGGAGTTAGCCTGCACAAGGAAATGTTGTACGCATGTGGGCTGTGGGGGGAGTGACCGTGGTGCAGGGCACAAAGACAAAGGGAACGACCAAAAGCCACTAAACAAAAGCACAAGCAAACGCATGCACTCCCGAGTGTAGATCGATTAGATAGCGGGTGCATGCGGGACTGATGTTAGACCTCATTGAGAGCACTTAATCTTGCTCAGATCCACCCTGTAAAAGATCAGAGTGCTCACTTGGTTGGCTGGGACCCGCTCAGAGTGCTCACTTTGGCTTGGCTTACCCAAGCTCAGAGTGCTCAGTTAGCGTTGTGATGCCTCCACCCTGGCAACAAGGTTGCGTTTCATATGCCATTATTGGGCATCTGTAGTATGCTCTGGACCTAGCTTCATGGTGGGGTGGGGTGGTGGTGGTTGGTGGTGGTGGGTTGGGTTGTGTGGTGTTTGGTTGTTGTGGTTGGTGGTGGGTTGGGTGGTGGTGGTTGGTGATGGCGGGTGGTGGTGTTGGGTTGGCGGCTATCGGTAACTGGTTCATCCGTATAATCTTGTTGGACCTCCTCATCAGTGGCCTCTTTTGGATGCCCATATCAGACAGGTAAGGTCATTGCAAGTCAAGGTCGGTAAGGTTGAATGTGAGTCAAGGACATGTGTCACGGTCTAAGGTCGGTAAAGGGTCAGGTGGTCAAGGTCCAAGGTCAGGGTCAAGGTCATGTGTCGAGGTCATGTGAGGTCAAGGTCATGTGTCAAGGTCAAGGTCAGGTCAAGGTCAGGTGAGGTCAAGGTCATATGTCAAGGTCAAGTCAAGGTCAAGGTCAAGGTCAAGGTCAAGGTCAAGGTCAAGGTCAGGTCAAGGTCAAGGTCAGGTCAAGGTCAAGGTCATGTTCACGGTCATGTGTTCAAGGTCAAGGTCGGTCAGGTCATGTGAGGCAGCGTCAGTGTCAAGATCAGTAAGGTCCGGGTCAAGGTGAGGTCACGGTCATGTTTCCAGGTCAATAGGGTCACGGTTCAAGGTCATGTGAGTTCACATGTGAGGTCACGGTCATGTGTCATGGTCCAAGTCAGGTCCAGGTCATGTGTCAAGATCCAAGTACCGGTAGGGTCTAAGGTGAGGTCACTGTCATGGGTCACGGTCAGGTCAGGTCGGTCAAGGTCATGTTGAGTCATGTGAGTTCAAGTCTGGGTCAACGGTCACGTGGGTCAAGGTCAAGTTCATGTGAGTCATGTGAAGTCGAGGTCAGGTCAAGGTCAGGTCAAGGTCACGGCCATGTGTCAAGGTCAAGGTCAGGTCACGGCCATGTGTCAAGGTCAAGGTCAGGTCAAGGTCAGGACAAGGTCAAGATCATGTGTCAAGGTCAAGGTCAAGGTCATGTGTCAAGGTCAAGGTCAGGTCAAGGTCAGGTCAAGGTCATGTGTCACGGTCATGTGTCAAGGACAGGTCAAGGTCAGGTCAAGGTCATGTGAGGTCATGTGAGGTCAAGGTCAGGTCAAGGTCATGTGTCAAGGTCATGTGAGGTCATGAGAGGTCAAGGTCAGGTTAGGTCAAGGTCAAGATCATGTGTCAAGGTCAAGGTCTGGTCACGGTCATGTGTCAAGGTCGAGGTCAAGATCATGTTTCAAGGTCAAGGTCAGGTCAAGGTCATGTGTCAAGGTCGAGGTCAGGTCAAGGTCAGGTCAAGGTCAAGATCATGTGTGAAGGTCAAGGTCAGGTCAAGGTCATGTGTCAAGGTCACGGAGGTCACGGGTTCAGATCAAGTCATGGTCAAGGTTCAAGTTCAGTTCAAGGTCAGGTCATGGTCTGTGTCACGGTCCAGGTTTCAGGTCAAGTCATGTGTCAAAGTACTGTGTCAAGGTCAGGTCCAAGTCAGGTCAAGGTCATGGTAAGTCTGGTGTAGTTCAAGGTCAGGTCCAGGTCATGTGTCAAGGTCACGTCAGGTCATAGGTCATCGTGAGTATGTGAGGTCAAAGGTCAGTGTCAAGGTTCAGAGCTCCAGGCAAGATCATGTGGCAAAGGTCACGGTTAGTCCCGTGTCTGTGTAAGGTCAAGGTCAGGACAAGGCCGGTCAAGGTCAAGATCATGTGTCAAGGTCAAGGTCAGGTCACGGTCATGTGTTAAGGTCAAGGTCAGGACAAGGTCAGGTCAAGGTCAAGATCAGGTGTCAAGGGTCAAGTCAGATTCATGTGGTCAAGGTCAAGGTCAGGTCAAGGTCAAGGTAAGGTCACAATCATGTGAGGGCGTGTCAGGTCAAGGTCAGGTCAAGGTCAAGTCAAGGTCAGGTTCAACGAGTGTCAAGGTCAATGGTCAAGTCAATGGTCAAGGTCCATGTGTCAATTGTCAAGGTCACGCTTAAGGTCAAGGTCAGGTTCATCGTATGTGGTTCAAGGTCAAGGTCAGTCAAGGTCAGTCCAAGGTCAAGATCATGTGTCAAGTTTCAGGTAGGTCGCGATCACAATGTAAGGTCAAGGTCAGGTCAAGGTATGTCCAAGTCATGTCAAGATCAGGGCCAAGGCCCCGGGTTCAGGGTCAAGGTCATGTGTAAGATACAAGGTCATATGACCAGGTCAAGTTCAAGGTTCAAGGTCTAAGGTCAAGGTCAAGTCACGGTCAAGGTCACGGTCTGTGTCAAAAGTCAAGGTCCAAATGCCGAAGGTCCAGGTCAAAGGTCAAGGTCAGGTCGCGGTTCTCCAATGTCAAGGTCATAGGTAGCAAGGTCAAGGTCAGGTCAGGTTCAGGTCAGGTCAAAGTTCAAGGTTCAAGGTCAAGGTCAGGTCACTGTCAATGGTTCAAGGGTCACTGTGCCAATGGGTCAGGTAAAGTTCAGTCAATGTCTAGGTCCGGTCACGATCATGTGTCAACGCCAAGGTTATATGTTCAAGGTCAATGTCACGGTTCAAGGTCAAAGTCAAGGTCTCAGTCAAGGTCATGTGTCAAGATCACGGTCATGTGTCCAGGTCAAGGTTCAGGTCAAGGTCCAAGGTCAAGGTCAAGTGTAAGGGTCAGGTCTAAGGTCAGTGCTCAAGTCATATGTCAAGTCAAGGTAGGTTCAGGCATGGCTCAAGTTCAAGGCTCATGGTGTCAAGTCAGGTTCAAGGTCAAGGTCAAGCGTCAAGGTCAAGTGTCAAGGTCAAGGTAAGTGTCACGGTCCAGGTCAGGTAATGGTCATGTTTTCATTGGTCAGGTCAAGGTCATAGTCAAGGCTCCATGGTGCTGTGTCAAGTTCAAGGTTAGTCAAGGTTCAAGGGTTCAGGTCAAGGTCAAGTGTCACATGTCCGGTCAGGTCACAGGGCATGTTGTCAATGGTCAGGTCAAAGGTCAAGTGCCAGGTCAGTGTCAAGCTCCAGTATGTTCAAGGTAAGGTCAATCGTTCAAGGTAGGTTCAGTTCAGGTCATGGCTCAAATGTCAAGGTCAAGGTCAAGTCAAGTCGAGGTATGTGCCCATGGTCAGTCAAGGTCCATTGTGTCAAGAACAAGTTCATGTGTTCAAGGTCAAAGTCCCGGTCAAGGTCAAAGTCACGGTCAGTTCAAGGTCACATTTTTTTGTGTCAAGATCAGGTCAAGTTCAAGTCAAGGTCACGTTCAAGTTCAAGTCCAGTCAAGGTTAGTCAAGCTCATGTGTCAAGGTCCAGGTCAAGTCAAGGTGCAAGGTCCAGTCAATCAAGGTAGGGTCAAGTTCATTTAGGTAAGGTCATGTGTCAGGCTCAAGTAAAGGTCCAGGTCTCTTAAGGTCATGTGTCAAGCTCAAGGTCCTGTGTTGTCAAGGGTCTAAGCGTCAAAGTCCAGGTCAGTTCAAGGTAAGGTCAAAATGTCAAGGGTCAAGGTTCAAGTCAAGGTCAGGTTCAAGGTCAAGGTCACGGTTCAAGGTCGGTCAAGGTTCTAAGGTTCAATGTCAAGTTCAGGTCAGGTCACATGTCAAGTGTCAAGGTCAGGGTCATGTGAGTGTCAACGGTCATGTGTTCAGGGTCACGGTCAGGTCAGGTCAAGGTCAAAGGCGCCAAGGTCAAGGTGATGTGTCCAGGTCAAGGTCAGTAAGTTCAAGTCAAGGTATGTGAGGTCAAGGTCACGGTCAAGGTCCAAGTCAAGGTCAGTGAGGTTCAAGGTCAAGGTCAAGGTCAAGGTCAAGGTCAAGGTCAAGGTCAAGGTCAAGGTTCACGGTCAGGTCAAGGTCAGGTCAAGATCAAGGTCAAGGTCTAAGGTCAAGGTCAAGGTCATTCAAGGTCACAGTGTCAAGGCAAGGTCATTGGCGGTCCAGGTCATGTTGTCAAGGTCTAAGTTACAAGGTCAGGTTCAAGATCAAGGTCAAGGTCAAGTGATGTTTCAAGTGTCACGGTCCGGTCAAGTTCAAATTAAGGCTATGTGAGGTCAAGTCAAAGGCAAGGTCAAGTCAAGGCATGTGCGGTCAAGGTCAAGGTCAAGTTCAAGTTCAAGGTCAGGTCGAGGTCAAGGTAGGTCAATGTTGATTATGTCAAGGTCAAGGTCCGTCACGTTCAAGTCAAGGTCCGTGTCAAGGGTCAAGGGTCATGTGAGGTAAAGGTCCCCAATTTTTGTGTCAAGGTCCAAGGTCGAGGTCAAGTTCATGTGTCAAGGTCACGGTCAGGTGCTAAGGTCAATCGTCAAGGTCAAGGTACGGTCAAGGCAGGTCAAGGTCAAGGTCACGGTCAAGGTCAAGGTCAAGGTCAAGGTCAGGTCAAGGTTCAAGGTCAAGTAAGGTCAAGGTCAAGGTCAAGTGTCAAGGTCAATGTCAGTTTCAAGGTCAAGGTCAGGTCTAAGGTCCAGGTCCAAGCAAGGTCAAGGTCAAGGTCAAGGGCAAGGATAAGGTCATCCAAGCACATGTGTGAAGGTCAATGTCAAGGCAAGGATAAGGTCAGGTCTCAAGGTTCAAGGTCAAGTTCAAGGTCAAGGTCAGTGTCAAGGTCAGGCTCAAGGTCAAGGTCAAGGTCACGGTCAAGGTCAGGTCAAGGTCAAGGCAGGTCAAGGTCTAAGGTCAAGGTCAATGTCATGTAGGTTCAAGGTCATGTGTCAAGGTCAAGGAGGCCAAGGTCATGGAGGTGTAAGATTCATGGCCGCGCACATGATCAATTGGGGCCAAGGGCTGTAGGAGTGAACCATTAGAGTGTTGCGATGTAGGCGCAGAGGTTCCAGAATGTGCTGAGTCTGTATGTAAGCCGTGGGTAAGCTGCTCTAGACCTTTGTACATCGCATTTCTACCCATTCGCCTTTCGTGGACGGTGAACATTGATCTTACCATCAGGCAAACAAAACACCTTTACAGTGATGAGAACAGCCAAAACAGGTTATGATAAACGCCTAGGTGGGGCGTGGGTTCAAGGGAGGCCGTCGTACGCGGGTGAGAGCGTCTACTACCTCAACTTGGATAGTACCATCGCTGGTTGACGTACGACCTGCAACCGCCAAGAGCGACCGAAAGTGGGAATCGAACACCCGACTCTTCATCTTCAAGGATCTGCTACCACTAGACATTGTATATCACTGAAAGGGGCTCGGAAACACCCTTACAGGGCGACAGCCAAGCACACATCAAAGCTTACAGGTGGGTAAATGTAATGGAGCTACTGGCCGGGCCTAAGTATGCCCCTGCCATTGCGTGCCTGACTGACATCAAGATGAATGTTGGTGAAAATAGATTGTTGAATACCTATCTGATGATAGAAGACGGCAAGTTGTGTGATTACAAAGCATAGGGTATATCTATATACAACAGTGAGGCCAGCCACGGGCTGGCAGAACACAGGTGACCCTACGGCTGTCTTCCTCTAGTAACAACCCTATGGGGTCAAGGCATGCAAGGTGGGGGGCGGGGAGGGGAGGGGGGGGGGGGGGGCTGGTAAAACACCCTAAACGCTTCAGCCCGTTGAACCTAGTAAACACCTATAAGAGTTTAACTAGGTGCAGACAAACACGGGGCACAGCAAACTCGGGGGGTGGCCCAAAAAAAAAAAAACACATCCTTCGGCACCTATTTTCTGCACCCTGCACACCCTATACCACACAGAAATAAATAGAAGACCCCCAATTTGCAGTGAGGGTAAATACTGAACGCATCGGCGACGCCGAGAAGCCACGGGGAGGAGGCCAGCATCCGGTTAGTTACTCGGCGCTCATCGGTATAGGTAGGAGTGGGGGGGGGAGGGGTGCACGCTGGGTCACGCTGGGTTACGCTGGCCTTCTGGGCCCACGTGGGGCCCCTCACGCGCTTGCGCAGTCGCAAACTCGACAGTAGAAATTGAAATTGGAAATGAAAATTGTTACATCGTGTAGCAACGTTTTACTCACCGTGGACGTGAAGTTAGGACACCATAGGCCGTAAGCGGCGCTAGCATAGTCACCGTAGGGCCATCTCAGTAAAAAAGGGAATTACCACCGATGCCTGACCGGCAGGCCACCGTAGCCACCTAATGCCCGTGCCGCTTACTACGGGGGTTTTTTCCACCCCTGCGTTGGGAAGCCACTCGGGAAACAATGCAGCTGGCAAAGACAAAAAACCTGAAGGGGGGACGGGTTTTTTTGTGCTGTCCCCGTGTATCGACCCGGGTGTGCTTCCATTAAAAGTCTGAACGTAAACTACTCTGAAAGCAGTGATGGTGTGGGAGTGGACTGGTCCGCCAGTTTGAGGCAATGATCTCTGATCCAAGAGTGGTCCTAGAAGTCCAAAAAAAGAGGTGGACAAATAGTACCAGTTGTTCCAATGGTGGATAACTTCAATTTTAGTGACCGAAGGTATCCAGCCGATCTAGGCCATTTGACTAATTCAAAACATGCCTGGGCGTGTTATTGCTTAAACTTAGTGCCTGGTTGCGTACAGAGCAGCTATCCAAGCTCAAGCACCCAGAGTTCTTATCAGACATACAGGTAGGAGAGTCTAAGTAGTGTAGGACGGGCAAGATCAGGTCTCATTCTCTTACAGTCGCTACAGTCCTAGTGGTAGGGCGTAACAGTCAGTGCTGACGTTGCCCAGGCCCCCCCTGGGGAGGTCCTCTTCCTTGCCCGCGGTCCATGAATTCTGCTGTGGCTCCCAGGGCTCCGTGCAAATGGCCTTGTGGATGAGTCGCACTGCGGCGTCATGTTCTTGATATAGAGCCCCTTGAAAGTCCGGTGTTTGTGTGCAGCGCGTCCAGATGGGCCCGCTCCGTCCTCCACAGGTGTGGCAAATTGGGGCATGAGGGAGTTACGTGGGGGGGGTGAGTGCTTTGTAATATAAGGGATTGTTCCAGCGGCCAGAATGCAAGTTTATGGGTTCCACAGTCTACCCCAGCGGCTTTAGGATGTGGAATTTAGTTTTATGGGAAAGGGTTGAGCGTCCCAAAATTTGTTTACTTGCATGAGAAGTTGGTGGGGAGTGTTACAGCCCAGGGGTTTGCATAAATCCCTCTAAGAGTGTGTTGGCCAAACGTGGCAAGCTGTGGCATGGTAGAGGTTGATACCTTGTGTAAGGTAGGTGCTAGGATGCGTGGTGGAATATCTCCATGTGTTGTGTGCGATGGAGGTGAACGGTGGGCCAGTAGAATTGTGGCGGGGGATTTCATACCCGTGTTGTCAGTAAAATTGGTGGAGCGCATGTGCTCACGTGCCTTGCGTTGCCAGGGAATGTCTGCCCTGTCCTTCCAAGGATACCTGTTGGAACGGCACTTTCAGAGAGTGGTGTGTGAGCCATGGCAGGTGCGTTGAATGAGGTGTTTGAATTGATTGCATGAAGAAGTTCAGTATGAATGGAAGGTTGTTGTGGTCGGGCCATGAATATTTTTTTTTTAATAGTGAAGAGAGCCAGAGGCTGTCTGTGTGGAGTGTAAGGATTTGGCGTATTTAATGTTGAGAAGGGCTTGGTGGATGTGCTACCAGTTCTTGCCCTTGTGTAGTTTTTTGGTTGGCCCCTCTTCCCCCACGGGTTGATGGTTGTCGCTTTGTCCTGCAGCCGGGACAATACTGCAGGCAGCAACCCTATTTACTAGGTGCCTGGTTTACTTTTATAGGCACCATCTTGTAGGACCTGGATGCCTGATGGGGTGGTAGCTAGTGAGCAAGGGTATTAAGTGGTGAGAAGAGAGGGAGGAGGGGGTGGTGGAGTTGAGTTTGCCACGTGTTTTGGCAGAGAAGAGATTTATTGAGTTTCGGGGGTAAGGTAATTGACCAGTCAGGAAGGTAAGAGTTGGGAGGTTGAGTTGATAGTAGAGGGCTCAAGGAGAGGAGAGGCTTTGCATGTAGTTATGCCATTGGGTTCAATTAAAATTGGGAGTTTAGGAATAAATATGTATCTTGGCTTGTGGGTGTGTAATAAGAGAGGTTTTTGTATTTGGGTGGCGGGTGGAGTGTGAGAGATTTGCTGCCAAGTCCCAATTTCAGAGTGGGTAGTAACATTCGACTTGCGGGTCCTGAGTCCAATACAGTGAATTCCGGAGTGGTGGAGGAGGGTTTTTGCTAAAGGGGCAGCAAGGTCGTCCGGGAGGAGCATCAGGGTGCAGGTATGCTAAGAATTTTTCAGCATGGTCTAGCACTGGCTAGGGCCCACTAGAGCTTTGGTTGTGCTTGTGTCGTGGAGTTGGACTGGGTCCACCAGTGACCCCCAGTTTCAGATGTAAGAAAGGGGTCCTTGGTTGGAGCCAAAGAGCTGAATCGCCAGGGGGCTGGTAGAAGAGAAGTTGGGTGAGGCTTTGGGTCGTAGTAGGGGGTTAGAAGTACGATGGTGAGTAATGCCCAGAGCACGTGTGGTAGAGAAAAGGAGAAAAGTGTTGGTAGCAGCATGGGCCAGCTCTGTATCTAGGTTGAAAGGGCAACAGCTGGGCAGATAGTCAGTGTGGTAGTTCCTCCTTGGGTCGGTTGTTCATTGGTAGGGTGGTGATTTGAGTGGTCATATTTTGTTTGAGGAGAGGTTTAGTCGTCGTTGTGAAGTGCCCAGCAGTGGACCATTGGGGTTGGTTATAAAGATATGGAAACGTTGGTGTGTGTGTGTGTGGATTGGTAATTACAGATGGGAGGATGCTGTTTGTATAATGTCGGCTGAGGGTGGTGTAATTGTCCCCAGTCTGGGTGCTGTCGTGTGTGGTCAATTTTCAGAACGTTTGTAAACAAGGTTGTGGTTGTCAGCATAAATCTGGGGATGTGGCCCCATTGCCTTGTTGTTGACGGTAGTACGTTGGGTGTCCTTCTAGGGTTAGGTGTGTGGGTTATATGGGGGGGAGTAGTTTTAAATAGGTGGGTTTAATGGTCAAGGTCAAGGTCAAGGTCAAGGTCAAGGTTCCAGGTCAAGGTCAGTTCAAGGTTCAAGGGTCCAGGTCGCTCAAGGTCAAGGTCAAACGGTCAAGGTTAAGGTCAGTCAGGTCAAGGTTCAAGGTCAAGGTCAGGTCAGTCCAAGGTCACGGTCAAGGGTTCAAAGGTCAAGGTCAATGGTCACGGTCAAGGTCAAGGTCAAGGTCAAGGTCAAGGTCAGGTCAAGGATCAAAGGGCACGGTCAAGGTCAAGGTCACGGTCAAGGTCATGCATGTGTCAAGGTCCAGTTCCACGGTCAGGCAAGGTCAAGTGTCAGGTCAAGGTCCATGTGTCAAGGTCAAGTTCATGTGTCAAAGGTCAAGGTCAGGTCAAGGTCAAGGTTCAGGTCCACGGTCAAGGTCCCAAGTCAAGGTCACAGGTTAAGGTTAAGGTCAAGGGTCAAGTTTCAAGGTCAAGGTCAATGTCAAGGTCAAGGTCACGGTCAAGGTCAAGGTCAAGGTCAAAGTCAACACAATGTCAAGGTCAAGGTCAAGGTAAGGTTCAAGGTCAAGGTCATAGGTCAAGGTCAATGGTCAAGGCAAGGTCAAGGTCAAGGTCAAGGTCAAGTCACGTTCCAAGGCAAGGCAAGGTCACGGGTCCACGGTCAATGTCACGGTCACGGTCAAGGTCATGTGTCAGGTTCACGGTCAAGGTCAAGGTCAAGGTCAAGTCAAGGTCAAGTCAAGTGTCAAGGTCAGGTCAATCGTCTCAAGGTTAAGGTTACCGGTCAAGGTCAAGGTCAAGGTCAAGGTCAAGGTCAAGGTCAAGGTCAAGGTCAAGGTCAAGGTCAAGGTCAAGGTCAAGGTCAAGGTTCAAGGTCAAGGTCAAGGTCAAGGTCAGGTCAAGGTCAAGTTCAAGGTCAAGGTCAAGGTCAAGGTAACGTCATATGTCAGGTCAAGGTATGTGTCAGTCTAAGGTCAGGCAAGGTCATTTGCGGTGTAAGATCAGGGACAGCCAAAGACATGATCAATCTCGGGGGCCAAGGGTGGAGGAGCGAACAATTAGAAGGTTCGATGTAGGGCCAGAAGGTTCCAGAATGTGCTGAGTTGTATGTAAGCAGCTGGGTAAGCTGCTCTAGACCTTTGTAACATCGATTCTACCCATTCGCCTGCGTGGCCGTGTGCACATGATCTTACATCAGGCAAACAAAAAACCTTACAGTGAGACAGCAAAAAGGTTATTGATAACGCCTGGTGTGGGCGTGTGTAAGGGAAGCCGTCGTACGGCCGGGTGGGAGAGCTGGCTCTACCTCAACCGGACAAGCTCATTGCGGTTGACGACGACTGCATAACCCAAGAGCGACGAAGGGGGAATCGAAAACCCCGATCTTCATCCTCAGCGGATCTGGTCTACCACTAGACCATTGTATATCACTGAAAGGGGTAGGCAAACAAATCCTTTACAGTGAGGACAGCAAGCACCACATCCAAAAAAAAAGGGGCGGGTACAGGTGGCATCATGCACATGAGCTACGGCAGGCTAAGCTATGCCCCTGCATTGGTGATGCCTGATGACCTCAAGGATTAACTGTTGTGAAAAATAAGCTTGTGGATACCATATGATGATAGAAGGCAGTTGTAATACAAAGCAAGGGATATATATTATATACACAGTGAGCAGCCCAAGGGCTGGTCAGAACCAACAGTGGTGACCCTACGGCTGTCTTCACCTAGTAACACCCTAGGGGGGTGGTCAACATGCAAGGTTGGGGAGGGGGGAGTGGGGGGGGGGGGGTGGGGGGGGGGGGGGGGCGGTGGGGGGGGGCTAGGGGTTAAACACCCTAACACCGCTTACACAACGTCTGCACCTAGTAAAAACACCCTACTTAAGAGTTAATCAGGTGCATACTATACGGGAGGCACAGCCAATCGGGGCGGTGTGTGACCAAATCTTGGCCACCCCTTTTCTGCCAACCACTGCCACACCTTATACACAAGAAATCCATAGAGGACCCCCAACTTGCCCTAGTGAGTGGTAAGATAATGACGAACGGGGCGACGCCGCAGCACGGGATACGGAGGAAGCCATCAGCGTTTAGTACCTACGGCGCTTAATCGGTAGGACCGACGGGGGGGGAGGGGATTGAGCTTGGGTCACGTTGGGTTAAGCTGGCCTCTGGGCACACGATGGGGCACCTCAAAAGCAGTGGCCTTTGAGATAGTTCGCAACTTAAAACAGTAAAATTTAAAGTAAAGAAAGCAGGTACGCCAAATCGATGACTTAAGGAAGCTTTCCGGGGCGGGGGTATTACTGAGGGCCCTGGATCAGAACGAAAAGGCAAAGGCCCCACGCACACTCCAAGGGGGGGGAAATCCTGTCATGCTGCCGATCCTGCCAGTGCTGCAGTGCAGCATAAGATATGGAACTCCCTATCTTATATGCGGGATCTCGCCATCTGGCTGGTCTTCCGATCTTGTAAATGCTCTTAGTGCTCGTAGGCTACGCGTACGTGTTGCTTGACTACAACGTCTGTAGTCACCTCGTGCGATTCGGGATTTATTTTGCTGCCGCTTCCCAGCGCTGCCACGGGTTTATATTAAAAACATGTTTTTGCGACCGCCTGTTACTGCGGGTCAGCCCTTTAGTGCAGCTTCGTATGCTGACCCCTACCTTGACTGAGTTTTGCATGCCCTAAGTGACAGCTATATATTGCCCTGCTTCGTAGAAGCCGAATGTAGCGTCGTTTCAGGTTGAGTATGAAGCAAGTAGGTCAGTATCTTACCCTCCCTCCCAACACTCTGACCTACTCACTTCCTCTTTCTTCCCCTCATTCGCTCACTCTCTTCCCTCTCCCTCCTCTTCCTCTTCTTCTGCTGCCTTATTGTTTTCCTCTGTATGTC
>JACBWV010000476.1:456656-623584 GCA_013435795.1 Chlamydomonas sp. ICE-L | reverse complement strand
GCACACCATGATTGCAGCTGGCAACCGCGCCCACAAACACACACAATCCCCCCCCCCCCCCCCCCCCCCCCCCCCCCCCCCCCCCCCCCCCCACCCCACCCCCCCCCCCCACCCCCCCCCCCCCCCCCCCCCGCCACCATGATTGCAGCTGCAACCGCCCACACAAAACACACACAATCCCCCCCCCCCCCCCCCCCCCCCCCCCCCCCACACACACACACACACAACCATACATACACACTCTACTCTCTACACACTCCCCCACCATTCACTAGGTGACATGCATCAAGGATCAGGTGCACACCATGATTTGCAGCTGCAACCGCGCTCACACATACCTACCCCAGCAATAGGTGCAACTGCCGCCATGAATGACTTCATTCAATCGCAAGCCCGCAGTCATAGCAAATGATTAGGTAAATATAGTTTAATTATGAGATAATAATAATAATCAAATGATATAAATTTTAAATAACTAAATAATAATAATAATAATAATAATAATAATAATACAAAAAAGAATATTAATATCAATAAGCCCAGCAGCAGGAGCAAATGATTAGGTAATAATAAATAATTATGATAATAATAATAATAATAATCGAGGGGGGGGGGGCAAAAACAAAAGTCTGACCCCATGCCCCAAATATGTAGAGTTTGTTGAGAGGATGAAGAATCTGGTTTTATTTATTTATTTTGCCCAGTAAATAGAAAGTTATGGGCCACCAAAGGCTTTTTTGGGGGGGGGGGGGGGGGGGGGGGGGGAGTTGTGAGGGGAAAAAACTGGAATTTAAGAAAAAATAGGTACTTCTCAAGATTTTTTCTCATAGCCCACAGAATGACATGGGAGTGGAACTGAGGTTTTCCTCTACTAAAGACCAGTCTCCATTGGTGCTATTAGGGCTCCTCCCCCCCCCCCCCCCCCCCCCTCTCCCCTCCTCCACACCCCCCCACCCACCACCACCCACACCCCTCCACCCCAACAAGCACCAGCACCATGTATGTATACCTCCCCCCCCCCCCCCCCCCCCCCCCCAATATTCACCAGCACCCACCAGCACCCATACCCCCCCCCCCCCCCCCCCCCCCCCACACACACACACACACACACACACCACAACAAGCACCAGAAACAGCCCCCCCCACACACACACACACCACCACACACACACACACACCATCGCCTAACCCCAACCCACCACCCATACTCCCACACAACGGCTAATCATACCACTAGACCAAACTACACTTCCACTAGTAGCCCCAAACTACACTTCCACCTATAGCACCCACCCTATAGCCCCCAAAGTGCATGGCATGAAATCAGGGGAAATCATGCTCACCAATCTCATTGCTGCTGCCATGGTGAGCATGCTGCCCTCGAGAGTGTCTGCAAGCAAGCAAAACGGTGCGAGCAGCTTGTCAGCATCGAACTCGTAACCCCCAAAAGATATGTCTATACCGAGTTGGAAATGAAGAAATTGCCCTAAACCCCAGGCCCTAACTCTCACGTAACATTGATGGTTATGATGGCACTTAGTCTGCGTGCCCACAAACCGATTGTATTGTCTGATTTGCTTTTTCTTGCTCAACATATGTCGCATGGTTATGAGAGCAGCACCAGTGGATAGGCCTTTTCAAGCTATACAAAATGCACCCTACTTTGACCCCCTAATTATTATTGTGGGGGGAGATAATGGCCTCCAAGTGGGTTCCGGAGCCAGGGGTGGGTGGGTGGGTGGTAAACTCAGCCCTCTGTAGGAAAAAAGGGCATGGGGTCTGAGGATTTTATTTCTGCCCCCCCCTCGATAATAATGATAATGATAATAATAATTATTATTATAATAATAACCTTATTGATATTAAGAAGCCCAGTAGCAGGATCAAATGATTAAGTAGGGGATGGCAGTAGGATGTAGGGGTGATCATCATCATCATCATCATCATCATCATCATTATCATCATAATATAAAAAACGATAATAATAATGAGTTATAGTATTAATTAGGTGAGAATGGCAGGTGGATGAAGGGGAGGGTGAGGTGAGTGTGTGTGGTGGTGTGTGGGATGGTGGCCAGGTGGTTGGTAAGTGTGGCGTTAGCTACGAATGGTGACTGCATTCCGAGTCCAGACCAGCAGCAGGAGCAAGTGTTTAGGTAGGGGATGGCAGTAGGACGTAAGGGTATGTGTGGTGAATGGGTGTGAAGAGTTAGTGGGATGGTGGGCGGGTGGTGGGTGAGGTGGTGGCTACCAGGGTACTACATGAAGCGCGCTATTGCGCTCTAGTGCGCAAGGTTTTGGAGCCCTACTGCGTGATTGAGTAATTAAAAAAAAAACTCTGGGCACAGGGCACAGATCTCCGTTTTCAGTTGAGTCAATGGTGCGATCCATGAGGAGGCATTTGCGTCAAAAGCGCAACCCAAAGGACAAAATGTACTACCCTGGTGGCTACATAGCTATCCTACTCAATTGTCCTTACGCTAGCTGGCCCTTGTCCTTATGCTAGCTGGCCCTTGTCCTTACGCTAGCTGGCCCGTGTCCTTTGCAGGAAGCAAGGTGAGAAGGTGGATGAAATGGGCAATGTGACCACCAATGTGGGGCAAATTGGATTGACAATGCTGAACCACTTGCGTCAAAAGCGCGACCCAAATAACAAATATCTTACTCATTTAGTCATTTGTCCTTCCGCTAGCTGGCCCTTGTCCTTTGCTACTGCAGGGAGCAAGATGAGCAGCTGGTTAAAATTGGCAACGTGACAGACAACGTTGGGCAAATTGAATTGAAAATCTGAGACCACTTGCGTCAAAATCGCAACCGAAACAACAAATATCTTTCTCAATTTTCCTTACGCTAGCTGGCCCTTGTCCTTTGCTACTGCAGGAAGCAAGACGCGCAGCTTGATGAAATTGGCAACATGACTAACAACGTGGGGCAAATTGGATTGACAATCCGGGACCACTTGAAAGAAGATGTGAGTGGTTACCTGCGTGTGTGTGGGTGTGTGTGTGTGTGGTGAGTGAGCATGTGTGAGTGTGCGTGTGTGAGTGTATGTCGTGTGTGAGGCCTGAACCCGTGTGTCCTTCCAAGTTTTGCGAGATATGTGTGGATGTATGTACTGTTATTTTTTGTGCGACGCGTCGCAAATTGAGTGACTCTGTGCGTCCCCAGTGCAACGCGCTGCCCCCCAAACCCCACGGGGTTTTGGGGGGGGGGGGGGGGGGGGGCATTTCTGACCAGTTTAGACAAAGAAATGCATTGAATGTTGATATAACTGCCAAAGACGGCGACAAGCCATACTTGCTGGAACCATGCAAACAAGTATTGTGTAATGTGTCGCATCATACCATGGCTTTTCTGTTTCGCTTCAAGCAGCAGTTCATAGGCAGCTCCACTGCCTTACTAACTGGGTGCAACATAGTGGCTGGCTCAGGGAGCTGCCTAGAAGTTGCTGAGAAAAAAGAAAAAACGAGCATCACACTACCTGGCCAAGCCTTGCCCTTGCACAGCCAGCAAAATTAGGTACAGCCCATGACTGTCTCTGCTGCTGCACCACACACACTCACACACTCACACATTATATGTTTGTATCATCTTCTATTGCTGGCCATGTCTCGCCCTTGCACAGCCTGCCATATTAGGTATTGCCCTGAGAAAGAAAGAAAAATCAGCCCTGATATCATGTTGTGAGTGTGTGTGGTGCAGCAGCAGACTGCCAGACTGCCTCTTCTGCTGCTGCTCCACACACACTCACACACGAACATGATATGTTTGTATCATCTTCTATTGCTGGCCATGCCTCGCCCTTGCACAGCCTGCCATATTAGGTATTGCCCTGAGCAAAAAAGAAAAATCAGCCCTTATATCATGTTGTGAGTGTGTGTGGTGCTGCAGCAGACTGCCAGACTGCCTCTTCTGCTGCTGCTCCACACACACTCGCACACACTCACAAATCATGTGTTTTTATCATCTTCAATTGCTGGCCATGCATTGCCCTTGCACAGCCTACGAAATGAGGTACAGCCCATGACCATCTCTGCTGCCACACCACACACACACACACACATGATATGTTTTTTTTATCTGGAAAAATTAGGTTCTCTCAAATTATATAAGTCATCTCGAACAAGATAAGATCATCCTGTACTGAGGTGAAATCCCATCCCAACCTGTTGTGACCTGAATCAATCAACGTTGTTGGAAGCGTTAGAAAGTGAGATATATACAACATTGCTGATTATTATGCGACTCTACACTCACACCCACAGCCACGTCTGCAACGTTGCTGATTATTATGCGACCCACACCCCACTCCCCACAGCCACGCATACTTCTACCTCTATGGAACCTGCACCATCACAACCGGATGTAGGGAGCGTTGTTGAAGGGATAAGACAATGAGATAGATACAACGTTACTGATTATTATGCGACCCACACCCCACAGCCACAGCCACACCTACCACATTGCTGATTATTATGCGACCCACACCCTACTCCCCAGAGCCACGCCTACATGTACCCCTATTGAACCTGCACCATCACAACCTGATGAAGGAAGCGTTGTTGGAAGCGTTAGACAATGAGATTGATACGACGTTGCTGGTAATTATGCTACCCATACCCCACAGCCACACCTCACAGCCACGCCTACATCCACCTCTATTGAACCTGCACCATCACAACCGGATGTAGGGAGCGTAGTTGGAGGGATTAGACAATGATGTATGTACAGCGTTGCTGGTAATTATGCTACCCATACCCCACAGCCACACCTCACAGCCACGCCTACATCCTCCTCTATTGAACCTGCACCATCACACCCTGATGTAGGGAGCGTAGTTGGAGGGATTAGACAATGATGTATGTACAGCGTTGCTGGTAATTATGCTACCCATACCCCACAGCCACACCTCACAGCCACGCCTACATCTACCTCTATTAAACCTGCACCATCACACCCTGATGTAGGAGGCATTGTTGGAGGGATTGGACAATGATGTAGACACAACGCACAGTCGCCTGAAAGCTACACAGAAGAAGGTCCTGGAAATCATCAAGTAGGTCCATCTTTATAATATTTTTGCTTGCTTGCTTGCTTGCTTGCTTGCTTGCTTGCTTGCTTGCTTGCTTGCTTGCTTGCTTGCTTGGCTTACTGCTTGCTTGCTTGCTTGCATGCTTGCTTGCTTGCTTGCTTGCTTGCTTGGCTTACTGCTTACTTGCTTGGCTTACTGCTTGCTTGCTTGATTGGTTGATTGATTGATTGATTGACTGATTGATTGACTGATTGATTGATTGATTGATTGATTGACTGATTGATTGATTGATTGATTGATTGATTGATTGACTGACTGATTGATTGATTGATTGATTGACTAACTGCTTGATTGGGTTATTGCTTGCTTAATTGGCTGCTTGATTGATTGATTGATTGATTGATTGATTGATTATACTTCTACCTGTATTCTAACACTTTTTCGGGGTTGCCCTGTTCGCTGATTTACTGATCGCGTTCTTCTGTGGCGTCCACAGGAAAAAACTTGTGTACACCTCTGCATCCACTGATTGCCTGCTTCTACACAATCACTGCCTGCTTGCTCGTCTGCCTACCTGCTTGCTTGCTTCTACTTGTATTATTTCACTTTCTCGGATCTTGCTATTTGCTAATTAAGTGATGGTGGTTTCCTATGGCGTCAACATTAAAAAAACGCGAGTACGCCTCTGCTCCCACCAATTGCCTGCTTCTGCACAAACACTGCCTGCTTCTACACAATCAATATATTCTAGCATTTACTCAGTGTTGCCCTATTCACTTGTATGTATGTTACAGTCCAAGGGTAGGCCTAATAGGCTTATGAATCTTGCCCAACCGTGATAGGAAGGGCTTACAAAGAAAAGGCATTGATGAACTCAACCACAAACAATTGTTTTACCGACAGGGGCCCTGAGTTCTTGCTCCAGTGATCATTTAATTATACAATAAATTTGCTCATTAACTGATGCCCTTCTCCTGTTGCGTGCCCAGTAAAAGCGTGAGCACGCCTCTGCTGGCACTAATTGCCTGTTTCTGCTTCTGCACAATCACTTAATTACTGCTTGCTCGCCTGCCTGCCTGCCTGCTTGCATAAAGTCACTGCTTGCTTCTACTCAATCAATATATTAGAGCATTTAATCGATGTCGCCCTAATCGTTATTAACTCATGCCCTTCTCTTGTTGCGTCCACAGGAAAAGTGGGAGTACGCCTCAGATGGTGCTGATCGTGTTCCTCATCATCGTCATGGTTGTGCTTGCTATCTTTGTCTTCTACTAAGCCACTGATGAGCGTCCGACCTCACCACCACCAACAATTACAAGTGCCATCCAGGATGGAACCATGCAGCCAAGCTCACGCTCAGATTCAAGCTCCAATTCAAGCTCGTGCAGAAGCAAGCAGATTCAAGCTTAAATTCAAGCTCGTGCTGAACTCCAAGCTCTCGCCCAACTTCAAGCAAGTCAAGCTCACGCCCAACTCCAAGCTCAATCTTAACTGAAGCTCACTCCCAAGTTCAAGCTCGAGTTCAATATCGAAGTCAAGCTCAAAGTCAAGCTCACGCTCAAATTCAAGCTCAGGCTCAACTCCAAGCTCAAGCTCAATTTAAGCTCACTCCCAAGTTCAAGCTCGAGTTCAATATCGAAGTCAAGCTCAAAGTCAAGCTCACACTCAAATTCAAGCTCAGGCTCAACTCCAAGCTCAAGCTCAATTTAAGCTCACTCCCAAGTTCAAGTGCAAGCTCAAGTTCATTCTCGAATTCAAGGTCACGCTCAAATTCAAGCTCAAGCTCAAGCTCACGCCCAAGTACTAGTTCAAGCTCACGCCCAACTACAAGCTCAAGCCCAACTGCAAGCTCAAGTTCAAGCTCACGCCCAACTTCGAAATTCGCACTTGAACTCGGTTACATGGATCCAGTCTATTAGGGCTGCTCGCCGTCTTTGGCAATAACATCAACATTCAAACCACTACTCCTGTATGTACCGGTATGTATGCTACAGGGGTAACCACTTAGGCTAAAGGAAGTGACTATCAAAATATACTTCATCAAATCTCAAGATGAGCGAGCAATGTAGTCTGCATAAATAAAATAATTAAATAATACACATTATTACGAGGTGTGAGGTTGAGGGGGCCAGCCCGTTTGCTTGCACTAGGGTGAACCACCTTTAGTCTGCACACTAGCACTTGAACTTGTTTACATGGCTCCAGTCAGCAATTTGGCTGCTCGCTGTTTTTGACAGTAAAAAAACCAATTTATCAGGAAAAATGTAAACGTGAACAAATTATTATATTTTTCCTTGTTTTAATAGAGGTATACGGTATTGACAGTAAAGGGGTATACGGTATTGGTGAGATGAGCGAGCACTTTAGTCTGCACACTAGGGGGTACTGTTTTATTTGTGGGCTACGTGTGACAGCTTCTAGGCAGCTCCTTTTCCCCAATCCCTCGTCATTGGGCCAAACCTAAAACTAGCTAGAGCGTCGGAAAGGTGTTATCACAGGCATTTGAATGCAAATACCGTAAAAGCTTTGGACCAAACCCAGCGGCTGGCTGTTGAAGTTGGCTGGAAGCTGTCATTTGGAGCACTAAAATGAAACAGAGGAAGGGGGTGCTGTGACACGACAATAGGGACAAATGCCTACCAGGCTTTTCCTTTCAGCTTTTCTTCCCACCTTCTAGGCGGCTCCTTCCGCCAGCCACTGGGCTAGTCCCCGAGGATTCAGCAGTGCTGGAAAGCTGGTGAACTTGAACTTGCTTACATAGCTTCAACCAGCATTTGGCTGCTCGCCGTCTTCGGCAGTATAAAACATGATATCCTACTAGTATATAACGAGTTTGATAGTCTGTGATTAGCAGCTTAAGGTTTTTAAGTTGGCTCGTCTTATCTTGTGTTATCATGGAATGAAAAAGTAATGAAGACTAAGAAAACCTTTCAAAAGGAAAATTAGACAATTGGAAAACTCTGAATTCGAGGATTCGAGATAGAGAGGACATCATACTTAAATATATTACATGAACCGGGAAATTGTATATGCGAACACGGCGCGAACAAATCACATTTACATGTTATCATTTTTTCTTGTACTTCTGAACAAGGTTCTGGACTAAAAAACAGTACAAAAAGGTCAAAGTCAAGGGCAAGGATACGGTCAAGGCCAAGGACTAGGTGACGGTCAAGGTCAAGGATAAGGTGATGGCCAAGATCAAGGTCAGTGTCAATGATAAGGTGATGGTCAAGGTCAAGGCTTCATCAGTTGTCACGCATCTTGCCCAGCGTTGTTCGAGGAATTACAACTTACCAACCTCAGGCTACCCTGCACCCCTCGTTTCTTCCGTATTCCTGCCAGATCCTGGCGTTGAAACGCCTCAAAAAATCCGTAGTCGCTCGGCTGTTCCAAGCTCTTGCTGTTTCTAGTTTCGAAGCACCGAAATCGAACTCGACAGCGCAGGAATAGAAACCAGTAACCAGGCCTGAAGTGAGATAACTAACCGAACGAAAATACATAACTGTTTCTAACCGCCTCACCTCGACGAAACCAGGCCAGAAACCAGGCCCGAGACAACCAGAAAAGTACCGAACCGACCCAGAAACCTGCTCAGAAACCACCTGAGAACTACCCCAGAAACCACAACGCTGCAATTCTGCAAAGCAAAAACGTGGGAACGTTTGCATCCTTCATTCAGAATCACTTTCCAAGATTACTTGCAAATATTGGGGGGAAATAATAGCACCCTTGCCAACAACCTATCGCCTCTTTTCACCTCGTTGCACGATGCTGTCGTTCGTTCGCGGCAATCTTCACTACACATGTTCCACAAAACGTATTGCGCGCATCAACAGGCGAGTTCATGCGTCACCGCGCAGAGCTTCTGCTGCCTTGGACCTCCGAAACAGCACCCCTCCTCGTGCCAGTGCTGGCGGAAGCTATTCTGCCGATGAGTATTACGCGCCTGAGCTCTCCTCCCCCCAGCTTCTAATGGACGAGTGTATGAAGCTGGTTAGGCGAAGGGATTTGGACGGGCTCATCCATTTGCTTGACTCAAAGGAAATTCTAGCTGGGTAAGAAAACAACTGTTGACTAGACTAGATCATCCCGTCAAGCCGAACCCTAGTTGCCGGGGTACGCCTACGCGATTGCAATTCGCGAGCTAGAGCGCGGTGAAGTAGCGCTGATGCTGTCCATGTCTGCTCTGCGCGCAGAAGGTGAGCAGGCTGAAGGCTGGTAGACAATGTTATCGAACCCGACCTTAAACCTAGTTGCCGCGTTGCCGGGGCGCGCAGGTGAGGGGCGCGCAAATCCACGTTGACGGGGCGAACACACATCCGCGCATGGGCGTGAGATTTGATTGGATTGGATTGTAACTTCTGGGGGGCGGGAGCAGCCCCTATCCCCCAGCCAGGGTCACCCAGTTGTTTGTTTGTTTGTTGTGCGACCGAGACGATGCCTGACACGTCAGCCAACGGTCTCGTAACTAACTGGCTTCGTTGCCACCACCCTCCGCCAATTTGCCGCGTCGCTTGCGAGGCTGCCTATGACTTGTTCCGCCGACACTGGGCTGCACACCGTCTTACGACCCCAGGTTTCCCCGTGCGATACCCACGGAGCCCAGGGAGCATACTAAGCGGATTAGACAGTTGACAGACTTGTCCAGGGTGTGAGTCTCATCAGATCAGGGATTTCCCCCCTGCTACATATTGCTAGTCTTGCCCACGTTTTAGCGAAATTATCGTTATCAAAAAGAAAAAGAAAAAGGAAACAGTCATAGATACACCTAAATAGCTACAAAAAGGTATAAAAAGCTACCGGTATAAAAGGCACTAAAACGCTGTCCCTGGAGGAGGCCTAAAACCATAGCGCTAGAACAAACCCACTTTAATATTTAAAAAAACTGCATCAGATAATTCCGCATATGTGCGCATGGGCGGATGGGAGTCTCATATCAGTCCCAATGTACTCGGAAGTGCGGACAGAGTAAAAATGGAAAGTATACACGCTATTAGTACATCCCACTCTTGACTACAGAATGCACTCACATGCAACACATGTCCAGGTCCTTGATCAAATTGATCACTATTGGGAAAGCTATGCCATCTGATGGAGTCACCCCACAAATCGATTGAATTTGATTGATTCCATGGTCTATCAGCCTTCAGGCTGCTTCCGGTCTACAGGCAGAGTAGACATGGGTAGTATAAACGCTACTGCACCACATTCCCCAGCATAAAATTATATCAGATGGATGTGGACAGTTCAAAGACGTGCCCAGATCTAGGGCTGGCTAGAGAAGTTGAGTGAGTACATCCAGGGCTTTTGTACCGCTATATAACGATCTCTAGTTTTGACCCCGTTATGGTGAAAATATCGTTTTTCTCTCTTTATTTAATTGTGTATTTCCCCATAAATGGCCTTTAGAAGATATAAAAGGCTAGAAAAGCTTTTAAAAGCTATAAATAGCACTATAACGCTGTCCCTGGAGGAGGCCTAAAACCACGAAGCTAGAAAAAACCTCTTTCAGATTTGAAAAGAAAAACTGAGTACATCATATGGCTCAGCTTTCCAGTGTTTTTCTTGCCAACAAGAACAAGTTCTATGCAGCGTCGTAAGCGACGCTACAAATTGGCGGAGAGTGTTCGCAACGGAGGGACAGGTGGCACCGGAAGCGAGATAGTAGCGAGACCGTTGGCTGACGTGTCAGGCTTCGTCTCGGTCAGACGGTCACACGCACAGACGGACAACGGGGTGACCCTGGGGGCCCCCGCCCCCTTGAAGAGGGGGCTCCGCCAAATACAGGGATTTATTTTTCCGCTATATATAGCGATCGCTAGTTTTGAACCGGTTTTAGAGAGATTATCGGTATAAACAAAAAGTTTTTGTTTTTTTTGTTTTGCCTTAAATGCACCTAAAAAGCTACAACTAGCTATACAAGCAACAAAAGCACTAAAACGCTGTCCACGGAGAAGGCCTAAAACCATTAAGCTAGGAAAAAACCACTTTCAGATTTGAAAAAACCCACTGTGGATAAGCAGGGCCATCTGATGGGCCCACTCCACTAATCCAACGATTGTTGAACGTACTGCCGCGTACAGCTATCTGATCATGGGCATTGTGCTCGTGTCCCCCCCTACCCATTCCCCCCCCCCCCCCCCCCCCCCCCCCCCACACACACACACCTCCCTT
The DNA here is from genome assembly GCA_013435795.1 of Chlamydomonas sp. ICE-L. Taxonomy (NCBI): domain Eukaryota; kingdom Viridiplantae; phylum Chlorophyta; class Chlorophyceae; order Chlamydomonadales; family Chlamydomonadaceae; genus Chlamydomonas; species Chlamydomonas sp. ICE-L. The sequence continues at coordinate 612,375 of JACBWV010000476.1, read as the reverse complement.
CACCCTACATCCCCCCCCTCACCCTCCACCCCACCACCCCAACACACACACACACCTCCCTTCACCCTCCATCCCCCCTCCCCCCCCCACTCCCCCCCCCCCACACACACCTCCCTTCACCCCCCCCACCCACCCACCCACCCACCCACACCCACCCACACCCTCCCTTCACCCTACCTGCCACACAGGTGATGGTGGTAAATCCCAACCTTAACCCTCCCCCCCCCCCCACCACACACACACACACACCACACCCTCCCTTCACCCTACCTGCCACACAGGTGATGGTGGTAAATTCCAACCTTAACCCTCCACACCCACACCACCCACCCACCCACACCACCCACACACACCACACCCTCCCTTCACCCTACCTGCCACACAGGTGATGTTGGTAAAGATACCACCACCACCACCACCACCACCACCACCACCACCACCACCACTACCACCCACCACCACCGTTACCATCACCGTTAACCAGGTAAAGCTATTCGAAAATGAAGAGTATGGGATCAAAAGCACATTTTTGATCAACTGATCACTTCCCACATGTTTAGCCAAGCATAGGTTCGATTGCAAATATTTGAATAACCGATACAATATAATATAATGCCCGCAGTCTGACTAGGCTAAAGCTACCATTTATAGGCAGTAGCATATGATGCAATTTGTATGATATCATATGATATCATACTCGCCTTTTGTAAACATCATATGATTTGCCGGTCCCTACGTACAAGCCTTTGCATTATGTACCATATCATGATTTCATGGTATGGCAATCAAAAAAAAGATGCCGGCTGAACCCCTGCTTTTTGGTTCTGGTGGCTTCATGGCAAGGCCAAAGGCCAATACTGTTTTTTCAGCTTTATGCAGGTTCGGTTGTGTAATAAAAGTTGCGCCGCAAGCCTGATTTAAGGATTGTGGTGTAGCATGGTAAAGGGTGGAGCGCGAAGTGCAGAGCCCTGGGAGGTTTGAGGGGCTGCGCGTCGCACTGGGGTCGCACCGAGTCGCTCAATTTGCCACGCATCGCACAAAAAACAGTGAAGGCCAAGTCTGCTGAAATCCAGCAGGGATTTCCATTTCGGGTGGAGGCACATTTGGAGTCCAACATGGTACCAGGATAATGTAACTATCATCATCAACATCATCATCATCATCACCACCACCACCACCACCACCACCACCACCACCACCACCACCACCACCATCATCATCATCATCATCATCATCATCATCATCATCATCATCATCATTATCATCATCATCACCACCACCACCATCATCATCATCATCATCACCATCATCACCATCACCATCATCACCAACTCCCCTCATATGGGCTGTGACTCATTCTTCTATCCTGTTAATTATGCTTCTGTCCTGTGACTCATGCTCATGTCACCCATCCTTCCTTCCTCCTTTTCCCCTGTGTAGCATCCACCTTCCTGCTTTCTCTCTCTTTAGCATCCAACTTTCTGCTTTTTCTCTCTAGAGCATCCAACTTCCTGCGTGCCCTCTGTTTAGCTCATGCTCATGTCACCCCTCCTTCCTTCCCACCCATCCCTCCTTCCTGCCTCCTTCCTGCTTTTTCCCTGTTTAGCATCCACTCATGCTCATGTCACCCATCTTTCCTTCCCGCTTCCTTCCTGCTTTTTCCCTGTTTAGCATCCACCTTCCTGCTTTTTCTCTATTCCGCATCCACTCATGCTCATGTCACCCATCTTTCCTTCCCGCTTCCTTCCTGCTTTTTCCCTGTTTAGCATCCACCTTCCTGCTTTTTCTCTATTCCGCATCCACTCATGCTCATGTCACCCATCTTTCCTTCCCGCTTCCTTCCTGCTTTTTCCCTGTTTAGCATCCACCTTCCTGCTTTTTCTCTCTTTCGCATCCAACTTCCTGCTTTTTCTCTCTAGAGCATCCACCTTCCTGCTTTTTCCCTGTTTAGCATCCAGCCCGATGTGGACGACAACAAGCTTGACTTCCGTGAGCTCCTTGAGGCCATGATGCTCCTAGGCCCCTCCCGCCAGCTCATGGATACGTACGCCATACGCAACCTTGTCCTCAGCACTCCAACCTCCTTTAAGGTGCTCTCCACTCTGTCCTTACCTGATCGGTTTATTCGACGCTGTGCTGTTACCTCGCGTTTTGGGGAGGAGTGCACCCTGACATTCACCCTGAATCGTATCACCAAGGAACCGCCGCTGATCATCCCAGACGCTGCGCCAGCACCACCGGGGGCAGCAGAGGCAGCGAGGGATAGCAGCAATCCAGAAGCAAGCAACAACCCAGAAGTAGGCAGTTACCCAAAGGCAAGCAGCAATCCGGCAGCAAGCAACAACTCAGCAGCAAGCAGCAGTCCAGAGGCAATCCGTGATCCAGAGGCGAGCAGCAATCCGGTAGCAAGCAGCAACACAGAAGCAAGAGGCAATCCAGAGGCAAGCAACAACCCAGAGATAAGCAACAACAGCTGTGCGGTTGACAACGAAGCTTCTGTTGACCCCAACAACAGATCATTGTGGAAGTTAGCCAGTATCCGAGGGGAGCCCTATTACTCATGCCTCCCACCAGGACCGTCATCAGAGTTCTCCCCTGAGTCCATTGTCCAGGCACAGTTGCACTGCTTGAAGTAAGTGATGGATTGGACTATTACATGTTTTTTTGGCGGAGCCCCCCCTTCTGGGGGGCAGGAGCCCCCAGGGTTACCCCGTTGTCCGTTTGTGTGCCAGGCTGTCCTTCCAACCGACTAAAAATTGAAGCCTGACACGGTAGCCAACTGTCTCACAACTAACTGGCTTCGGTCAGCTCCATCGTTGCCACCTGTCGTTATGTTCAGTGATTTTTGTTTCAAATCTGAAAGTGGGTTTCTTCTAGCTTAATGGTTTTCTCCTTCAGGGACAGCGTTTTAGTGCTTTCTGTAGCTTTCTGTAGCTTTTTAGGGCCATTGAGGGCAAGAAAAAGCTTTTGTTTATACTTTTTATAGCGATAATTTTGCGGAAACGGGGTCAAAATTAGCGATCGCTATACATAGCGGAAATAAAATTCCCTGGTCCTGTTGCCAACAAACTCCGCCAATTTTCCTCTGCTTGAAGTGAGTGACACATTGGACTGTTACTTTTCCGTTTTTCGTTTTCCCGTTTTTTGCCGTTTTTTTGCCGTTTTCCAGCCGTTTTTCGGCACTGAGTGACACATTGGACTGTTGCATGATTTTTGGCGGAGCTCCCTCTTCAAGGGGGCGGGAGCCCCCATGTTTACCCATTTGTCCGTCTGTCCGACCGAAAAACGAAAGACTTGAAGCCCGACACGTTAGCCAACGGTCGCGTAACTAACTCGCTTCGGTCAGCTCCATCGTTGCCACCTTTCGTTCGGTTGCCATCACACTCCGCCAATTTTCCGCGTCGCTTGCGACGCTGCATAGGGCTTGTTCAGTCAACTCTAGGCCGCTCACCGTCGTCCAATTCCAAGCCCCCCCGTGCCGGTACCCATAGAAACCAGGGAGCATGCTAAGCAGATTAGACAGTTTAAAGGCGTGTCCAGGTTACAGTTGCACTGTTGAAGTGAGTGATGATCCTGTTGCTGAAGTGAGGTTTAATAGTGAGTTTTGAAGTGAGTTTTGGAAGTGAGTTTTGAAGTGAGTTTTGGAAGTGAGCTTTGGAGTAAAGTTTTGAAATGAGTTGTTGAAGTGAGTTTTAGAAGTGAGCTTTTTAAGTTAGTGATGAGTCTATTGTTGAAGTGAGTTTAGATTTGAATTTTTGAAGTGAATTGAATTTTTGAAGTGAATTATTGAAGTGACGAGTTGAATTTTTGATTTTAATTTTTGAAGTGACGAGTTGAATTTTTTATTTGAATTTTTGAAGTGACGAGTTGAATTTGTGAAGTGAATTGTTGAAGTGAGTTTAGATCAGGGTACTACTTCCTGCCAAATTGGTAAGCACTCAAACTTCAAATTGGTCAGCGCTTTATAGTGCAAAAAGCGCAAAAACTGCACGCTGCGCCCACAGGGGGTTGAAAAACTGCGTGAAACGCGCAGAGGGGCTCAAAAAAGGCAGCGCGGCACCGCGCTACCGCGCGCGCTTAGTAGTACCCTGGTTCAGATGTGATTTTGAAGTGAGTTTTAGAAGTGAGCTTTTGATTTGCGTGATGAGCCTGTTGTTGAAGTGAGGTTTTGATGTGAGTTAAGAAGTGAGTTTTAGAAGTGAGTGATGATCCTGTTGTTGAAGTGAGGTTCTGAAGTTAGTTTTGAAGTGAAGTTTTGAAATGTGTTTCGAAGTGAGTTTAAGAAATGAGGTTTTGAAGTGAGGTTTAGAAGTGAGATTTAGAAGTAAGTGATGAGCCCGTATTTGATGTGAGGTTTTGAAATTGGTTTTGGAGTGAGGTTTTGCAATGGGTTTTGAAGTGAAGTTTTGACAGGAGTTTTGAAGATAGTTTTGGAAGTGAGTGATGAGCCTGTTGCTGAAGTGAGGTTTTTATGTGAGTTTTGAAATGAGTTTTTGAAGTGAAGTCTTGAAATGAGTATTAGAGGTAAGCTTTTGAAGTGAGTGATATGCCTGTTGTTGAAGTGAGTTTTTGAAGTGAGTTTTTGAAGTGAGGTTTTGAAAGTGAGTTATATAAGTGAGTTTTGGAAGTTAGTTGTTGAAGTGACTTTGGAAGTGATTTTAGGAAGTGAGTTTTGGAGATTTGGAAGTGAGTTTTTGAAGTGAGTTTTGGAAGTTAGTTGTTGAAGTGAGTTTTGGAAGTGAGTTGTTGACGTGAGTTTTGGATGTGAGTGGTGGAGCCTATTGTTCATCGCTGGGTTGCACTGTTTCTTTTGGGAGCTTCACACGGCAGCTTCCAGCCAGTACCCAAAGCTTTCAGCTGCGTTGGAATGCTTGTCATGTCAGCTATCAGACACACTAGCTAGATTCATGTTTGACCCAAGTACAAGGGGAAGGAGTTGCCTAGAAGCTACTACGGGTAGCCCAAAAAAGAAACTGTGCTGGGGCGGGTGAAAGTGGTTGACAGTAAAACAGACTAGGGTTGCCAAGTACGACATTGTATAATATATATGATATCTAAGATAATATGTCATACATAATATATATATATATATATATACAGACTGCTAACTCTTTATTACACTCTTGTGTTGCAGGAATGACTTGGCCCAAGCGTACTGCTTCTTGCCCCCATCTTGCCGCCGAGTGTAAGGGCCATGGGGCCCATAGCACTTTGCAAGGATGGGGCAAGGCAGCTGCCTAGAAACTACTGCTTGTAGCTAATCCATCACCATGACCATCACCATCACAATGTTGGTCATTCTGTTGGTTAGGTTCAGACTGATGACTCTATATTGTACTGCAGAAATGACTTGGCCCAAGCGTACTACTTCTTGTCCCCATCTTGCCGTCGCGTTTTAGGGCCATGGGGTCCATAGCACTATGCAAGGATTGGGCAAGGTAGCTGCCTAGAAGCTACTACTCGTAGCTAAACCATCACCATCACCATCACCATCACCATCACATAGTTGGTCATTCTGTTGGTTAGGTACAGACTGATGACTCTATTTTGTACTTCTGCTCTTCAGAAATGACTTGGCCCAAGCGTACTACTTCTTATCGCCATCCTGCCGCCGAGTCATAGGGCCATGGGGCCCACACCGCTTTGCAAGGATGCTGAGCAAGCACGAGTGAGTGCGCATGATAGGCCTGTGTATGTGTGTGTGGATGGGGGGGGGGGGGGGGGGGGGGTCTGGGGGGGCACCAGAGGCTGCCCACTGCTACGCCTTGGAAGCGGATCGCGCGCTAACATGCTTGTTGGTGTTAGGGCCATGGGGCCCACATCGCTTTGCAAGGATGCTGAGCAAGCACGAGTGAGTGCGCATGATAGATATTTACTTCTTTGGCAATCTCGAAATCATAGATAGTGACAGATTTGTCGACCTTCAAAATGATAGATAGTGACAGATTTTGCAACCTCAAAGTATACGCATATATTTATCAAAGTATAGGTATAACTTGATATATATCGCCACCCGTATAAAATTAAATGTATATATTAATACATATCATCACTCATGTCAAACTGTACGTATATATTTATATATATCATAACTCATATCAAATGATATCTATATATTCATATATATCATCACTCATATCAAAGTATGTGTATGTATTAATCAAAGCATACATACATGTTAATATATGTACCCACTCATATCAAAGTATAAGTAAATATTAATATATATCATCACTCATATCATAGTATAAGTACATATTAATATATACCATCACTCATATCAAAGTATACGTATATATTAATATATTTCACTCATATCAAAGCACCCAATCTCTTCAAACAGTCTACTAGACTTGAAATTTGACCAGTTTTTACCAGTTTTCTTCAAGCTGATCAAAACTGGTCAAAACTCTTCAAGCAGTCCACTGGACTTAAAATTGGAGCACCATTACGCACTGTGTCTGTCAATGCAGGAAGTACAAAGCTCTTTCCCGCATCAATCCCAAAATTCAACTCCGTATCATCACTTATAGCAAAGTATATATATACATATATGGATATATATCGCCCTGAGTTCGTCCTACAGTGATAATTTAATTATGCAATTATAAGCACTAAAATTAGCAAGGCGGCAATACCTTTAAACCCATGTACAAGTATTTCTCCAGAAGTGCCAAAACATTACATACGGTTTCATACGTTTGTATGCATACGTCTATACGTGTACGCTTATACGGCTTTTAAAAATAACAAGTCCTATGCAGCGTCGCAAGCGACGCGGAAAATTGGCGGAGTGTGTTGGCAACGGAACGAAAGGTGGCAACGATGGAGTTGACTGAAGCGAGTTAGTTACGCGGCCGTTGGATGACATGTCAGGCTTCAAGAAATTTTTCGGTCGGACGGACAAATGGGTAAACATGGGGGCTCCCGCCCCCTTGAAGAGGGGGCTCCGCAAAAAATATACTATTGCTTTCCAACCCTAATTACAAGCACTGTGAGCTTACAAACCGGTGAGCAAGGTGAGCTTACGAACCGGTGTCGATAACACCACGTCCTTAGTAGGGTCAACTGTCCCCGGCAGTGTGACTTACTTGGATGTTCGAATTTTCAAATTTTTTTTACAAGCACTGTGGCTGCCAATGCAGGAAGTACAAAGCCCTCGCCCATCCTGTTGGATTCACATCAATCCGGCGTTGCCAAAACACTCTCAGCACATACCTGGAAGTTGTTCTGGTGCACTCTGCATCTGGAGGTAATGGTGGTGATTATTGGCGGTGATTAGTTTTACTATTTTTGGCGGAGCCCTCTCTTCAAGGGGACGGGAGCCCCCAGGGTTGCCCATTTGTCCGTCTGTGCGACCGACCGTTTGACCGAGACGAAGCGTGACACGTCAGCCAACGGTCTCGTAACTAACTCGCTTCCGTTGCCACCTGTCGCTCCGTCGAACACTCTCCACCATTTTTTAACGTCGCATGTGACACTGCATATAAATTGTTTGATGATGATGATGATGATGATGATGATGATGATGATGATGATGATGATGACGACGACCTAAAAAGCTACTAAAACACTAAAAATGCCCTAAAAAGCTACAAAAACACTTAAACGCTGTCCCTGGAGGAGACCTAAAACCATACAGCTATAAAAAACCACTTTCAGATTTGAAAAACAATCACTGCTCACCATCTTCGGCAGTCAAATAGCATATTCGAGAAGCCTTTAAAAAAGGAAAAAGAAAACCTAATGGTGCACTGAAAATAAAGAAAAGTAGATAGATACGATAGATAGTATTTGTGTAATGAAAGTAATGATAACGCCTGGTGGGGCGTGGTATTCAGGGAGCCCCGTCCTACGGCGGTAGATAACAGGCTGCTACTTTACCTAGCCAAAGCTACCATGGCGGTTGACAGCGACCGCAAACACGAAAGCTCACCCGTAGGGATTCAAACCCCGCACCTTCTTGTTTCAACGAGCTCTTCCATTGAGCTATTCTTCAAAACGGGATAGTGCGTATGTATGTTTAGGGAACGGAAATATGATATCATATGATGTCATACTCTCCTTTGGCCAACATCATATGAAATGCCGATCCCAATGTATGTAATATGTTATTATGACATCAACCCAAGGACGTGTGGGGCATTCTCTTTGCGGCCCTTGTCTGTTGGTGAACTGGTACCCTACGCTTACAGACAACACAACCAGGCCTCATTGATACAAGCACCTAGGGCGCATACCTGCTTTGTGCATTCTGCTTGTTGCACTGCCTGATCTTGCCTGAAGCTTGTCACTGGAATATATGTGACAGTCCTGCTTTGTGCATTCTGCTTGTTGCACTGCCTGATATTGCCTGGAGCTTGTCACTGGAATGTATGTGACAGTCCTGCTTTGTGCATTCTGCTTGTTGCACTGCCTGATCTTGCCTGGAGCTTGTCACTGGAATGTATGTGACAGTCCTGTTTTGTTCGTTCTGCTTGTTGCGTTGCCTGATCTTGCTAGCAATTTGACACCTAAATGTATGTTACTGTCCAGGGCTAGGCCAAATAGGCTAAAGGGACATAGATAGATAGATAGATAGATAGATAGATAGACAGACGGGCGGACGGATGAATGGGTGGATAGATAGATAGATAGATAGATAGATAGATAGATAGATAGATAGATAGATAGATAGATAGATAGATAGATAGATAGATAGATAGATAGATAGGTAGGTAGGTAGGTAAGGTAGGTAGGTAGGTAGGTAGGTAGGTAGGTAGGTAGGTAGGTAGGTAGGTGGGTGGGTGGGTGGGTGGATGAATGGATGGGTGGATGGATGGATGGATGGGTGGGTGGGTGGATGGATGGGTGGGTGGATGGGTGGATGGGTGGGTGGGTGGGTGGATTGATACATAGAGAGATAGAGAGATAGGTAGATAGAGATATTTGTCTTCTCACAGGATGCTATGCTTGGTGCTGGGTTCAAACAATGCAAGGCATGACTTTCAATGTTTTTGGCGGAGCCTTCCCTTCTGGGGGGCAGGAGCCCCCAGGGTCACTGTGTTGTCTGTTTGTATATCTGAGTACAAGAAACAAGAAACACTGGCCCTAACTGTCTCGTAAACCCTGGCTTCGGTCTCGTAAACCCTGCACACGATTCCGTTACCACCTGTTGCTCTGATAGCCAATACTCTCCACCAAGTTCCCGCGTCGCTTGCGGCGTGTCTAAGACTTGTCGTTGGGATGTCCAGTTTCTCAAGAGTGCACTTAATATGGGGGAAAAAAAATGTGCAGGTTGCTCTGCTTGGTGTTGGACCCTCACAAGGCAAGATATAACTTCCGATGATTTTGTCGGAGAGTCCTACGATCTCGATGGCTCTTGGTTGATTGAGTCAGTCAAGGTGAGGCTATTGGCACTGTTGGCTGTCCCCACAGCCAAATGGGCGCGGGGGGGCGCAGTTTCAGCCAAAACCGAGCTGCCCTGAATTGTGAACCGCGAGCGAATCTCTTCACAACGCTAGATAGCAGGATCATTGCTACAGGTGCCCCCCCCCCCCCCCCCCCTATTGGTGGTTGGCCCCAGTGAAAGCTAACGGGTTGGCCCCCTCAACCTCACGCCTAGTAACAAGGCGTACTATTTATTTATTTATTTATTTATTTATTTATTTATTTATTTATTTATTTATTTATTTGTTTATTTATTTATTTATTTATTTATTTATTTATTTATTTATTTATTTATTTATTTATTCACTTATTTATTTATTTATTTACTAGTACAGTAGCCCGTGTGGCCGGTGGCCACCCCCCCCACCCCCATCCTCCCACCCAGGTCATGGGTCCTAGTTTGGTATGGGTTACATAACGGGTAACGCCCTTGCATGCCCCCCCCCCCCCCCCCCCCCCTCTCCCTTACACACAGTCAAGATATCAGCCATCTCCACCCTCGCTCGACGCTCCCCTCCCTCTTCCCCCGCACCCTCACCTCTTCTCTCAACCTATTACCCTTCTGCTTCAGCTGTGGCCTCCCACCCTCACATACACGCATCCCCCCCCCCCCCATCCAGACCCACAGCATCCCCTACTTCCACCGACCTCTCCCTACCCCTTACCCCACCCCATCCACACACACTCTATTTCTCTCACCTTTCTCCCACCACCATCCCTTCCCCCAACCACCAACACGCACACACAATCTCTTCCTCCCTACCTCGTACCCTTCACTTCACCCTGTGGGATTCAATCGTGCAGAAAGAGGGGCAGGCTGTGCTCTGATCCTAGCCATGGCGATCTGAACTAAGTCAAATAACCGCAACAACTGGGTGCCAACCACGACGAATGCGATGCGATGGCTAGCAAAAGTGCGCATGCGTGAGATGAATGGTGGCAACGCTCGCAGACGGAGAAAAAAAGCATGACGATCTCGTCGACGCTTGTTGGCTCTGTCCCTATCTTCGTAGCTCAGGCAAGCTCGCCTTGAGCGCTGACTGGCGGTGTTGCGGGCCCTCCTGTCCAGGACCGTTGGCATGCATCATGCGCCCTGTGTCTCATGCTCCGTTAAGAAGCAATGCACTGGTGACTATTATTCTGAGCGTCATGCGATATCTGAGGGTCAGCAGATGACCTCCAAGGAGAGGATCTTCTCATTCGAAATTTCTCGCAGTTATAGTATGGGAGGCAGATGTCGACATGAAATGAGCGCGCCCATAGCTAAGCGCATCTGCTGTTTCGGTATTTGAAAATTTCGCTGGGATTGGGTGCACGGAAAGTTGGTCGCAAGTCGGTTACACTTTGCACGCCCACGGCACGTGGGTACGCGATGATGACACCACCACGACCACCACGACCACGACCACGACCATGATTTCTTTATATATACAGATTTATTTATTTATGTATTTATTTATTTATTTATGTATTTATTTATTTATTTATGTCTTTATTTATTTATTTATTATTTATTTATTTATTTATTTATTTATTTATTTATTTATTTATTTACTTATTTATTTATTTACTTATTTATTTATTTATTTATTATTATTATTTATTTATTTATTTAATTATTTATTTATTTATTTATTTATTTATTTATTTATTTATTTATTTATTTATTTATTTATTTATTGCTACAGGCAGCTATAGGTAAGGTTATTGGCACTGTTTCTGGATTTTCATACGCGTGGCAGCTTCTAGTCAGAATAGGATAAATATATCAATAGTAACAAGCTCCTACGTCGACAACCGAGTGATTGATTGAGTGATGTTAACCTATTATGGGTTGACCCAGAATAGGGAAAGGGAGTTGCCTAGAAGCTGTGAAGCGTAGGCCCCCAAAAGAAACAAAAGTAAGAAGCCATGTCGAAACTGGTGAATCAGGAATATAAACAAACTTTTGTTCTCCCGCACAACTTCATACGCGTGGTAGCTTCTAGTCAGGATAGGATAAATATATCAATAATATGCCTAATGACGAGACGTGATGTTGAGGGGGCCAGCCCGTTCGCTTGCACTGGGGGCAACCACCAGGAACGGAGATGGTTTTGCAGATATTATATTATATTATTGCAGATATTATTGCAGATATTATTGCAGATATTGTTGCAGATATTGTTGCAGATATTATTGCAGATATTATTGCAGATATTGTTGCAGATATTATTGCAGATATTATTGCAGATATTATTGCAGATATTGTTGCAGATATTATTGCAGATATTATTGCAGATATTATATTATATTATTGCAGATATTATTGCAGATATTGTTGCAGATATTATTGCAGATATTGTTGCAGACATTATTGCAGATGTTATTGCAGACATTGTTGCAGATATTATTCCAGATGTTGTTGCAGATATTATTGCAGATATTATTGCAGATATTGTTGCAGATATTGTTGCAGATATTATTGCAGATATTATTGCAGATATTATTGCAGATATTATATTAAATTATTGCAGATATTATTGCAGATATTATTGCAGATATTGTTGCAGATATTATTGCAGATATTATTGCAGATATTATATTATATTATTGCAGATATTATTGCAGATATTGTTGCAGATATTGTTGCAGATATTATTGCAGATATTATTGCAGATAATGTTGCAGATATTGTTGCAGATATTATTGCAGATATTATTGCAGATAATGTTGCAGATATCATTGCAGATATTATTGCAGATATTATTGCAGATATTATTGCAGATATTATTGCAGGTACTGTTGGAGATATTATTGCAGATATTATTGCAGATATTATATTATATTATTGCAGATATTATTGCAGATATTGTTGCAGATATTATTGCAGATATTGTTGCAGATATTATTGCAGATGTTATTGCAGATATTATTGCAGACATTGTTGCAGATATTATTGCAGATACTATTGAAGATATTATATTATTGAAGATATTATTGCAGATATTGTTGCAGATATTATTGCAGATATTGTTGGAGATATTATTGCAGATATTGTTGCAGATATTATTGCAGATGTTATTGCAGATATTATTGCAGACATTGTTGCAGATATTATTGCAGATATTATTGCAGATATTATTGCAGATATTGTTGCAGATATTATTGCAGATATTATTGCAGATATTATATTATATTATTGCAGATATTATTGCAGATATTGTTGCAGATATTATTGCAGATATTGTTGCAGATATTATTGCAGATGTTATTGCAGATATTATTGCAGACATTGTTGCAGATATTATTGCAGATATTATTGCAGATATTGTTGCAGATATTAATGCAGATATTATTGCAGATATTATTGCAGATATTATTGCAGATATTATTGCAGATATTGTTGAAGATATTATTGCAGATATTATATTATATTATTGCAGATATTATTGCAGATATTATGCAGATTTATGCAGATTATTGTTTGCGATATTTATTGCAGAAATTGCAGATATTATATTATATTATTGCAGATATTATTGCAGATATTGTTGCAGATATTATTGCAGATATTGTTGCAGATATTATTGCAGATATTATTGCAGATATTTTGCAGATATTATTGCAGATATTGTTGCAGATATTATTGCAGATTATTATTGAGCTATTGTGCGATCTTGTTTTGCAGATATTATTGCAGATATTATTGCAGATATTATTGCAGATATTATATTATATTATTGCAGATATTATTGCAGATATTATTGCAGATATTATTGCAGATATTGTTGCAGATATTGTTGCAGATATTATTGCAGATATTATTGCAGATATTATTGAAGATATTATATTATATTATTGCAGATATTATTGCAGTTTTTATTGCAGATATTATTGCAGATATTGTTGCAGATATTATTGCAGATATTATTGCAGATATTATATTATATTATTGCAGATATTATTGCAAATATTATATTATATTATCGCAGATATTATGTTATATTTAGCTCCGGATTTAGCTCACAATTTAATTTAACTTGAACTTTATCTCGATCTTGGTCTTGACCTTGATCTTGAACTTGAACTTGGTTCTCGGACTAGCTGTACACGAGAGTTTTGCCTGAGTAGATGTAGGCTATCCTGCTCGTGGAAATAGTTTAGCTCACAATCTAATTGAACTTGATCTTGATCTTAGCCTTGAACTTGACCTTGAACTTGAACTGAACTTGGTTCCCGGATAAGCGGTACACGAGAGTACTGCCTGAGTAGATGTAGGCTGTCCTAGCTTATGACCTGCACTCATAGGACCTGCTTGTGCAAATAATTTGGCTCACAGTCTATTTGAAATTGATCTTGTACTTGATCTTGAACTTGAAATTGATCTTGTACTTGATCTTGAACTTGAAATTGATCTTGTGCTTGATCTTGAACTTGAAATTGATCTTGTACTTGATCTTGAACTTGAAATTGATCTTGTACTTGATCTTGAACTTGAAATTGATCTTGAACTTGATCTTGAACTTGAAATTGAACTTGAAATTGATCTTGTACTTGATCTTGAACTTGAAATTGATCTTGTACTTGATCTTGAACTTGAAATTGATCTTGTACTTGATCTTGAACTTGAAATTCAACTTAGTTCCCGGATTAGCAGTACACGAGAGTACTGCCCGAGTACATGCAGTCTGTCCTACATTCTGACCTGCTTGTGTGGGGCATTCTCTTTGAGGCCCTTGTCTGTTGGTGAACTGGTACCCTACGCTTACAGACAACACAACCAGGCCTCATTGATACAAGCACCTAGGGCGCATACCTGCTTTGTGCATTCTGCTTGTTGCACTGCCTGATCTTGCCTGAAGCTTGTCACTGGAATATATGTGTACGTAGTTGAGCTCACAATCTAATTGAATCTGATCTTGATCTTGATCTTGATCTTGATCTTAGCCTTGACCTTGAAATTGAAATTGTTTCCTAGACTAGCGGTACTGTGGTCTGTCGTACATTCAGACCTGCCAGAATAGGATCTGCTTGTGCAAATAGTTCAGCTCACAATCTGAATGAGCACTGCCCCCCCTCCCCCGAACTTCGAAGCCCATCGAAGACCTTGACATTCTTGAAGCTCTGGATTTGCCTGCGGATGAAAGCGACACTGTGTAAGGGCTACTTGCCCTTAGCTATTATGCTACAGAATGGCTGGAAGGTACCTTCAGATGGGAACAGATTAACACTGTCCCCCCACACACACACTCTAAAGCCCATTGAAGATCTTGCAGCTCTGGATTTCATGTGGATAAAAGCGACACTGCATAAGGTTTACGTGCCCTTTCCTGTAATGCTACAGAACGGCTGGAAGACGCCCCACCATGTGAACATTGCCCCCCCTACCGCACACTTCACAGCCCATTGAAGATCCTGCAGCTCTGGATTTGCCTGCTGATGAAGGCTATACTGCAGAAGCAACCGCGCTGCTTTTCTTATCGACGATAAGCAGCAGCTTTTAACCACAGAGGCTTCTAGGCAGCTCAACAGGCTTGCTATCCAGCCTAACCGCAAGCTCCCAGATCCGCCTGGGACAGGAAATAATCAGCTTTCAAGTAATGATAACGCCTGGTGGGGCGTGGTATTAAGGGAGCCCCGTTTTACAGCGGTAGGGAACGGGCCGCTACTTTATCTGGACAAAGCTACCATGGCGGTTGACAGCGACCGCGAACACTTTGGCGCACCCGTGGGGATTCGAACCTGGCACCTACGTCGTTCAAGGAGCTCTGCCATTGAGCCATTCGTTGAACGGGGGTATCAGCTTTCAAGCACTGCTAAAATCTTAGGATCTAGTCCAGTGGCTGGCTCAAGGAGCTGTCTAGAAGGTGCCGGAGAAGCCAAAAAGTGAAGCGCTGGAGAGAATTCACCCAAATAGCGCCAATTTATGAGAGCATGTTGTTTGTTGCTTTCCTTTTCAACTATGAACATCATCTTCTAGGCAGCTCCCCTGCCTGACTATTCTGCCATCCCTGAAACAACCTCGAGCACCTTGAAGCTGACACAATCAGCTGTCCAGAACTGCTGAAATAGTTTGCAGCAGCCCAGCAGCTGGCTCAGGGAGCTGCCTAGAAGCTGCTAATAAAATTCGAAATAAAAGCCATGGGGTTGTTCACCCTCCTCATCTACACAGCCTGTATGTCGGTACAGTACAGGGGTAGACCAAATACTGAAGGGACTTGTCCAACCATGACTGAAGGGGCTATAACGAAAAAGCTCTAATGAACTGAACCCCAAACAATCATTTTACCAACGGGGGTGCTGAGGTCGTGCTACAGCCTGTTCTTCAATGCTTTCTGGGGCAACGTAAAGTATGACTTGATCAGTTGTCTCCTGGGATGAATGATTTAGAGTTGAATTTAATTGCTTCATGACGCTTAGTCGTCTTTCTAATCCTAAAATGAATTTCTCTCTGAAGAACAATTGTTTCCTTTGAGTTGAGTTGTCAACCGGGGTTGTTGAAGGATGACAGCGGCCGGCTGAGTCAGGCACATGTAAAATGCTGATGTACTGTACTGCCTATCCGTTTGTGGAGGGAGCCAGAGGCTCCCAACTTACTTCTTTGTGTGAATGTGAATGTGAATGTAAACTCTATCCTCGAACATACCAGTTCGTTTCCTGGTTGATTTACTTCCTTATGAAGTTATGATCCATATCTGGTGTCAAAGGGTACTTCAAAGTCTATGCTTTGTGACAAAAGTGCATAACTTTTCACAAAATCTGAGTTTCATGAGCCCAAATCCATGTTTTATGGACCCAAACCAATATCTCATGAGCCAGAATCTTCGTTTTAAATGTAACCGATCCTTTAAAATATGAGTCTTAGACGTGAAATGTAACTTTATGAACAAACCTGTTTTCAACCCCTCCATGAATTGGCCTAAAGACCGAAAAGCAGCCTTTCAAAGTTTGGGCAAACAACCTTTTGCCATCTTGGATTGGATGAATAAATGTTTTTTTAACCAACTCTGGCCAGCTCACTATCTCCCTATTCCAAGTCCCCCCGTGAAAAACGAACTCGTTATCAAAACAATCAAAATCTAAGCATTATTATCAAAACATACTTGATCCAATATTTTCATACATTCATGGATAAACTGAGGTAACTTTCAGCGACCTTCCACTTCTGGATTGCACATCAGATGATGAAGAGGAATAATTTTGCTCTCAACGTGGGAAGTCAGTTTTTGCTACTTGCTTCTCGTATTCAGTAAGGCGTCGTCAGAACATTCAAACGCACATGATGTTCATTTTGAACGGTTCCAGAATCACATAGTTGACTCTCGCGATCATTCAAGGGGCCAATGGGTCGCTTCCATCTTTCATTTACCACCAAACAAGTTAAAGTTAAAGTGCAATTTCCACCTGAACGTAGTGGGAGGAAGTTCTGAATCTAGCCATATTACGAACCACTTAGTAAGGTAGGTCTCTAAACATGACATAAGAGGGCATCTCAGGTTCTCCACCCTCAGCCCATGAAGAAGACATTCAAGGATAGTACACAGCCTTCTTCCTTCCTTTTAATTCAGAGCCATCATATCGACATATCTAGGGCGCGTATCTGATGACTTGGTGCTGTAAAAGAAAAATTGGCTGGATAACAGGAACTTCTCAACTTTGTTCCAGCTAACCGGTTTAAGTTTCAAACGTCGCTTACCTCCATGTAAATTGGTGGCCATAGATTCATCCTGGAAATCTCCCAACCGTCTGCACTACCGTAAGGCTATACCCATGTGAATCATGGCCGTAGACGGTGAGCAGCCTGCTGAAGGCTGGTATACGTAGTAATCAAAGTAATGATAACGACTGGTGGGGCGTGATATTAAGGGAACACGTCGTACGCGGGCAGAGAATGGTCTACCAACTCAACTGGACAAGCTACCATAGCGGTTAACAACGATCTGCAACGCACAGGGTGACCGTAGGGGGAATCGAACCCCCGACCCCGCTTCGTTTCAGCGATTTGGTGTACCACTAGATCGATTGTATCACTGAAACGGGCTTCACATTGTAATCATTTAATGAAAACAAACCTTATTAAGAGCAGCCTCGCCTTTGTTTTTGAATCCTCCAAGCCGCTCAGTGTTTGGATACCCCCCTTGCTTGAATGAACCCTGCCATTCCCACTGCTTTTCTTTAGGCCACGAGAAGCTCCATCTAGGTAGCTCCCTGAGCCAGTCACTAGGCTAAGCCTACATATTTCAGCATTGATATAAAGCTAATTGTGCCATCTTCCAGTTGCACACTTGCGCCAGGATTGGATGGATAGCCAGCCAAGGGAGCTGTCTAGAAGCTGCTACTCTCAGCCGGAAAGAAAAACAATAGCCATTCCTAACAAAAGCAAATGTTTTTACAATTGAGGAATGTTTTGGAAGGCCGAAGGGGTGATCCCAACAGATCGAAGCTACAGCAGGACTCAATACATGCACAAACATATGCATGCACGACCACACACACACATGCACGACCACACTCATACACACACACACACAATTTCATGCACGACCATACACACACACACATGCACGACCACACACACATATGCATCAACCCAAACACACACACGACCACACACACATGCACACACTGACAAACACATGTACGATCTCATTCACGCACACCCACATGCATGGTCGCACCCACCCACACCTGCATGCATGAGCATGGCACACATGCACATACGTACAAACACATACACAGAACACACACCACACATAGACAGATACACACAAACAAACAACACACACCACATGGACACACGCACACAACCTTCACACACGCACACACTCCCAAACATGCACACATATGCACATACGAACAAACACACACAAATAAAGAACACACACAAAACATAGACACACACACATACAAAGAACACACACCACAGACACACAAACACAACATTTACACAGACACACACACACACATACGAACAAACACATACAAAGAACACACACACAAACACAACCTTCACACACACACATGCACAATCGCACCCACCCACGAACAAACACATACACTGAACACACACAACACATAGACACACACAAACACAACCTTCACGCACACACACACAGATGCACGATCGCACCCACCCACACACCCACAAGCAAAAACATACACATAACACACATACCACGTAGATAAGTAGACACACGCAAACACAACCTTCACACTACCGGTTATGCATTCATGCAATGTTCAAGGATACACTCAATGGTGGGGACACATGTCAGAAGCTGTAATGCGCTGTGCAGCTGTTCTCTCACGCATGAACGTCCTGTGTGGCTGTGATTGTCACAAGCCAAACATATATGCCGCTGTTTCCTTTTTGGGCTACACATCACAGCTTCTAGGCAGCTCCCTTTCCCCGTCCTTGGGATCAACCAGAAGCTAGTTAGCGCGCCTGAAAACTGAATATGACATTACTCAAATGATGCTGAAAACTTGGGGGTTGTCCCAGTGGCTAGCTGATGGAGCTGACTGGAAGCTGCCATGAGTGGCCCCCAAAATAAAAGTGATAGCATTCTGTAATCATACCAAACCAAACCAAAATATGAAGTGACCAGCTTGCCTGCTCATCGTTGGCGCGCGAAGTTCATTGGGCGAGTCGCGAAAGGCATACCGTAGCTGAAGAAGGGCCAATTTGATGGGCTTTGCCAGTGCTGGAAATCCCGCACATCTTGATTGTTTTGAAAATGTACGAGCGCAATGACCTGCGTATCCTCCAAGGGGCTGGCTTGAACTACCCTGCTCACCGGAGACACTCAAGACTCGTAGGGCCAGCTTGCAAGGTAGTAGATCTCGCTCTCAGTCTCATGTGGTCATCATGTAGTAGTATTACCACACGTCTACGCACGGGTGAGGGGAGTGACCACACCGCTGACCTGGCGCCAGATCGATCAAGGCAGGTACGATAAAGGGAAAACAGATATTAAGAATGAGCACGACGTGCGACCATGCATATCCAGGATTGCGGGTTTGCGATGCAGCGGTTCGGAAGTTTGGACCGAATAATGCTCACTAAAATGCTGAAGACAGGCCCTAAGGGGAAGGGCTCAGGATCGATTGTAACGGGGCATTCGCGACGCTTGCAGTGATGACGGCCGAACATTGGCAGTGACGACAGCGTTGGCAGCAACGCAAGTGCGAGCGCGGTCGGGTTCGAAGCGGCTAGGGAGCGAGGGCTGGGAACACCCTGACCCGAACACCTACTACCTGTTTTAAAATGGTACAGTTCCACATGACTGACAGACCCAGAAGGGGATCCCCGGAGAAGCTCGTGGCATGGGCCAACAGCTTCTGAATCAACTTCGTAACAAAGGTTAGGTGAATCCCAACCGAACGGTAACCGAATCACATTGCGAGGGCTTGGTTCTGGCTTGTGGGAGGGAGATCATGCCAGGCCGTGCCAAACCTACTCAGTCGAGAGAAACATCCGAGGGCGAGGAGGATTGAGGTATGAGGAATGGGTTGATCGCTGTTTGGCAGGGCTGGGTTCCAGCTTGGGGAAGTATGGGAAGTATAATGGTGGGCTCCACCAGCAAGGACGCCCACACTCGCAGGGGACGCACCGGGTGCGGGTGCTGGATGCTGTTGCCCAGGGCCCTCCCATGGCCAGGTCCGGCCAGGTCCGCCAGGTCATCCACTTGCGAGGGGGGGACGCGAAGTTGCCCTTGCCGGTTGTGGGGCGAGAAACCTCTGTGGGCCAGGAGAATCGAACTCAGGGTTTGAGTGGTTAAACCTACCACATGCTGAGTGCGCAGGTCAATAAAACCATCCGACGCATCTTCCCTACCATTGGTGTGTATACCTCCTTCAAGCCCCTCGTTTCAAAATCTAGAACTTAGCTTAATTGCTCTGAATTGTCTGCTGATAGGAGTCAAAATGCTACAGAGAGAGGCACCCCGCAAGCTGCTTGAGGTTTTGAAGGCTCATGCCTTCGATGCCCGTGCGTTCACCACTAGCGCGAGCCAGGTGAGCTTGCAATTCCCATGCCCGCATGTTGAGCTGAAATGAGGCTGCCGATTTGCTTTGAGATCCTATCTTAAATCTTCGTATTCGAGG
Organism: Chlamydomonas sp. ICE-L; assembly: GCA_013435795.1. Lineage (NCBI taxonomy): Eukaryota > Viridiplantae > Chlorophyta > Chlorophyceae > Chlamydomonadales > Chlamydomonadaceae > Chlamydomonas > Chlamydomonas sp. ICE-L. The sequence continues at coordinate 591,858 of JACBWV010000476.1, read as the reverse complement.
CAGAAAGTGAATTCTTCTGTTGTCTAACTCTGGCCCTACCCCTCTGCAAACAACCCTAGGCCTCCACCTCCCGCCCTACTGAGCCCTTCTCCTACCAGCCCCCTGGGCGCAACCATCTTTTCGTTCCTGGTGCGTTTAATGGACGATGTCGAATATTCTGGAGCTTTTTCGAAAAGTGGTTGGCATGGGCCGAGTTGAGATGGATCCGCATCAACAACCATGCTGCTTGTGCTCGTGCTCTCTGAGCATCTTTGCAATAGTATGCGCAGAGTTTAAGCCAAATATTGTGACGACTTTTTAGCTAGAAAGCACTCGGCATGGTAGAATCTCCTACATCAAGATCTACATCGCCATGGCCCTAGATCGCTCCTTGCCATGGCAATCTTATCATTCCTGGCACTGCCCGCTAGGCTTGTAGTACCCTGCATTGCGATTCGGGAGCAAGCTGCTTGTGGGTGATTTTCCCTTGGCTGTCAATGTCGCCTCGCCCCGCGGTCCTGCGGATACCACCGCATGGCCGTTGTAGTCAACCGTGCGCCTGGCTGCCTTGCGCTGTTGCTCAAGTCTCGCGGATTGACTCGCAGTGCCATCCCTATCCAGAATTGTTGACGACCCCCTTCAGCTGAAATTATATTCTATTCTCCCCTTGACTCATGTAGCGCCTTGAGCAAGATGCCCCAAACGAAGTCATATCATGTACGAGGTCGCAATGACCACTTCCCTACCACCGACCGATTGGCTTCCGTCCTATTGTCCAGCCTTCTTTGCCCCCTTGCTTCCCTCAAGTGTCAAGTGTGTCAAGCCCCCCCCCCCCCCCCCCCCCCCCCCCCATGCACTGCTCCAACTCCCCACTAATTCCCTCTTTAATCGACATCCGATCAAGATGAAGTGAACCTGGACCTACTCTCATGTCCTTACATATGTAGGTTCAAATTCCGATGCATGCAACGTTCCCTCTAGCCACTGACTCCCTTGTCCATCCATCCCTAATAAACAGCTCTCTGTCCCTCCTCTCCTGACCCCCCTCCCCCTGTCCCCGACCGTGCAGGCCCAGTGAACATCCATGAACGCGTCCAGAGGGTTATGGCCGTGCCTGGCCAGAACCATCGCGACCCATGGTTCCCACCTTTCTACAAGGTAAGCAACCCCTACACTGCCAAGCTGTCCCCATTACTCGTACGGTCCTTGTTCAATCGCTTAGATTGTCCCCGCTCGGCCCATTTTTCTTTCGCAATAAAGACTCAACATTAGTTTCCGCGGCACTTCAACTTCTTCGGGCTCCAATTTTGACTTGACAAGGACACGACAGCGCACCCACTTTCTCTGTCTAACTCGACCCAGCCGCTGCCTAACGCTCTCCGTAGCCCTCCTGGTCGACCTCCTCCTTCCCCCCCCCCCCCCCCCCACCCACCCACCCACCCACCCAAAGTGACCAGGCCCATGCCTGCACACTTGTCATGCAGCCCCTGAATTTCAAAACACTCTGAGGCAGCCTCATCTGATTTCAATTCACTCATGGCATGAGCCCAAATGTTAACTATCCTCCCTCATCTGACACTATCACCATCACCCCCCCCCCCCCCCCCCCCCCCCCCCCCCCCATCATCACCACCATCACCACCAAGATTCGATCATAGCCTCAGCCAAAGTCCTCGCGATCTTCCCTTAACTTGCTCTACTATGACCATCAACACCACAGCACCATCTACACCATCTCTTACTTGCTACCACCATTTCCCACCCAGGAAGTGTTGGAGATGACCAAGTTCATCTACCAGACCACGGAGGCTACCCCCTTCATCTTCCCAGGTGTGTACTTGTGTGTACTTCCCGTGCACAGATGTGTACTTCCCAGGTGTGTACTTGAAACATGTTCAGAAACAATGAGACAGGTAGTACTGTGCAAAATAAGCTGCATGCAAACTACTACTTGCACCAGGGAGCAAAACAGGCAGCATAATGAGCAGCTTACAAATAACTACAGCACCATGCAGCAAAACATACGGCACACACACTACAGCTACACCATGCAGCGGGACAGGCAGCATGCACACTGCTGCTGCACCATGCAGAATAACAGGCTGCATGATAGGCAGCATGCAAAAACTACAACAGCACCATGCTGCGGAACAGGCAGTATGCACACTACTACTCCATGCAGCCAGGGGTGAAAGGCCCAGGTTCGTGTGCAGGTGGCGTGGAACTGAGGTCTCAGTCAATGTCAAACCGTAGGTATACTTGTTCGACAGTGGAGCGGGTGTTGTATCGAGTTCGAGCCCTCATTGGAAGCCGGTAATGGCGCCTCCCCCCCCTGTACCCCGAATGGCGCCTCCCCCCCCTACACCCGGTATAGGTATAGGCGCCTCCCCGCCGTTTCCAGTAGTACAGGTGTTGTACCGAGGTTGAGCCCTCATCGGAGGCCGATAGAAATTAACAAGTGTTGAGTTTATGTGTGTATGCGTGCTAGTGTTGGTGTGTGCGATGGTGTGTATGCCCATATTTCTTGCAGGAAAGAGCCGAGTTGAGTATGCGCTTGTGTTCTCCAAGCACCATGGACACCAAATGTCATGCCTCTTCTCTCACCCCTGTAGGTACCGGAACTCTAGGCTGGGAGGCTGCCCTCACCAACACCCTCTCCCCTGGAGACAGAGTCGTCTGTTTCCGTTATGGACAGTTCTCTCACCTGTGGATCGACATGATGGAGCGCCTGGGACTGGATGTTATCGCTGTGGACAGGCCTTGGGGAGAGGGTGCTCACGAGGGAATCCTGGAGGAGTTGTTGAAGAAGGACACAGGTGCGGGTCTTTTTTGTGAACAGACTTGTTAACTTAGAACGTTTGCTACGTGGCTGTGGTAATAGCTCTAGAATAAGCATGTGGACAGACCTTGGGGAGAGAGAGCCCGTGAGGGAATCACACATTACTCACAACTAAGTCCAACAATCAAGAGTGTAACCACGTTTAAATAATTGTGAGTGCCACCAAGTCCAACAACTATTAGTGAAACCAAGGTGAACAGTTATGAGTGTAACCAAGTTAGAATGATTGTGAGAGCAACCAAGCTCAGCAATTATGAGTGTAACCAAGGGCAATGTATAATCTTCATTTCCTCCCCTTGTTTGAGCAGAGAAGGAGATTAAGGCTGCGTGTGTCATCCACAATGAGACCAAGGACAATTTTTATTCTTTCTTTCCTCCCCTTGTTTGAGCAGAGAACCAAGGACAATCTGGAACCTGTAACCAAGGGCAATTTATGACCTGTAATCAAGGATATTTTTATTCTTTCTTTCCTCCCCTTGTTTGAGCAGAGAACCAAGGACTATTTTAAATCTTTCTTTCCTCCTTTTTGAGCTGGGAATCAAGGACAATTTGTAACCTCTAGCCAAGGACAATTTACAATCTTTCTTTCCTCCCCTTGTTTGAGCAGAGAAGAAGATTAAGGCAGTGTGTGTCGTCCACAACGAGACCACCACTGGTGTTACCTCCGACATCAATGGCGTTCGACTGGCTATGGATGCTGCCAGCCACCCTGCCCTCTTGCTGGTTGACGGTGAGTAGGTCTTGGTATGCATTCTCACTGTACTAGTGAGTAGGCTTAGTATGCATTCTCACTGTACTCATTCGCATTCACTTTGCCAGCCACCCTTTCCTCTTGCTGGTAGACGGTGAGTATGCCTTGGTATGCTTTCTCACTGTACTCGCTTTCGTTTGTATTTGGATATGGTATGTATTCGTATACAGCTTGTATTGGGGTACAGCATGTCCAAGCACACAAATCAAATGTACTGAATGCACATACTGAATGTAGTATGGGCCTATCCAACTTTGCCCAAGACATCCAGTTGAGAACCAGAGTACGTACACATTATGTTCAAATACAAACAAAAACTCGGCCTTGCATGCATGCAAGTATTTGGTTCCAAGTTTTGTCAGGAGTGCAATGTTCGAATTGTGAGTCAGGGTGGTCATTTTTACAACCCCTGGAGTTTGGCCATTCGTTAGTCATGCGTGTTCCCTTAACTAATATATTGCAATGTTTTGTTATTTTCAAACGTCTTTATCTATTATTTTCAATCGTCTTTATCTATTTCAGAAGTGCCACTTGGATTGCCACTTGGATTGCCAGAAACAGAACTGCCACTTGGATTCGAGACAATGTTTGAAAACGTGAAGAAAACGTGAAGAACACATAACTGCCACTTGGATATGTGACAACTTTGAGCACAGTTTACAAGAACGTTTAAACCAGGGTGAACTTTGAACTTGTCATCATTTTGAACTTGAATTTTGAACTTATCCTGTCTGTCATTAGCAACCCTACTGCTCAGCAAATCAAGGTGTATTATCCTGTACTCAGAACACCAAGGTGAACTATCCTGTGCCCAACACATCAAGGGCTATTGTCTTGTCTGTAATTAGTAACCGTGCTACTCAGCACACCAGGGCGTACAGAATGCTCTGGCCTCTGTATGTTTTACCTGCATCGCCTCTCGCTTTCCCAAGTGGTTGCAGATCATGTAACTTGTATGCAGACCCTTATATCAAGTCCTAACATCCATCCTTCTTGGCCTTTGTATGATTCACCTGCATCGCCTCACGCTTCCTCAAGTGATTGCAGATCATGTTATTTGTATGCAGATCATGTTCTATAGTTATTCTCAGATCATGTATCGACATCATCATGTGTCTGCTGATCATGTTCTAGTCACTCTCAGATTATGTATCCACATCATCATGTGTTTGCTGATCATGCTGTAGTCACTCTCAGATTATGTATCCACATCATTATGTGTCTGCTGCTCATGTTGTAGTCACTCTCAGATCATGTATCCACATCATCATGTGTCTGCTGATCATGTTGTAGTCACTCTCAGATCATGTATCCACATCATCATGTGTCAGTAGATAATGTTCTGGTTATTCTCAGTTTATCACCTTGCAGCCCCAACTCTCTGACCTAGCATGTTGACTTCACCACCCAACAGGTGTCTCTTCCATTGGTGCTCTTGATTTCCAGTTTGACAAGTGGCGCGTGGATGTTGCAGTCACTGGCTCACAGAAGGCCCTGTCTCTCCCCACTGGCCTTGCCTACGTAGCAGCCTCCAAAAAGGTGAGTTGATTGATTGTTTTCAAAGAATTTCTCCCCAGAAAGTGGAGTGGGTGGTAGTTGAGGAGTGAGGTGGCGGGGGAACCCGTATACACAAGCAGGGCCAACTGAGGGTTAGACTAAAAGGTGGAGAAAGTCCATCATAATTAGGAAGTCCACGATGTAAAGGCCAATTTCTTGTATACTTTCACATATGTTGTAGTTTTTGTACGCAGTTGAAGGTGAGGGTAGTGTGGTGGGTTTGTGGTGTTGTGGTGGTGAACACAAGAAGTTCACGATGGAAAGGCTGATTTCTTGCATACTAGCATATGTTGGAGGTGTTTGTACGCACTATGGGGCAAGGGTAGTGTGGTGGGTTTGTTGTGGTGTGGTGGTGAGCACAAGGCAGCTCAGGGTATCCAGTGCAGTCACACAACTGACACATGAGGGTCAAGCCGTGCAGCACCACAGGATGGATTGATGACTCTCAGGGCCCACCTGCTCGGGAACTTCATCCTGTAGGAGAACTACGTCATCATTGACCAAGCCTTGGTCGGTACCTTCTAACATGGGATCCAGACTTGTTCGTTTTTAAAAGGATTTTCTCCCCAGAAAGTGGGGTGTGTAGGTGGTGAGGAGTGTGGGGGCGGGGGACCTGGTACATAAATCAGGGCCCACTGAAGTCTAGGAACAAACGTGGAGAAAGTGGTCTTGCTCGGGCTATCTCCATTAGGTGTGTTTGTCTAGTGCATGCTGGTGTACAAATGTCGTGTCTACGCTCACGACGATGTTGGCATGTTGATGCATGGAGATGATTCTTCTGTGAGATCCATTCAAGTGACCCTATCCCCCCCTATATTCCTTCTCCCCCTCCCTCTCTCTCCCTCTCCCCCTGTCTCTCTTTTCCTTCACCCCCTCACCCGGCCTCTCACCCTCTTCCTCCCTCATTCTCCCTCCCTCTCCCCCCCCCTCTCCATCGCTCCCTCTCCCCCACTCACCCCCCCTCTCACCCTCACCCTCTCTCAGGCCCTGGATTGCGGCAAGACAGCTCAGCTGAAGCGTTGCTACTACGACTTTGCTGACTACCTGAAAACCAACCCCTCGGGCAACACCCCCTACACCCCCTCTCTGCCCCTTCTCTACGGAACCAAGGAGTCCATCACCATGATGATGGAGGAAGGGTGAGTGACAGATAATTTCCTTTGTTGGGTGGGTGGTAGGGTTGGGGGCTGGGTGGGTGGGTGTGGGGGCTGGTTTGGTCCACCATGATGATGGGGGAAGGGTGAGCGACAGATCATTTCCTTTGTGGGATGGGTGGTAGGATTGGGGGCTGGGTGGGTGGGTGTGGAGGCTGGTTTGGTCCACCATGATGATGGAGGACAGGTGAGTGACATATCATTTCCTTTGTGGGTTGGGTGGAGTCTGGGTGGGTGTGGGGGCTGGTTTGGTCCACCGTGATGATGGGGGAAGGGTTAGCGACAGATCATTTCCTTTGTGGGGTGGGTGGTAGGATTGGGGGCTGGGTGGGTGGGTGGGTGTGGGGGCTGGTTTGGTCCACCATGATGATGGGGGAAGGGTAAGCCACAGATCATTTCCTTTGTGGGGTGGGTGGGGTCTGGGTGGGTGGGGGGGCTGGTTTGGTCCACCATGATGATGGAGGACAGGTGAGTGACAGATCATTTCCTTTGTGGGGTGGGTAGTAGGGTTGGGGGCTGAGTGGGTGGGTGGGTGTTGAGGTTGATTTGTTCCACCATGATGATGGAGGACGGATGAGTGACAGATCATTTTCTTTGTGGGGACGATGGTAGGGTTGGGGGATGGGTGGGTGGGTGTTGAGGTTGGTTAGGTCCACCATGATGATGGAGGAAGGGTGAGTGACAGATCATTTCCTTTGAGGGGAGGGTGGTAGGGTTGGGGGCTGGGTGGGTGGGGGTGGGTGTTGAGGTTGGTTAGGTCCACCATGATGATGGAGGACGGGTGAGTGACTTATCATTTCCTTTGTGGGGTGGGTGGGTTGGGGTCTGGCTGGGCCGGGTGGGTGTGGGAGCTGGTTTGGTTCACCATGATGACGGAGGAAGGGTGAGTTGACTCCATACGTGGGTCCTTCTTTTGGGGTGATCAATGAGTGGTTTAGTTGCATGAGTTGACCATGCAACTAAGTCACCCGCTAAGACATCATACATATACGGGGTAGTTGTTTCATACACAAAGGTATGCTAGTATATATGATGATGGAGGAAGAGTGTGACATCACTTCCTTGTGGAGGTCATATACATCCTATTTGTTGGGGGTGAGGGTGGTTGGGGGTGAGGGTGAGGGTGGTTGGGGGTGAGGGTGTCTATCACCATGATGATGGAGGAAGGGTGGGTGACAGGTCATTTCCTTTGTGGAGGGCGTATACATACTATTTGTTGGGGGTAAGGGTGGTCGGGGGTTAGGCGTAGCTGACGGGGGAGAGGGACGTGGGGTGGGGGGGCTTTTTGTTCCCAACCATTGACCCCATCACCAGTACTCTCTCCAACTGACACGGGGTGATGGAGGGAGGGTGAGAGAGTGAAAGATAAATTCCTTGGTGGGGGGCATACCCCCCCACTTCCTCCACCTTCCCTCCACTCCCCCAGCCCCACCCCCACTTTCTCCCTCTCTCGCCCCTCACCCCCACTTCCTCCCTCCCTCAACCGCCCTTCCTCTACCCCTACTCCTTCCCCATTCCCTCCACTCCACCCACCTCACCCCCACTTCCTCCCTCCCTCACGCCCACTCCCTCGACCCCCACTCCAGCCCCCTCCCTTCCACTTCCCCCACCCCCACCCCCTAAACCCTAAACCCCCACCCCCACCCCCACTTCCTCCCTCCCTCCCTCACCCCCACTCCTCCCCACCAGTTATGAAAACGTTGTTGCCCGTCACCACCGCCTGGCTGAGGGTGCTCGAAAGTGCGTCGAAGGATGGGGCCTCCAAACATTGTGCAAGGATCCTAGGTGGAAGTCCGACTCCTTGACTGTGGTCGAGGTGCCCGAGGGTATTGACACCAACAAGATCGTGAAGAATGCCTACGCCAGATACGATCTGTCCATTGGCATCGGACTTTCCAAGATTAACGGCAAGGTGAGCTCGAGGGATGTACCCATATGATATATAGTTTAGCTGCATGTTATATGTGCATATGGTGTGTGTGATGGTAAGCGGAGGGGGATGAGTGGGAGGCTGGCGTCTTCGTGCATGTATATATGATGGTAAAGGCGAGTATGATACCATACAAATTGCATCATATGTAAGGATCGGCAAATTATATGATACTGACCTAAGGTGAGAATGATATCATATAAAATGGCATCATATGATATTGTATGTAAATGGTAACTTTAGCCTAGCCAGGCCGCTGGCATCATATGATGACATGATATCATATGATATCAAATTGCCTATCCCTAATCATATGACCTTGTATATAAATGGTAACTGTAGCCTAGTCAGACTGCCGGCCTCATATGATGTATATAATGCTAACTTCAGCCTTGTCAGACTACCGGCTCGTATGGTATTGTATCTAATGCTGACTTCAATTTAATCATACTGCCTGCATCATATGATGGCATGATATATTTGCGTTCTCTGCATATTTCCAACGCTGCCCAATGCATCAACCACAGGTCTTCCGCTTTGGTCACCTGCTGCTTGCCGTTGATAATGTGAATGGGCAGGGGAGTTCAGCCCGGTCCCCTCCACCCATCAACCACCCCTTTCTTCAAAAGTAGCATGCGCCCCATATGTCACCTCAATCACCAACCACCCCATGTATCATCATGCACCCCATGTTTCACCTCCATCATCAATAGTATCATGCACCCTATCTGTCACCTCAATCGTCAACCACCCCATGTATCACCACCTCAATTATCATGCACCCCATGTATCAGCTCTACCAGCAGTAGTATCATGCACCCCATGTATCACCTCTATCAGCAGTAGTATCATGCACCCCATGTCTCACCTCTATCAGCATAGTATCATGCACCCCATGTATCACCTCTATCAGCAGTAGTATCAGGCACCCCATGTATCACCACCTCAATTATCATGCACCCCTTGTATCACCTCTATCAACAATAGTATCATGCACCCAGATCTCACCTCTGTCATTAACCATAGGTCTTCCGCATCGGTCACTTGGGTAACATGAACGAGCTGATGCTTGCCGCTGCACTCACGGGATGTGAGATGGCCATGGTGGACGCCGGCATGGACATCAAGTACGGATCTGGAGTCTCCAAGGCACAGGACTACTGGCAGAAGACGGTGAAGACCATCCCCACCCGTGAGAGCCTGCTCCAGTAGGCTTCCTGCAGCCAAGCTTAGCACGCACGCGTTGTGTGGCTGAAGCCACACCAGCACGCGCTATTAAAGTGTAAAGAAAGAAACTGGTTACTAAGCAACGCTTGGTGGGCAGTAGCTTTCTTTACAATTTTAATGCGTGCTCCACTAGGCTCACAGCGCTTCGATGAAAATATTTGTTACGCCTTCTGACGGGGCGTGAGGTTGAGGGGGGCAGCTTGTTGACTTGCGCTGGGGCCAACCACCGAGAATGCTGTGGATGTTTGCTTTCTTTTGGCTGCTTGCAACAGCTTATAAACATCTGTAGACAGTGGGGCGCGACTGGCCATGGTCGATGCTAACATGGTCTGATTTATCCGGACACGATTTACCTCGCCCGATCCCACGCCCCCATGTACAATCCTCATTTAGTTTAAGATGTACAATTCCGCTGTACTTTTATGATGCCAATCAGGCGTATATAGCTGAGCTTAGTCCTAACCCAGAAGTTGCACCTCGTAGCGAGAGTTTTTGTGAGATATCATCCCTACCAGGGTGTAAGGGCTACGTCCCTTGTATGTATGTGTACACATATATATGTCAAACAAAGAAACAGCAAAAAATATATAGAATGCGAAGGCAGGGTATACATAGGACAGAGCAACCCTGGAGGTGCTCTACACATACTGTATGTACGTGAAATAGAGAAAAAGAGGAGGGGATTGGTTTGTTACATGGTTTTTCACCCAACTCTGGGCTGCTCACCGTCTGCCAATTCCAAGGAGAAAAAGATGGTGGGTTATGTGATTTATCTGCAGGTGTGTGTTGCAGTTTAGGTCTTGAGGCACAGCAGCCTTGTTTTTGTTGTACCACTGGGAAGAGCCAAATATTGTACCATAACTGCAGTGTAACAAACCTGAACTTGAGCTTGGTTGCATGACTCCAGCCTCGAAGGCGGCCCACAGCACGTCCCAGGCGTTTGGGTGTTCAATACTCAGTCTAGGCCAGTCTACAACAGTTTTGTGGAACTAAATTTTCTGCGCTGGACAGAACAGCGCCAGAAAGAGCAGCTGTTGTAGCAAGCTCCCCTAGGTATCTTCGGGGCGATCAATGCGAGCCGATTGGCACATCTTACACGGAGTATGGATGGAAGTGTAGATGCATTAATTACAAGGTGGACATGCCGGCTGGTGAAAGGCATCGGCAGTACCTCGGATGGTACTGCGTGGCCATAGCAGGCCAACGGCACTGCAGAAGGCACGCCAGGTAGTGTGACCTGCGTGCTCTTTTGTCACTTTAAAGACGGCATGAAAGCCGGACAATAACAGCACATTCGTTTGACAGAATTGCTCTTTGCCATTGTGAGCTATACCTGAGGGGACGCTGTTCCCGTTGGCTAGTTAAAAAGCAGGTGCTTGTGTCGCAGAAAGAAACGCCCGGAGTGTCATTGTAACATTTTTCTCAGCTAAGGCCACCGAATTAGCCTGAGTTGACTTATGGGGAGGAGGACTCCAAGGTCCACCTGTCGTGCAGCTCCCCAGAAGTGATGCTTGATGCTGATTAAAATGGTCGGTCCGACTACCGGTAGACGAATTTTTGTTTGCTTTTTTCCTGGCTGCCAAAGTACCTATCCATAAATGTCGGAAAAAAGTCTTGGACACCAGCCCGGAACCTTTGGGTTTTGTAAGCAAGTCCCAGGTACGTCAACATTTAAAACGCACCTTTCACAACTTGAAAAGAAAAAAAGGTATGTAGCCACGGTGTAGACAGATTTTTTTTTAGTTGTGAAAGGCATTTCACCTCAAGAGGTGGGTCTCCTTACACAAACCAGCTGCCCCAAGGATTCAGTTTGAATGGCGTTTAGGTGTAGGTTTAGGTTTATGGCGTTTACTCCTACAAAAGGGTACGCAGAGTGAATGTGGGCATGTCCGGACTATAAGCACTACCACAACACACTCCTGACACAGAATGGAATAAGTCAATAACGTAGGGAGCAGGGTACTTCAAATTGCCAAATTGGCCAGCGCTTTAACGCACTTGAAAACAAAAAAACTGCGCTTTGTAGTGCAAAAAGCGCAAAAAATGCTTGCTGCGCCCACAGGGAGTTGCAAAAAACTGCGCTTAAAGCGCAGAGGGGGTCAAAAAGTCAGCGCTTAAAAGCGCAAAAGCGCGCGCTTTGAATTACCCTGGTAGGGAGGGCTTCATTATGCTGCCCATGTTATCCTGTTTCGAATAATGGTTCTATGGTTGAGCTTATTTAACCGATGAAGGTGCGGGGTTCCAATCCTTACGGGTGCGCTTTAGTGTCTGCACTCCGCAGTCGCTGTCAACCGCCATGGTAGCTTTGTCCAAGTAGCAGCCCATTTAAAACAGCCGTAAGACCGGGCTACCTTAATACCACGCCCCACCAGGCGTTATCATTACCAGCATCCCGTTCTCTACTGCCGTAATATGGGCATCCTTTAATATCACGCCAGCCATGCGTTCTCATCACTGCCCATGTCTAATTCCTCTGCTTGAACTTGAACTTGAACTTGGTTACATAGCTTCAGCCAGCAATTTGGCTGCTCGCAGTCTTCGGCAGTAAAAAAAGATTACCAGGAAAATGTAAACGCGAATAATAATTCCTCTGCAGTCAGCACCAGTCTCCTTTTGAAGGAAAGGGACCTAGTCCCAAGATTTCAGCAGGTCTGGACAGCTGAATATAGTAGCGGACGGTTTGGCCAACACAGGTAGCGATCAAAAAAATACGGCATTGACCAAAATGGTGTAACGAAAGGACACTGATCCCTTTTTGATCGCTACCCGTGTTGGCCAAACCGTCCGCTACTATATTCAGCTGTCCAGACCTGCTGAAATCTTGGGACTAAGCCCCGTGGCTAGCCCAGGGAGCTGTCTAGAAGCTGCTGCATGTGGCCGAAAAGAAACGATATGATAAGTTCCACAATGTTTGTTTGTTACAATCCGATTGGGCTGAAAGGACTTGCCCATCCATAAAATTCACATGAAATAAAAATGTATATTGCTATATTTCACAAGTTCGTTAAAACATATACATATGTACGCTGCGCATATATACACAGGTACACATATATATACAGGTACATATAGGTAAATGCAAAACCGTACCAACTCACACATGTACTTATGGGTGCGTTTAGTACGGTTCAGGGGGTGGCCAACTTAGGCTCAATTGACTTGCCCAACATGGAATGACAAGTCCTAAACTGTCCAACCAGCGTAGTTTGCTCCCTGGTTTCCGTGGGTATCGCACTGGAGGACTTGGCATTGGAAGACGGCAAGCAGCCAGATTGCTGGCTGGAGCTATGTAACCAAGTTCAATTTGGCTGAAAACCATGTAACGATCCAATTCAATTAGGCTAAATGGACTTGCCCAACCTCGAATAAGAAAGATAATTCTAGACTACCAGGAGTGGCTATAACATGTACTTGTACTTGTTGACTTGCACTTCTAGACTACCAGGAGTGGCTATAACATACACTTGTACTTGACTTGTACTTCTAGACCTAGTAGCAGGGTAATTCAAAGCGCGCGCTTTCGCACTTTTGAGCGCTGACTTTTTGACCTCCTCTGCGCTTTAAGCAATTTTGACCTTTTTTGCAACCCCTTGTGGGCGCTGCAAGCAATTTTGCGCTTTCTGCACTACAAAGCGCAGTTTTTTTGTTTTCAAGTGCGCTAAAGTGCTGCCCAATTTGGCCATTTGAAGTACCCTGCCTGGTAGACCTTTTATTGCCGAAGACGGCAAGCAGCCAAATTGCTGGCTGAAGCTATGTAACCAAGTCCAAGTTCAAGCAGACCTGGTCCCCACCAGATCGCAAGAGCACGACGGAGGACCTGAGATCAAGTACTACTCAGATAATTCAACTTCGATTGTGTGTGTGTGTGTGTCACTGCTTAATCTGAGTGATCAAACAATTCAATCCTTGAATCTCACCAACTTGAACTGGGACTTGAACTTAGTTACATGGCTCCAGCCAGCAATTTAGCTGCTCTCACCAACACTTCAGTAGCTAGCATAGTCAATAACAGGGTTGTTCAAAGCAGAACGTTTCACGTCTCGCAGATTTTGGAAGGTCCACTACGCCGATAACGTTGATTATAGCTCATGATGCATACATTCAGATAAAAGTTACGTCCCAAAACGTAGATTTTGAAGGACCTTGACCAACCTTGGTCTATCAGTGCTCAGCCTTGACATGTTTTTAAACTTTCTGCAGCCCTGTGCTTACATTCCGTACTCTGGAGTGTGATGCAGTAGTGTTTATGCTGCCTATGTTTTACTCTACCAGCAGACGGTGAGCAACCTGGAGGCTGATAGACCATGTAATACAAACAAGCTGAAACAAGCTATCAGTGCTCAATGACATCATACGGCATCAGCATCAGCCCAGTGGTCTCTGAAACAAACCTCTTTCTCAAACCAGTTGTTGCTTTCCAAAAGTTCAGACGTACTCGGATCCGTGACTGTGCTGAAGTACTGCCAACAGCAGAATACAGTCACGGATCAGTCAGAAAATTCCTATCCAACTTCCTGCATGACCTCAAATGCTGTTATGATATGACTCGCCACGACTCCTGAGATGCCCGGTTGAGTTTTCCATGGACGGAAACCCCCTAGTGCGATATCTGCTAGTATATATATCCTACCCGCTTTAGGCCTTGTAACAATGTCTGAGCTTCAAATATGCCTGAAATGCAAAGAGAGTGCAAGTCGACTACACCAGGCATTGCTTGATCATCTGTATGAGGTACAGGTACTGCCATACAGCAGCATACGAGACAGTGTGACTACACAGCTATCTCAGCTCTGGCCTATTGCATTTTGAGCTGTAGATGCTGCATGGATGTTCATGAATGCTCATCTACGCGGCCTATGCCCCAGTGCATTTATTTTCCGCTTCATGCAGCAGCTTCCAGGTAGCTCCCTGAGGTAGCCACTGGGCCAAGCCCCAAGATTTCAGTAGTACAGAAAAACTGATAGTCAGCTTCAAGACACCCCCCGTATCTTCAGGTTTGACCAAATAGCAAGTAAGAGGAGCTGACAAGAAGCTGCTGGACACAGCCAAAATGACAAGCTATGCTATGCCCCTTAACCTGCCGTCTCCTCTGCTGCTGCCTTTGCTTGCTGCTGTTTCTTGTACTCAGTCAACTCTTGATCTGCCTCCAGTTCTTCAAGATATCGATCAGCATCAGCCTAAATGCCTTGATGACTCCAAACCTCCTCGCCACCTTTTTTTCATGGGCTGGGCATAGTTCACCTTGAGCACCCTGCCCAAGGCCAGGGGAGCTGCTTAGAAGCTGCTGGACACAGCCAAAATGACAAGCTATGCTATGCCCCTTCCCCTGCTGTCTCGCCTGCTGCTGCCTTTGCTTTCTGCTGCTTCTCGTACTCAGTCAGCTCTTGATCTGCCTCCAATTCTTCAAGATATCGATCAGCATCAGCCCAAACGGCTTGATGACTCCAACCCTTTTCGCCACCCTTGATCTTTGCGGGCTGGGCATAGTTCACCTTCAGCACCCTGCCAAAGAGTTCTGAGTCATTCATGTTGTCAATAGCAGTTTCGGAGTCCTCCTTGTCCTCATACTCAACAAACCCAAAGCCTCTATGCTTCCCGCTGGCATGATCTAGAGGAATGGAAACATCCTTGATATCTCCGAAGGGAATGAATGCAGCATGCAGAACGGCGTCGGTGACGGTCTCCTCGAGTCCACCGACGTAGAGAGTAGTCTTGGGATTCGTCCCTTTGCCTTGAACGACAACAGTCGTCGACTCCATGCTCTACTTCCTAGATGGGGACGAGTCTTTAAACTGTCTAGACCGCGTAGTATGCTCCCTGCTTTCCTTGGGTATCGCACGAGAGGGCTAGGAATTGGAAGACAGTGAGCAGTCCGGAGATGGCTGAAAAACAATACAACAATCCAGTCCAATCCACTCCAGATGGGGACGAGTGCCTAAATTTTTCACGCTCAAAATTGGGTGAATGGGTGAGGAGGATTGAAAGAGGCAGTGATAGCGAACTAAGGGGCTCACCGATGGCGAAGCGCGATGAGTAACAAAGACTGCCGTACGGCACGGCTGCGGTACAGACTCCCAACCACGGCCGAGGTGAGAAGCTGACTGGCTCATTGCTCGAAACCGCCACCCACAGTTGGGGTTGGGACAGCGTAGCTGTTACTAACCCTTTTAAAATGGATATCCGGGGCCAATCCTACTATTTTTTCCTACTAGGTATTTATTCTTTATACCAATGACTTCTCATGCCAAATGTATTTTGTTCAATTTACAGGATCTTTCATTATTTGCAAACTGTGACTATTGTTTGTTACAGAAGTATGTGATCATATTGTGATCGTGGTCACATTGCCAAACCCTCGGTCACACACCCGCAGTCCCACATCTACAGCCCCTCATGCAAACGTCACTATGCACTCCACACTTTCCTAGCTGCGGGAAAGCAGCTCATCCCTGGGAGGGACCGACACACACGCAGACAAGCACACCACACACACACATACGCACAGACACTAACGAGCTGGAGTAAGGTGTATACAGAAAAAATAGAACTCTGCTGGTGTACCCAGCATCAATCAGACGGGTCTGCATTTCGAGCCCTGGTTAGGTTCGTACATTTCGGACTTTCCGCCCTGGAAGAAGTAGAGACCTTCCCTCCGTGCTGTCGTGCGGTAGTCCAAGCTCAGGGGCAGTTGCGGTCTGCGAAACCAAATAAAACCAACATGGTAGCCATTCTCCAGTATGTACGGTACATGCGCACGGGAGGATTCCTCCAATCTCACATCCTGTGGCAGCTTGTACTAATTTCCAATTTTTACAGAAAAAACAGCTGAAAGAGAAACCTGCTGCACGCACATACAGGCAAGACTGTTCAAATTCAGAGTTTCAAACTCACAGAATATTAGTATCTACAGATGAGCTAGGTGAGCCAACCCAAATGAAAAATTATTAGAGGCAGGCAGCTCGTAATTGTGGGATATTATTGGCATCAGGGTATGTGTAGCAGTGTGCATCTATTCATTGGGTCGTACGCATGGTGCGTGAATTTAAATATGATCAACTGTTGCGGAGTTGTATTGCTCAGTATGATCCAAATATGTATTGCTATGTTTATAATTGAGATAATATAGATATTTCTGAACTCGCCCGCCTGAAAGCCAAGTCAAAAAGAGGGAAGAAGGACAGGCTGGCAGCTAATCTGGCCTGCTTCAACGCCCAGTCATAGGTATCTATGGGATTTTAACCCATGGGATGTTAGTTCAGATCCCGGAGTAAGATGTGTCGGATATGATGCATCAACAACATGTAACCCACACCAGGGCACTACAAAGTGCGCGCGGCAGCGCGATGTCGCGCACACATTTTGAGCCCCACTGCGCAGTTTTTCAACTCCCTGAGGGCGCAGCGCGCAGTTTTTACGCTTTTTGCTCTACAAAGCGCTGACCAATTTGACGTTTGTGCGCTGTAATAGCTGACCAAGTTGACAACATGTAGTACCCTGACACGCATGTATCCAGCGGTATTTCACCATAGCTTTTCTTACCAGCTACCAGTAGCAGCTTCTAGGCAGCTTCCCTGGGTTGCTACCCAGAGAAAACAACAGCAACGTAGCACACCTTGGAGCTGGCGGAATCATTTTTCTAGTAATATTGAAATCTTGAGGCTTGGCCCAGCGGCTAGCTTAGGGAGCTGCCCAGACGCTGCTTCTCATAGCTAAGAAGAAAAGCTATGTATAACACCACAGGAACAGAGTTCAACGTGAGTAACCGCGATGTCCGCCGACGCAAAGGTATGCGGAGGATATGATGTACCATGAGTTCATCACCAATCCCACCAAAGCCACTGTTTCTTTTTTGGGCTACGCATGGCAGCTTCCAGCCAGCTCCCTGAGCCAGCCACTAGCTCAAGACCAAAGCTTTCACCTGCGTTGGAATGCCTGTCATAACAGCTTCTAGATGCATTAGCTAGCTTCAGGTTTGGCTGAAGGGCAGGGAAAAGGAGCTGCCTAGAAGCTGCCACGCGTAGCTCAAAAAAGAAACTGTGACCAGAGCCATCCAGTCTGGATAGCCATAATGTCCGGTGGTGCAAAGAAGAAGCAGAGGTGGTCCACGTGAGCTACTAGCATTTTTGCTGCAAAGCACATAGGTGATGTGGGGATTCAGTATTGCATTCTGGACGTATGGTGAGGTTGACGGCAATGTATTCATGCTCGAGGTGTGAGTATGATGTGGGCACTCAGTGTAACATGTTTGGTGTGTGTTGTTGAGAAGGGCAGTGCGGTCCAGCTTGAGATGCGGGCATGATGTGGGCCTTCAGTACTGTATTCTAGACGTATGGTGAGGTTGACGGCATTGTATTCATGCTGGAGATGTGAGCATGATGTGGGCACTCAGTGTAAAATGTTTGGTGTGTGTTGTTGTCAAGGGCAGTGTGGTCCAGCTTGAGATGCGAGCATGATATTTTATCATCATGCTCGCATCTCAATCGTTTTACTGACAGGGGCCCTGAGTTCGGGCTACTTGTCTTCACTCCCACATGATCCTAAGGACCAGCAATAACTGCTTCTGATTTTGGGAACATGCAACTGTTTCTAAATAGCTCCCCTTCCTCCCACATGATGCTAAGGACCAGCAATAACCGCTTCTTACTTTGGGTACATGCAACTGTTTCTAAATAGCTCCCCTTCCTCCCACCCAGCCCGATACAGCCATGATCATGGTTACATATGACGTACTGAACCCGCATTAATAGTTGAATTTAATTTTTGTTCTTTCCGTATGTGTACTCGCGTGAGGGCCAGACCCAGTAGTTGACTTGAGCGGCATTCTGGGCCAGAAATTGCTGTTCTTAAAGCAATATCCAATATGTATGTATCCAATATTTTAGAGCCCAGGCTGCTCTTGTAGCAATTCCGCGGATGATTTGGGATCAACAGTCTTAGCTCGTACTTAGTACTTCAATTTCTTCAGGCCCAATTTATGACAATTCTCTCCGAATTATCAGAATTTCAGGCCAAACCTGAGGTAAGAACTAATAACTCAGTATGACCTGTTTCGAAATATCAAAATCCAAATCATCCGCTGAATTTCTATAAAAATAGCAATTCAGGGCCCCGTATGAAACAAATCAGTGCCAGCACTCTATTGCTAATGGCCATACCACAGGCAAGTGAGCTTGCACTCAGGAGGTTCGGAAGACAGTACTAAGCTTTCGGGCTACTACTACTACTACTACCACTACTACTACTACTACTGCGCTATCGGGCTGCTGCTGCTGCTAATACTACTACTACTACTACTACTACTATAGTCGGTTCTGCCCAATCGGGTAGTACTGTCTTCCATAGGACGCAATTTCACCTCCGAGTGTAGGGGGTCTGGAAATACAGGCAAGTGCTTTCACATCATAGCTGCTGAACTTACTAGGGGCAGGAAGAGCTTGTACTCAGGCGGCAACTCCTCTTCAGAGTACAGGCGGTCTGAGAAGTAGATTCGGCGAATGCGGCAGTTTGCATGGACTTGCACGCGCTGCGATTCTATGTAGTTGGTGCCGTATGCTCGCCTAGTGAAGTCTGACAAGTTGAACTGGATTTGGTTCCATCCGTCGTCCAGTCGCATGGGCATCGTGCAGATGAAGGGCTTTACCCGCGTCGTGGACTGCGACAACAAGTAGAGAAGGTTAGTTGGTTGGTGGTTAGGCAGGTTGGTGGTGGTTAATTGGTTGGTTGCGACAACAAGTAGAGAAGGTTGGTCGGTTGGTAGTTAGGCAGGTTGGTGGTAACCCCTTGACCATAACCAGTCGCACAGACATATGAACGCACCACCACCACCACCACAAACACGCACAAATGGGTCCACTACCATCACCAACAGTCCACCAACATGCACAAAAAACGGTGATCACACACACACACCACTGCCATCACCACCACCACCACAGGTGTCAGTGACACCACGACTTTCATCACCATGGTGCGTCAAGCCCCAAGCTGTCCCGTCCTGACTAGCCAAGATTATGCAACAGGCTTTACAACCTTCTCATGTAACATGTGTGGCAAGTGTTCCAACCTTCCCTGCGCTAGGTGTACAAACCCTAGAGCCACTCCGTGCTTCCTCCCATGTGACATGTGTGACGGGTGTGAAACTTCCCATGTGACAGGTGTTCCATGTAGCCACCCTGCCCACCCCCGCATGTGACAAGTATGCATGGTAGCCTTCCCATGGCACGTGAGCAAAGGGGTTGGAGCCAGTCAGGTTCGACCTCAACCGTACTTTCACCCACCCAAGCTGGGGCAGGGGACCCATATAACGAGCCAGCCCCAGCTAGCAAGCGCATTATCGAGAAATCCACCGTTTTACCAATCTACCAATGGACACGCCAAAAACCATCCCTCCCCCCAATCGACCTGTCTTAATTCCGAGGCTGCGCACCTGGTAGTTCGATGCCCTAAATCTTCGGCGCACATTCTTGTCGTCCAGCACGGTGACTTCGAAGGAGAAATACTTCTTCATGTTTTTGATGATCATGACCAGAAAGGGGAGCTTGATTCCGAGGGTCTCTTTCGGGTTGCAAGGAGTAGTGACGTAGGTAGTCGAGACGTTGTCTCCGCAAATTTCAAGCACCGAGGATTGGATGTCCGCATCTGTGATGCGCTTGATGTGCCCATTGCGAACTACGGGATGAAGGGGAAGAACAGGAAGTAGAGGCGTCAGGCATGATAGTCCTCGTGATTAAGCAATCTCAGAATCCCACAGAAAACGAGCAAATCGCAAAATGTCAGAGATTATAGCCTTGGTGATGTCTGGTACCAGTGCTCATTCCGTCATGAACGGGACACTTCAGTTATCAAGCGCCAAACGATATATTCAACAGCATGCACGGACTCAAACAAGCAAAATTGTCTGCCCTCACCTTCATTGGCCCAGATTGCAAGTGGTTTGCTCCCTATGCTATAAAGGATGCTGCGAGTATTGATGGAAAGTTTGGTGAGTCGATGGGCCTTGAGGTAAGGAGTTGGGAAGACATGCAAAGTTGCGCAAAAAAGACATGCCTGAGGAAGCCTGACTGGAAAGCGTTGTGGAACATTTGCGCTGATTCGACAGGGGTGCACGAGATGTAGAGAGCACCCCGAACCAGAGGGCCGAGGAAAAAAGCTAGGTCGAGACAGCAAGGACGAAATGAAATGCAGATTGCCTAGCAAGCTAACTACAATCACAAACAAATGAAGAATGCTACAGTCAGAGGTCTGTAGCGATAGAGACTGCCACAGTCGAATAAAGCACTGTTGCGACCTAGCAACCTTGTACTCGACCCAAGCAACCAATATGGCTTTACCTCCCTCTGTACTGAATAGGCTTGTCCGAAGCCCTCTGTAAAAAATACAAGAAAAAAACAGAGCTCTAGAGTAGGAGTTTGGCACGAAAAGGGCCAATGGAGAGAATTCGGGATCAATAAGTACCTGTACTGCAGAAACAGTACAAGCAGAACGTTTGCTTCTGATCTGATTGAGGCGCTGCACACCGGGGTCATAGAATTTAGCTTGGGTTTAGACTAATAGTTCCCCAATTAGTAGGTCGGTTTTTAATTAGAAGGCATCGTAGACCCAGCCGATTCGTCGAACACCCGAATCATGGACGGTGCTTTTCCTAATCAGAGGGGCGAGCCTATGGATGGCCGAGGTCGGGGCGCTGCTGGTAAGTTTTTCGTAAGATTGCAAGAGGACTTACAGAATTCAAGTCTGAGCAAAATTGATCGCTTGCCTACTCAGGTTTCAGGGGCAATGCCGACAATGCGAAGACCAAGCTTTGCACCAGGTGCGTACATTAAAACGCCACATTTCCCATGTCTCACTCCTTCACTTGCTTGTTTTTCCCATGCCTGGATGGCCGGCCCGGGCTGACTATTCGCCGCGGATTCGACTGGATTGGCTGAGACAAACTTGTTCTCTTGGATTTCCTATACGGAGAGAGTGCCTGATTTTGCTTATGACTGGGTTCCGAGTTCAATATCCAGGTCCAGGATATTATATCTGGTTAGCTTCTCTGATCTACTCACTACCCAAGTCCAGACCCACCCCACCCCACCCTACCCAACCCAACCCCCTGTAGGTGGATGGAGGGGGACTGCCGCTTCGGTGATCGCTGCAACTTTGCCCATGGAGAGCAAGAGCTGAGGAGTGATGCTGGCGGATACCCGGCTGGCGGTGGTGGCCGAGGTTATGGCGGAGCCACTGGTGGAAGAGGTGGTGGCAGAGGCTATGGAAGGGTGAGTATGTCCGGACTATTTGCTGTTTGCTGTGCAATGAAGAGTTGTCTAGTGCAAGGTTGCCTCAGTTTATCCATTGCTGGATGATGATATTGGATCAAGTATATTCTGATAAGATAACATTTTGACTGGAATTGTTTATGTTCCTGCCGAAGACGGCAAGCAGCCAAATTGTGGGCCAGGGCCATGTGTCCCAGTTCTTGTTCAAGTATGTCTGTACATGTCTTGAAACTGTGTTCACCCATGTGATTACATCCTGTACTCAGGAGTGTGGTGTAGTTAGTATGGATACTACGCAAATTGACGTTGCCTGCAAATGGTGAGAAGCTTCGAGGGTGCACTTAGTAACCAAACCAAGCCAACGAGCACTATATTACAGTCAATTAATGTGCATTGGTCTACTACCCATCTCTTCATGCCCTCGTATACAACCATTTATCAGTACGTCGCAGTATATAACTGGGCGTACTTACCAACACTTGCATTCAATCTCAATTGAGCTATTTCTTTGCATCCTTGTACAAAACCATTTGTCAGTACATCACAGCATAACTCTGCATACTTGCGCACAACCGTTTAAATCTGTTTGTCTACCAACGCTTGCATGCAATCTCGATTGAGATCAACCTTGTATTCATTAATGATTATCATGCTGCTTACCTATTTTGGACTGGTCCATTTTTGGTGGAAGCGTTCTATTGAAAGATGACACGATCACCCCAACTCACCCCTACCCAACCCAATCCACTCAGGGTGACGAGGGCTTTGGCCAGGGCTACCCCACCCATGGTGGCTATGCCGGTGGCATGAGCCAACCTGGCTACGCTGGCCCCCCTGGCGGCATGCCTGGTGGCATGCCTGAGGATGTTTGGGCTGCCCAGGGCTACCCTACCCCAGGTCCTGCTGGCTGGTACATGTACCGCGTTAAGGAGAGTGGAGAATCCTACTTCCACAACCATGGCACTGGCGTGACCACATGGGAGCGTCCTGCTGAGTGGCCTATGGGTCCTCCCCGCATGTGAATGCCTCTCGCTCATCCTCATATTCTGATGGTGGCATGCTTTACAGCCCAATCCCCAGCCCAGCCCCACTCTTTGGGTGATGCGGACTGAACGTCGTGCAACCATAACCACTGCACTGGCCAAATTATCTGCTCAGTGGCCTATGGGTCCTCCCCGGAAGGAAGGGTCTCCCAGTCATCTCCATGTGGTGATGATGCATGAGTAGGAGGAGACTGTTGTAGATGTCTCTTGTAATGAGGTGCTGTAAGATAAGAGTTTGCAGGCCGGGCAGTGAAGAATTAGTGGGAGGTTGAATTGGATTGTTGCATGGTTTCAGCTCACTTGACCTTGGTAACATGGCTCCAGCCAGCTCTAGGCTGCTTACAGCGAGGCTGGCTTACAGTCCATTAATGTGTGGGTGATGGGACTCGTGATGTGCGACTGAGAAATGCAGGAGCCAGGCTGTAGGATAAAAGGTAGACAGCGCATGCAACCACTACCTCAGCACTGTCCAGACTCCTCATTTCCTTTTAGATGCCAAGGACTGTAGTACAAGCGATAGTAGTATTAGGTAATGTAGTAATGCTAATGTAGTACAAGCTAGCCTAGTAGAAGCTAATGAAGTGCAGTCACAGAACTGCAAGGGGCCCTCCCAACCCCCTAGACCCAACCCTAGGCGCCTAAGATTAAAAATGTAGAAGGGCCAGCTGGGTCCTTACAGTGGTTGCAGTTTAGGGTTTAAAGATGGCACCTGCACCAGGGCCATCTTGGGCCAGCACCAGGGCCACATGCAACTCCTGAGAATTGTTACAGGGACCAGCCTATGCATTCACCTAGTGACACCTATCAAAAAGACGAATTGTTACATTGTTAGAAGCGCCTAAAGGTGGCTAACCGTCTGCTAAAGACAGTCTGTCCTCCCGTGCAGTAGTACAACCGCCGAAGGCATCTTCATAGGTTGCTTTGATGACTTGGTCTTTGTGCCTTCAGCCTGCCCACCAGGGCGGAGTAAGCATGGGCTCTATAACGACTACTGCTCCATGCTCCCAAGAGCAGAATGAGGAATGAGGATTGCAATAGACACCTCCCCAGTCTTCCTTTCCATGTGTTACAGGGGACGACATAGAATTGTATTCACTGATGTTAAATCACTCATGTGACTATTGTGCCTTAGTGTGGGATCGGATGAGGTTTTTTGAGGCTTTTTGGAAAAGTGTGTAAAAGTCTAAATATTTACTTAAATGCGCGTTGTTTTTGTAGTGCTCGTTGTTGACCAACTCACAAGGCGTGGTATTCATGGACATGCTGGTACAGCTCCCCCTTCATGCAGCTTCGTTTTGAGATAAACCACCCCAGCTGTTACCTGCCACGCTGGGTGGTCTGATTGCGTGGTCTACCAGCGGTCAGTCTGCTCACCGCTTGTGGGCGAAGCAATTAACAGATCTTCCAGGGAAGAAAAACGCGCATTTATGGAGCAAAGTATTCAAAGTATTGTTTGACATCTGACCCAGCATGTTAAAGATACGTGTACCAAAACTGTAAGGCTGATTCTCTTTTCACTTGGTTTGATACTTGATTGCTGACGCTGGTGGTGTGAGGTCATGTTACGTTGTTTTTCAGCAGCCAGCATTGCAGCCCGAGACTCACCCAATTTCATAGCCTTCGTCCTGGGACGCAATCAAATTCTGAACCTGCGTCCCATAAACCGCCCACTATCCCCTGAAACTTAAACTTGAACTTGGTTGCTTAGCTTCAGCCAGCAATGGGGGTGGTCACGCAATGAATGGGCAGCCGAGTAACCGACTTGATGGTTACTCGGGTTGACTCGAGGTGCGTACTCAACCCGACTCAACCCTGAACCCCCTGAACCTGCTCTCGGCTGCCCGAGCTGACTCGTTTGATTTCCCCGGCTGCGAAATCCACAAAACGTGCAAACTTCTCCCCACCCTTTCCCCACCCATCTCCTCTTTTCTATTGCTTTTGTGAAATGCAGAGGGCTATCAACTCCAAGGTCCAGGCTCGGGCCGCTGCCCGGTTTTCCCGGTAATCATACACACACTCTTCGGGAGGGGACAGGGTGCGAATACCGAAGGTCGCGTTCGTCTCTTGTTGATCGACGAATCAGTGAAAGATCGTAGCACTGATGTTTCATATGGGATCAATCGTTTACGCTTAGGCCGGGCGGAGGGTTTCCTCGGTAGCTTGATTACATGGTCTATCAGCCTGCAGGGCGGAAACAGACATAGCATCGACACCACTGCACCACTTTATGATAGAAAGCAATCGCATGAGTGCAGGCAGTTTATTGTTCGATGTTGCAAGCCATGTGGGTGTGCATGGCACACCTGAGTTCTCACGCCCCTGTCCTGTTTGTGATTCTCGACCTTCGCAAACTCTTCGGCTTTGATTCGCGTGCCTGTTTGATCGGGGTGCCACGAGGGTTTCCACATGCCTCCATGTTTCATCGCCTTCAATTTATCTCCTCCCCACCCCACTCCACCTCACCTGCCCCCTCCCAACCCCACCACCATCTCTCCCCTCCCCCCGGTCGCCTCCCGTTCAGTGCAATGCGATACATCCTAGCGCATCGATCAGCACCCCTAAGCATCCACCGATCACTTCGAGCGCCCTCCCAGGCATGCTCTGATCAGTGCCCCGAAAAACAACCCCACCTAATCCTAGGCTGCAAACTTCCACTCGCACTTGCACATGCACGTTGGACTTCGCCACCAATAGCCTTCCTACGAAGATGTATTGCAATGTAACTTACTGACATTCCTTCTTTACGTACCTCATCAGGTGTTGATAGTCTGGTTCCATGGTACTACAACCCCTAGACTCACCATCTGCAGGCAGAGTACACATGGGCTGAGTAAACACCACTACTTCACCACACTCATGAGTACTGAATACAATCATCTGTATTGTTCCTGATCAGGCCATGTGGCAGGTATGTCCCTATGCCTGGGAAAGCTCATCAGGCTGTGCAGCGGAGGTGTGGTGTGCAGGTGCGCGCTGAGCTCAAGAGGGCCACCTACGCGGAGATGGAGGCTATTAGTGTGGACTTGTCGGCCTTCCCAAATGTGCAATTCTTCAGGGTCGAGGTATGTGGCAGCTGGAAGTGGTGGTTGTAGTGGTGCGTTTTGTCTGTGTGTGTGTGTGTGTGTGTGTGTGGGGGGGGGGGGGGTAGTATTGGAGATAGGGCTGAGCTCAACAGGGCCAGCTATGCAGAGATAGAGGCTATTAGCGTAGACTTGTCAGCCTTCCCTGGTGTGCAATTCCTTAGGGTCGAGGTAGGTGGCAGCCAGAAGTGGTGGCGGTAGTGGTGCGTTTTGTGTGTGGGTGTTTATGTGGGTGTGGTGGTGGGGTTGGGAAATAGTATTGGAGATAGTACTGAGCTCAAGAGGGCTAGCTATGCAGAGATGGAGGCTATACAGAGATGGACTTGTCAGCCTTCCCTGGTGTGCAATTCTTCAGGGTGGACGTAGGTGGCAACCATTAGTGGTGGTAGTAGTGGTGCGTTTTGTGTGTGCGTGTGTGTGTGTGTGGGGGGGGGATAGTATTGGACATAGCACTGAGCCCATGAGGGCCAGCTATGCAGAGATAGAGGCTATTAGCGTGGACTAGGCGGACATCCCAGGTGTGCAATTCTTCAGGGTCGAGGTAGTTGGCAGCCAGAAGTGGTGGTGGTAGTGGTGTGTTTTGTCTTTGTGTGTGTGTGTGGGTGGGGGGGTGGGGGGTAGTATTTGGAGATAGCGCTGAGCTCAACAGGGCCACCTATGCAGAGATAGAGGCTATTAGCGTAGACTTGTCAGCCTTCCCTGGTGTGCAATTCCCTTAGGGTCGAGGTAGGTGGCAGCCAGAAGTGGTGGCGGTAGTGGTTGCGTTTTGTGTGTGGGGTGTGTATGTGGTGTGGTGGTGTGGGGTTTGGGGAAAAGTATTGGAGATAGTACTGAGCTCAAGAGGGCTAGCTATGCATAGATGGAGGCTATACACTCGTGGACTGGGTCAGCCTTCCCGGTGTGGACAAATTCTTCAGGGTGGACGTAGGTGGCAACCATTAGTGGTGGTGGTGTATTATAGTTGTGGGCGTTTTTGTTGTGTGAGCTTTATGCGTGTGCGCCTTTGTGTCGTGATTTGGTGTGTGTGGGGGGGGGGATAGTGATTAGTATTATTGGACATAGGAACCTGAGGGCCCATGAGTTGGCCCGCTATGCAGAGATTAGAGGCTATTAGCGGTGGACTATGCGGGACATTCCCCAGTGGTGACAATCTTCCAGTGCGGTGAGGTTATGGTTAGATTTAGTTGGCAGCCCAGATAGAATAAAGCAGACAGTGGTTTTGGGTGTTCCTAGTGGTGTGTTTGGTCTTTGTGTCGTGTTGGGTGGGGGAGTGTGGGGGTGTAGTATTGGGATGATTAGCGGGCTGAAGCTCAAACAGGGCCACCTATGCAGGATATAGAGAAGGCTTAATTGCGTTATTAGACTTGTCAGCTTCCCTGGTGTTTTGCAATTTCCTTAGGGGAGCATGGTCGCGTAGTCTTTAGGTTGGCAAGACATCGCGTAGAGTTTTGGGTTGTGGCGGTGGTTCGTGGTCCCTAACCCTGGGCGTATTTGGTGAGGTTTTTGTCTCCACCTCACTTTGTGTGGGTGTGAATGTGGGTGTGGGTTGTTTTCTCTTTTGTGTTGGTGGGTTTTTTTGGGGGGGAAAGTTGGTGGAGGCTGTATGAGCTCCAAGAGGTTGGGCTATCTATGTCGAGAATGGAGGCTATACGCGTGGACTTGTCAGCCTTCCCTGGTGTGCAATTGCAATTCTTCAGGGGTGGGACGTAGGTGGCCAACCATTAGTGGTGGGTAGTGTGGGGCGTTTTGTGTGTGCGTGTGTATTGTGTGTTTGCCTGTGGGGGGGGGGGGGGATGTATTGGGACATATCACTGGCTCATTGAGGCCCAGCTATGCAGAGATAGAGGCAATAGCGTGGGGGGATTGACTAGGGGGCGGACATCCAGGTGTTGCATGCAATTATTCAGGGTCCGATGGTAGTTGCAGGCCCAGAAGTGAGTGGGTCGGTATCTAGTTGGTATTGTGTGTTGTGTTGGAGATAGTTGGGTCGAAGCTCGTTGGTCGGGGGTGGTTAATAAGTTTGGTATGCGGCGTTTGGCGTACGTGTAAGTAGTTCTTTTCGGTAGTAGGTTATGGGTGGGCGATGGCTACCCTTATGGTGTTCTGTGTGATTTTTTTGTACTGTGTGTGTGTGGTGTTTGGTAGGTACCGGATTGATGGTGGTCTGTTGGTTGTTGGCTTGTGGAAGTTGATGGGCGTGTTGTCGTTGTGTTGTCGTTTTTGTGTGTTGTAATTTTTTGTGGGGCTGTCGTGTTCGGAGTGGTACTGGTAGTGGTTGTGCTATTGATAGTGATGGTGTGGGGATATTTGTGTGGCCAGCGAGGCGTCAGTGTGTCTTTGTTTTGTTGTGGTGGTTGTGAAATTGCAGTGGGTTGTGGAAAGTGGATGGTCTGTTGGTGGATGTGTTGTAGGTTGGACAGTTCAGTGTTTCTAGGTGTTCAAGCTTGTTGCGCCTGTTAGTGTGTTTTTTGTGTTTTGGTGCCGGCTGGGGTAGTATTGTTGTAATTGCCAGTGATTTGTGGTAGTGCTGGTCTTTGCTGGATGGCTGTCCCCCCCCCCTCCGTGGGTCGGGTGGCACAGTTCAAGAGCGGTGGCCGGGTCGCGTGTGTGTGGTTCCTGTTCTGTGGTAGCTGTAGTTGAGTGGTGTGATTAGTTGATGGTGTGGTGGGTTGGAATGTCCCCCTGGTTGTGGAATGTGTGGTGGCGTCTTATGGCGGTCCCCTCCGAGTTCCCGACATAGTGGGTGGCGTTGGGCCCTACGTTGTCGAGTGCTGTGGTCTTTGTGTGGTTGTGTTAGTTTAAACTGTGTTGTGATAGTGATAAGTGGTCTTTGTGTTTGTGTTGGATTTTGTTTGGTGCGCAAGTGTGGTGGTGTAGTGTGTTGGTGGTTGTGTGCGGGTGGGTTCATTGTTTGGCGCGTTTGTATTGGTTTGTACGTTGAGCTGCTGGGGACCTGTGGATTGTTTGTAGGAGCTTATGGCATATGTGTGTAGGCGTTATGGCAGGTTGGTGTAGGCGTATGGGCAACCCTGGCAACTTGGTCCAAACAGTTGGGTGTAGTGAGTTATGGCGGAGTTGGGTGTTGTGTAGGAGTATGGCGAGTTGCCCCTAGGGAAGTTTGTGGTGGTAGGATAGTAACCCCTAAGTTTAGGCCAGTGGTTGTCGGAGTATGGCGCGGTTTGTTTTTAGGAGTATGGCAAGTTGGTGTAAGGGAGTGGTCTATTGGGAGTGTGTAGGTAGGTTGGTTTAGGGGGGTTATGTCGATAGGTGGTTGTTAGGAGTATGGGCAATGTTGGTGTAAAGGAGTATGGCCGAGTTGGGTCGGGAGTATGGCGGAGGTTGGTTGTAGGAGTTAATTGGCAAGTTTGGTGTCGGAGATTGGCCAAACGTTTGGTTGGTGGTGTAGAAGTTTGTCAAAGTTGTGGTAGGAGTTGATGGCAAATGGTCCAAGTTTGGTTTGTAGGAGGGAGGTATGGGGGCAAAGTTTGGTGGTGTCTGAAGGGTGAGGTTAAGATGTTGATTTATTGGGCCATATTATTAGGGACGGCCAATATGAACACATTCATATGATACCATTCAAATCATATGATTTCATTATTACTATCATATGATGCCGGGGGGCAGGAGTGAACTTGGCTAAAAGTTACCTTTTAAAATAAAATAAGGCATGTTGTGCAATTTGTATTATATTCATATGGGACATTCATTCTTCACCTTTACGGGCCAAACAACATTCAATGATTATTGCGATTTCCGTGGTGGGGTGGTCGGCTATGAATAATTATATTAGTGAAGAGAAAATAATATTATATACTATTATATAATTAGTTTAGGGGGCGCAGCCCCGTTTCCCCTCACCACGAATCTCGAACAATTTATTTGAAAAAAAAAACCTGGGCAAAAATAAATATGATGGGTGGAACCACAACATATTAATTATATTAGTAAATTTTGCAGTTTTTCAAAAACACTTAAATTAGTTGCCGTTCCCTTCATAAATGATTAGGGACTGGAATATCATAGGATGTTGACTGAAGGTGATGAGATGATAAACCATGTATGATTATTCATACAAATTGCAATCGTTGATGATGTTGCATATTAAAAATGGTCTTCAGCCTTTCCAGCTGCTGCAATCATTAGGCTGACATGGTCTTTCATATTGCCGTTCTTCTAATATTATGATGGGTGTACACCCTAACCCTTGAATCCATAGTCCCTTGGCAGTGCCTATTTTCTTTTTCTTTTTTTTTTTTTTTTTTTTTTTTTTTTTCAATTTCCGTCTCCCCTATATATTAAATAATTATTAATGGCTTTTAAACCCTAACCCTTGAATCCATGTTCCACTTGCAGGCTATCATTAGACCTTGGAGGCTGCCAGCTGTTGTGGAGGCGTTGAGCAATGCTGGTGTGAGGGGCATGACCACCACTGATATCAAAAAGGGCCCCTTTCCCCCCCCCCCCCGCCTGCGTCCCGTGCAACAAGGGAGGGAAGGTGCGTTGGTGGTTGGGCCCCAGGTGGCTTGGGGAGAGGGGTGTGCCACCACTTGCTGTGTTTGTTGTAGGGGGGGTGGGGGGGGGGGGGGGTGTGGGCATCTTGCGAACTAATGCTGTCCTCGGAGGGGCATGAACACCATTGATATCAAGGGTGTCTTGGGTTGAAAAAAGGGACTCGGGTGAGGTGGTGGTGGGTCCCAGGTGGTTGCGGATTGGGATAGGCTGTCGCTCCCGGCGCTGTGCCCGCCCTCTCCCTTTCTCTGTGTGTGTGTGTAGGGGGGTGGAGGGGTGGGGGGGGTTTTTTTTTTTTGGGGTTGGGTATCTGGCTACGGTCAAATGCTGTGCGGACTCTTTCGTTGAGCGGGCATGACCCACCATGATATCAAGGGTGTGGGTGCACAAGGAGGTGCGTGGTGGTGGGTCCCAGGTGGCTTGGAGGAAAGATAGTGTGTGTGTGTGTTAGGGGGGCCCGGGGGGGTTGGGTGGCATATTGGGAAATGATGTTTCGGAAGGTTGTGAGGGGGCATTTTCATGGACCACCACGATTATAAAGGGCTCTGTGGTTGCACAAGGGGGTGAGGTGCGGTGGTGGTGGTCCCCAGGTGGTTGGGAAAGAGGTGTGTCTTGTGTGTAGGGGGGGGGGGGGGGGGGTTCTTTTGGCAATGCTGGTCGGTGAGGGGGCATGGTGACACCACTGATATCAGGGTGTGGGGGTGCAACATAGGAAGGTGAGTGGATTGGTGGTGGTTACAAGGTTGGCTCCTTGGAATGAGGTGTGTGTGTGTGTAGGGGTGTGGGGGTGGGGGGGGGATATTGGCAAATTTGTCCGCGCTCCATGTGGGGGTCCTGCCCCAACCCCCCCCCCAATGAAAAAAAATGATATAAAGGGTCCCCTCCCTTCGGTGAGTGCAAAAAGGAAGTGCGTGGTCGCGGGTAAAGGGTGGCCCATGTGGCGGAGACCCGGTGTGCCCTGTGCTCGTTGTTGTGGGGGGAGGAGGGGGGTGGCGGGGGGGGGGGTCTTGTGTGGGCGGTGTTTTTTTAGGGGGGGGGCCGGGGGGGGGGGGGTTTATCTTGGCAATGCTTGGTGGTTGAGGGGGTGCCCCTGATCCACCCCACTGATATCACGGGTGTGATGGTGCCACAAGGAGGTGGGGCGTGGTGGTTGGGGTTCCCCCCAGGTGGCTTGGGAATGGAGGGTTGGTGTGTTGTAGGGGGGGGGGGGGGGGGGGTTGGTTTTGTCGGGTTGGGGGTTTTTTTTAGGGTGCGGGGTTTGGTTTTATTGGGGGCGCGGGGTTTTTGGGGGTATGGTTATCTTGGACAACCATGCTGGTATGTGAGGGGCTGACCCACCACTGATAATTCAATGGGTTTTGGGGTGCACAAGATGGTGGTTCCCGGTGGTGGGTCCCAGGTGGGGCTTAGAAGAAGTGTGTGTGCGTCGTAGGGGGGGGGGTGGGGGCGGGGGGGGGGTGGGGGGGATTGGGGGGGGGGGGGGGGGGATCTTTTCCCAATGGCTGGTGTGAGGGGGTGCGCATGTACCAACTACATGGATATCAAAGGGGTGTGGCGGTGCAAAGTGGGGTAGCGGTTGGATGGTGGTGGGTTCCAGGTGGCTTGGGAGGAGGTGTGCCCTGATCGTGTGTGTGTTAGGGGGGGCGGGGGGGGGGGGGGGGGGTTACTGGGTTCGGGGAGGGGGGGGGGTATCTTGGCAATTGCTGGTCGTTTTGAGGGGCCATGACCACACTTGATATTCAAAGGTGTGGGTGCACAATAGAGGTGCGGTTGGTGGGTGGGGTCCCAGGTTTTGGGCTTTGGGGACGAGGTGCGTGTGTGTGTTAGGGGGCGTGGGGGGGGGGGTTTTTAATCTTGGCAAGTGGTGTCGAGGGGCATGACCACCACCTGATATTCAGGGCTTCCCCCCACATTGGTCCTTAATGGATGGTGTGCACCACGGGGAGGTGCGTCGGTGCTATTGGTGGGTCCAGTGGGGCTTACCTTGGAGAATGTGTGTGTGTGTGTTAGGGGGGGGGGGGGTGGAGGTTGGTATCTTGGCAATACTGGGTGTGGAGGGGCATGACCCCTGACATTCAAGGGCTGGGGGGTGCACAAGGAAGGTGCGTTGGTGGTTGGATCAGGGGGCTTAGGATGGGAGAGTGACTGTCTCTGTGTGAGGTTTGTGAGAGGGGTGGTTTGGGGGTGGTTTGGGGGTGCGTTTTGGGGTTGCCTGCCTGTGTGGGGGGGGGTGGTTTTGGTATCTTGGCCAATGCTGATTGTTGATGGGCGCATGGACCACCAGGATAATCAAGGGTTTGTGTGGCGTGCACAAGGAGTGTGGACGGGTGATTTCAGGCGGTGGATCCATGGCGGTGGCTTAGGAGAGGTGTGTGGGTGGAGGTGTCCTACCCGTTTGACCCCCGAGTGGCTCCCTTGGTGGGCGGGGTTGGTGGTGACGGTGTGGTTGTTTGTGTCTGTGCTGTGGGGGGATTTCGGCGGCAAATTGCGTCGAATGTTTGATGGGGCCTATCATGCCCAACCACTGATATACAAGGGTATCTTCATTTTGGTATACCGTTGTGTTACGTGGGTGCAAAAGGAGGTGCCGCGGTGTGGGATCCCAGGTGCTGGGGTTTATCTGGTGTGTGGTGTTTGTGTGTGTGCTGTCGGCCCAAAACATTGACTGCTACCGGACATCTATCGCTTGTGAAACTGGCAGGATAAATAAATAATATCCATTACCCTACCTTTGTTGCAGGCAAAACAATGTATATATATATATATTGTAAACAAAATAAATAAATGTGAAAATAAATAATAATATCCATCGAGGGGGGGGCACAAAAAAAAATATCTTTTACCCCCTGCATTTTTCCTACAGAAAGGATGAGTTTAACCAACCCACCCACCCCGGCCCGGAAACCCCACTTGGGGCCACTATCTCCTCCCACAAGACTAATTAGGGGGTCAAAGTGGGGTGCATTTTTATAGCTTTGAAAAAAGGCGCATAATACCTAGTTGGTGCTGCTCCATAAAACATGCACCTATAATGGAGGCCAAGAGGAAAAATCAAATAGACACAACAAAAAAACAATCAGGACGTGCGTGGCCGGGCACTGAGCGGAGGCAAACCCAAAAGCGCGCCATCCATCACCATCAAATTGTGTACAGAGACGGGTAGGAGGCCTTGGGTTTAGGTTCCCATGCCCCCCTAATATTGGCCATCGCCTAAAACCATTAACAATGTCTTGGGGGCCTATGTTAAATCTATGCTCAGCCAAATACAGGAATCAAAAAATGCTCGGACTAATACAAACCAATCACCTAGACGACAACTCTGTTTACTTATCCTTAGGAGGGATTTTAGCCACCCCTTTTTCCTTTGGGGCCCCATGGGGTCATCCTCTTCCTCGCCCTCATCCTCCTCCCTCCATACTCCTCCCTTCTACTCTTGCTCCATCTCCTGTCCGTCATCCTAAATCCTCCTCCCTGTCTCCCTCCTCTCCCTCTTTCCTCTTTTCTTAATCACCCTTACTCCAGAACAATGCCGGCACCTCTACTAGGGCTGCCTCAGCCTGCAATAGATCTTGCGCCTCTTGCTCCTTTTGATCACGCCTTTTAGACGTGTGCTCCTTACCAATGACCCCCTTAAACTCAGCCACACTCAGGGTGAATGTCTCAATGTCGTCCGTGCTGAGTTTCTGGGCTGGGTGGACAGACTGCATGTGATGAAGGAAGTGGTAGCTCCACACGTACTTGCGGGTCTTGCCGGGATCAGAAAGGCAGATAGGGCATGCAACAGGCCTATTGGTTCAGGGGGTGGCTGTAGATCCCTTCTCAACAGAAGTGTAGGACATCTTGTAAACTTGAGGACATGAAGACATCACCACTATTATGTTTGAGGTGGATCCCTTCTTCAAGCCCACATTGCACGAACCAGAGCTTCTGTCATGGCAGACAACGCCGCAAAAGCCACAAGCCTCAGCAGCACATGCTGACACGCCATCGACATGGCCACATTCACGCCTCAAGATGTGACCAGCCACAAGTAGTCGCATGGATGACATCTTCACACTCTTTTTACAGCCTTGAACTTTGCGTACCACCGCCTCATCTCTCTGTGCACCTGCTTTTGGAAGTTGTGCCTGCTTTTGGGGGACACCATCACACAAGGGCCAAGACTCCATTGAGTTCTTGTGCCTGGCGACGTTCGCAGGGTGCCTGTTCAACAATTCCCGTCCGCACTCGTCACATTCAATGCTAAGAAACGAAGTCCATCGAACAGCATGAAATGGTCCCAGATAGAAAGAAGAGATGGGAAGAAAGAAGAGCATGCACCAGTACGTTCGTCGCAGAATCTGTACTTCCTCGTTTTGTACTGCTGGGTTGGTTTGGGGGGTGGGGAGTTTTGCTGCTGTTGTTGTGTGGGTGGGGGGGGGGGGGGGGGGGGGGGCCCTAATAGCACCAATGGAGACTGGTCTTTTGTAGAGAAACACCCCAGTTCCACTCCCATGTCATTCTGTGGGCTTAGAAAAGCAATCTTGAAAAGTACATTTTTTCCCTTAAATTCCAGTTTTTTCTCTCACCACCCACCCACCCACCCCAACTTTGGAGGCCCATAACTTTTTTCCTACTGGGCAAAAAATAAAAAGTCCAAATTATTCATCCTCTCAACAAGCTCTACACATCTGGGGCATGGGGTTTAGGTCGTAATTTTTTTTATCTGCCCCCCCCCCCTCCCCCCTCGGTATCCCTCATACATATAAAAACAAATAATAAAAATAATTAAATAAACAATATTATCCCTCATAAGAAAAAATAAAAATAATAAAACAAATAATAATATCCCTAATAAGTATAAAAATAAAGAATACAACTAAATAATGATATCCCTACCTGAGATGCAGGTACCAGTGAACGATATGGAGGCTCTGAATTCTCTCTGTCAGACTTGGTGGATAAGTCCAAGATTGATGTGGTGGTGGATAGGTGAGCTCCTCTCTTTCCCCCGACATGCCCATACCCTTATCCCCGTCCCCCCACCCACACATACATTCACCCACCCACCTCTCAGACCTCAACCCTCAGCCGTAGCACGGATCATGTGCGTGTCTGCCCAAACCCACCCACTCCCACACCCACCCATAACCACCCACCCATAACCACCAACCCATACCCGCCCACTCCCACACCCACCCATAACCACCCACTCCCACACACATCCACTCGCGCATACCCGCACCCACCCACAGCCACCCACCCACCCACCAATCCACCCAAACCCACCCTCACCCACCCACCTACCTACCCCTCACTCACCCAAACCCCCCCACTCCCCCCCCCCCCCCTGACCCACACGCCCCCCCCCCCCCCCCCCCCCCCCCCCCCTCAACCACCTAGTCCACCCACCCACCCCCCCCCTCCTATCCATACCCCCTCCACTCCTCTCACCTTACCCACCCACACCCACCAACCCACATCCTCACCCACCCACCACCCACTCCCCCCCAGACCCACTCCCTCCCCTTACCCACCCACATCCCCCCCCCCCCCCCCCCCCCCCCCCCCTCTCACTCACTTCACAGGTCCCAGACCTCAGCCGTAACACGAATCATCTGCACGTCTGCTTTCACTGGAGAGATTGGAGATGGAAAGATCTTCATTCACCCCGTGTCAGATGTCATCCGAGTGTGAGTCCCTTTTGTGTGTATGTATGTGTTATGCATTTTGTTTGTATGTGTATGCATGTGTTATGTTTTTAATGTATGTGAGGGTTTTTGTTATGTCTTTTTGTTTTATATGTATGTATTTATATGTATGTATTTTTGTGTATGTAAGTGTTATGTATTTTGTGTGTATATTTGAACTGTATGTGTTGTTCTGTGGTTGTGGTAGGTCTGTATGTTGTGTGTGTGGTGTTAGTTGAAAATTTTGTTGTGTTTGTGTACGGTAATGTGTTAATGTTTTGTTGTGTGTATGTGTTATGTTGTTTTTTGTGCGTATGTTTACCCACGTTACAGTCCAGGGGGGGTAGCCCATCAGGGTCATTGGACTTGCCCATACTCAAATAGCTCTGGGGGTGGGGGAGGTAAGTTGGGGTGGGCAGTGGAGTAGGTGGGGTGGGGGGGTGGGGGCAAGTATAGAGGGTGTGGTTTGGGTGGGGGGGTGGGGGGTTGGAGGGTCAAGGATAGAGGTGTGGTTGGGTGGGGGGGGGTGGGGGGGCAAGTATAGAGGGTGTGGTTGGGTGGGGGGGTGGTTGGGTGGGGGGGTGGGGGGGCAAGTATAGAGGGTGTGGTGGGTGGGGGGGTGGGGGGGCAAGTATAGAGGGTGTGGTGGGTGGGGGGGTGTTGGGTGGGGGGGGGGGTGGGGGGGCAAGTATAGAGGGTGTGGTTGGGTGTTGGGTGGGTGGGCAAGTATAGAGGGGTGGTTGGGTGGGGGGTGTGGGGGGCAAGTATAGAGGGTGTGGTTGGGTGGGGGGGTGTGGTTGGGTGGGGGGTGGGGGGGGGCAAGTATAGAGGGTGTGGTTGGGTGGGGGGGTGGGGGGGCAAGTATAGAGGGTGTGGTTGGGTGGGGGGCTCCAAGCTAATTGGACCTGCCCATCCTCGAATAGCCAAGATGAGTATGGACTACTAGATCCCATGTCGGCAAATGGTTCGATGGTTCCTCATTTCGTTAGACTGAAGAGGGTGCTGGGTTATAATCCCTACCAGTGCGCTTTAGTGTTAGCGGTCGTGTCAACCGCCATGGTAGAACTGCCCAGGTAAGGTAGTAGCCCGTTCTCTACCGCCAGAAGACAGGGCTCCCTTAATACCACACCCCACCAGGTGTTATCATTACTTTTATTGCCTATTTAGAATTGAAGTCGTTTATAATGACTTTGCTGCTGAATATTTTTGCTATTTGAGATGTTGTTGATTATGGTTTATGGAGATGGTGTTGATAATGGATGATGGTATGGTATCGATGGATGTCGATAATGGATGATGGTATGATATGATGTATGCTGTATGCACAATGTTGTCCATCCTGTCTCCAGTGTCATCCGATGGTTAGATCTGTTTGAAATGATTTTGCTACAAATTCGCTCTAGGTTTTGCTAGGGGTACTACAAAATGGGGGTTGGGGTCTAAGGTTAATCATTTTGCTTTTGCAGATATTGATTATGGTTGCTTTGATGTAATTTCCCTGATGTTGTCGTTTCAGACGTCATTCGAGTGTCATTTACGTTTGAAATTATTTTGCTTCGAATGTGCTTCATATTCATTGGTATCGCGTTTTTGGCGGAGCCCCCCCTTCTGGGGGGTGGGAGCCCCCAGTGTTACCCATTTGTTCATTCGGCCGGCTGACCTTGATGAAGCCACACACGTCAGCCAACGGTCTCGTAACTAACTCGCTTCCGTAGTCACCTGTCTCTCCCTCGCGATCACTCTCTGTCATTTTTTAGCGTCGCAGGCGACGCTGCATATAACTTGTTGTATTGTATTTATGGTAGCACTGATCTATGTACCGCGTCGTTATCGTGCCACACGTCATCTGACCAGGGTACTACATGACGCGCGCTATAGCGTGCTAGCGCGCAAGGTTTTGGAGTCCGACTGCAAAATTGACGCAACCATTTAAACCCCTTGAAGGAGCAGCGCGCAGATTTCCGTTTTCAGTTGCGTCAAAAGCGCAACCCATAAGGAGGCAGTTGCGGCAAAGCGCAACCAAAAATGACAAAATGTAGTACCCTGCATCTGACTGTGGGCGTTGCATAGATCTAAATGGTAGCTTCATCCCGTCCCTCTTCCTCCATCGCCGCCGCTGTGCGTTTTTTTTTCAGTTATGACGGGAGTATACAAAAAATGGGGGACACCTATCCCTAGAAACCCTGAGGAGGGCTGACCCCCCCCCCCCCCCTCAACAGAAATACCCCTTTTTTGAAAAACTTATACCGGTATATGGATTCTGGGGGTTAACAATATGGCGCACATAATGGCATCCTCAGAATTCCCACACAGGGCTCGGGCCATACCACCCATACTCACCCATTTACCCACCCACTCACCCATTAATTCACCCAGCCTCCCACCCATTCACCCACCCACCCACCCAAGGGGGTAGATACTTTTGCACCAGCTTCAATGTTGTGCCAATGGAATGCCCTTACCAAGGCCTATTCGTGGTTGGTCTCAGAATGTCATTTGGAGGTCTGAGTAAAAAGTTAGAAAAAAACCTGACGAGGGCCGCCCCCCCCCCCCCCCCCCCCCCCCTCTTAAATGAGGTGCTCAGAATGACTTGAAATAATGTCTCATTATATCGCCATGTTACATGCCATTACAGCCCCATTATCAGTAAAAATCGATCGGGAGAAGTAACTGTTTTGAGGCCTTGACATCTCCTGGTTGTGAAAGGACTTTCACCCCAGGAGTAGTCCGAGCTCAGGTGCAGTAAGCAGTCTGCAAAGAAGAAGAAAAAATGGTAGCCCTCCTAAGAGCAATCAAACAGGAAGCCCTTCCTATACAGTTGGGCGAGTCCATTTAGCATATTTGTCCTACCTCTGGACTGGAACATACATACATACATACAGGAAGGTTCCCCATTCAGCGGATGATTTGGATTGGGGTCTTGAAGTTTGCAGTTGGTACCTCCACTATTTCCTGCAAAATTTCCGGCAGTTTCAGAATTCTCGATTCGCAGGCCAAAATGTCAGAATTATCAGGCCAAAATCTCACATTCAAGGAGCAAATTACTAAGCGCTTCGAAAACCCAAATCCAAATCATCTGCTGACTGGCTATTATTTCACACACCGTTGCAAGGGGTAACCATTTGCAATCTACCCTGAACTTGGTTACATAACTTCAGCTAGCAATTTGGCTGCTTGCCGTCTTCCGCAGTAAAAACGAAATTATTACCAGAAAAATGTTAACGCGAACAAATCATTATTTTATTTCCCCCCCTCCCTTGCAGGCGAACTGCTGAAACTGGTGCTGTGGCGGAGAGAATGGAGGGAGGCATGACTGATATGACCAAAACCATTGACATGGCTGGACTTTAACGACGTCCACTGATCAAGGCCTATGAAGCTTGCATGATGATGCCAATGTAGCTTTAATGGGTTTGAATATGCAGTGTCAAGCCGTTACTTTACTTCGACTTGCCCGTCATTTAGTCGGAACAGGCTTAGAATCAAGAGAGGCTAGTGTTCGTCCGAACAGGCTTACACACCGAGGAATCCAAGTTGCTAGTTTTACTTGATTAGATAATAATTTGGGATTCGATTGTTACATGTTTTTTCAGCCGACTCTGGGCTGCTCACCGTCTTCCAATGCCAAGCCCCACCCCTTGCAATACACATGGAAACCGGGAGGCCAACTAACCGGATTAGACAGTTTAACGGCTTGCCCAGGAGAATGATGACGGAATGACACTCTGTGAGTGGGAAGACGGAGAAGAGAGATTGATACTCGGGCAACTTTAAACGTTGGGGACGCTCCTTTGAGCGCCTCAGGGGATCAACTCCTTGATGTGGTTACGGGTTTAGGGCTGCGGCTGTACGTGCCACAGTCAGTGAGACGGACCTACCAGTCAGCTAGTTCCGACAATCAAATGATTAGAAGCCCCCCCCCCCCCCCCAGATGCTATGGAGGATGGATCGGGCCTGTCTTCAGGCAGCAATATATGCCTATGGCAGTGTAACGTACCTATGTCATGTATTACGCCGTATATTTTTGTTCCCTTCACTTGTTTCCCT
Organism: Chlamydomonas sp. ICE-L; assembly: GCA_013435795.1. NCBI lineage: Eukaryota > Viridiplantae > Chlorophyta > Chlorophyceae > Chlamydomonadales > Chlamydomonadaceae > Chlamydomonas > Chlamydomonas sp. ICE-L. The sequence goes on along the minus strand of JACBWV010000476.1, from coordinate 551,813 downwards.
GTCCTCGGTAACCCCCGATCCCTGAAACAAGGACACTCAAGTGTCTACGTGATTGAATTCTGCATTCAAGAGTGTGGTGAAGTAGCGTTTATACTATCCATGTTTACTAAACACTGGTGGACGGAACCCCAAATAGTCGTTTTACCGTCGGGGACTCGGGGGGCCTGAGATCGTGCTACTGTGTTCACTTAATTCTACGGCTGTAATAGTTGTTATAGTCCGACTAATACGTTGTATCTAGAGTTGCAATCAGTGTACAGGTCTGAGTCCCGACTGGGCTCTATACCGCCTACTGCACAAGTGCCAGTGCCAGCTATTGCTGCACCTGCTTGTTGCCACCTTTCTCTGTCTATATAGTTCAAGCCATCATGCTTTACAGTTGTCTTATTCTACATCTCTACATACATACATTACATGTTAAAGTCTACTTGACACCGCGAGGGTGTATGAGACTCTGTGCTTTAAACAAAAAGAAAAAGCACCCACAAAGCAAAAAACCCCATTACATCAGGGGTGTGTCGAGGACAAACAAACCAAACTCCCAACCACCGTTTTGGTGGCGTAGGTATTAAACCCCTTAGAGCAGGACCCAGATCTCAACCACTTACAGTGGCGGAGGTAAGAAGCTAACAAATGAGAAGTCTCAAGAAGAAAAAAAAGGGATAATAAATTACGGTGCCACTAAGCAGTCCAGGGCTTCCTGTCTTGCTCTTCTACAAGTAGAAAGATAGTCGGCTAGGTTGCTCCAAAAAGACTTAGTGCCATTTCCATTCATAAAGGTTCTGAATGTGGAATCGCAGAATTCCACATTCCATACGGTTAAGTCGGTATCCTCATGGACATGCCTATAAATATCTGTAAACAGATTCTGGTAGCGGAGGCGAATATCATTATAAAAGGGCACTCAAACATATGCATTTCATCCTCAGTTTTTTGGAACCCACACATTTGACAGTGTCTCATTGAGCGAGGGATGTGTGCTCTATCCACCACCCTCATTCTTTCTGTGTTCAGCCAATGGGAACCCATTCTAAACTGTGCTATAGAACGAATCTGATCCTGCTTATGTAAGGCGGATGTAAAAGGAATCAAGCCATTCTCATCATTGCTGTTGGCTGCGAACCATTTTTGGTATCGGAGGCGTTTAAAGCCAACCCTTCTCTCATCAGGGATGTCTCTAACTGCATTGGTGTCACTTGGGTACTTAAACCTCCATGACTCAAAAACTTCAGACATAATACCTTCGACATCGACAGCCTCCAAAATGTTGATGTTTTTACTGGATCCTAGCTTGTGGAGAGCACAACGCAAGTCATGAACCCAGCCAGTGTTGGAGTCAAAAGATTCCTCAAGAGCCATTCTAATGAGATCCTCAGGTTCTTTATGTATGGTCTTGTTCCAGAAGCGCAAAGCTTGTTTAAGCCAAGCAAAACACAACGGGGTTCTACCCAGCTCTTCCATGATAATATTAGATGTAGTAGATTGGCAAACACCCAACATTTGTTTAAGTATACCTCTATGCCATTTCTCACAAGCATGGTCATTTGAGATAAGTGTGTTGTTCAGAATAGAAGGAGCCCACACCTCACAGCCAAAATTCAGGATAGGTTGTACAAGAGAATCAAACAGGTGGGTGAGAATATCAATATTGTATATCTCCATAGTATGGCATCGCCTACGAAGCATGTGGTGTGCCTTTTGGGCCTTAGTGAGCATCCTAGAAAAAGCAGCTTTTGCACGATTGCTTGAGTCACCATCCACAAAGAGGGATCCCAAGTAGATAAAAGATAACTTTGTAGAAAGTTGTGCTCCATCATAGACAAATTTGTAATCAGGATCCATGCGGGCCTCATCACAGAATTGTTTGTTGAAAACGACAATCTCAGTTTTCTTTATATTCACAGCCATCTTAGTAGCCTCGCAGAAATCTCTCAGGCAGTCAAGCATCGCTTGCATATCTGCCGGGGATTCTGCCATTATAGCTAGGTCATCAGCATAAAGTAACAGTTGCAGAATCTTTCCCCTAAGCTCAGCCCCTACATTTGGGAGCTTGGATTGGAGGAACGATTCAATTCTATCAATGAACAGACCGAATAGGAGTGGGGATAGGGGGTCTCCTTGTTTAACTCCTACAAGGGATGGAAAGGAGGATCCAATGTCCCCATGTAGGCGAACTTGGAAAACAACATGATTATACATGGGCTTCAGAATACTGAGATAGGGGTCCTTGACTCCTAGCCTTGCTAAGCAATCCCATAGCAAGTCTCTGTTGACCCAATCATAAGCCTTCTTGAAATCAACAAAAGCCACAAAGAGTGGTTTTTTTCTTTTCTCTATATTTATCTACAATATGGTTAAGAATGAATGATGCATCTGCAGTACCCCTACCACTTCTAAATCCATATTGGCCAGCGGCTCTGAGGTTGAATTCTTCTGACCAATCATCTAGTCTACGTAGCATGCAAAGGGAGAAGATCTTTCCTATGGAGTTGCTCACCGCAAGACCTCGATAGTTGTCCTTGTCATACACACTGCCTTTGGATTTGGGTACAGGTACCAAGGCAGCTGCAGCCCATTGGCTAGGGTAAGAAGTCTTCCAGATGAGATTAAACAGGTTAGTCATAGCTTGTACAAATCGGGAGTTGGCCTCATGGGAAGCAAATCTGTACCATTCTGCAGGGATACCATCTACCCCGGGGGAGGAGTTTTTCCGTAGGGATTGGAGAACAGAAAACACCTCCTGGGTGGTAAAGTCTTGACATAACCATGTTGGTGCGGCCTCTATCTGAGGTCCATCAGCTTGAGGGACAAAGTCCCTAGCATCCAGACTTGGATCAATACCTACTTGCACATCAAAGAGGTCTGCAAAATAATCAGTCCAATCATGAATTGTGATATCTGCCGTAGTGGCCTTGTTAGGCTCACGCACGTCTTTCCAAAAACTTTTCGGATTATGCCGAAGATTCGTATGAAGGTTCTCCATGCGTGTTTCTAGCCACTTCCTCTTCTTTCTTCTGAGAATCCTCTTGTACTCCTTGTGCATAGAACCAGCCAAGTCAGAGCTAGAGCCATGTTGATGTTCTGATTGGCTTGCTGCCTGTCTAGCACGATTGCATTCATCATCATACCATGCGTTCACGGGCCCGTGCTTACGCTTAGCTACAGGTTTGTGACATGGTGTGCATTTGCTTATGGCTCTCTGTAACAAAGTAGCAACTCCTACAAGTGTCTCTGCAGTCGCCGAACTCCGAACATGAAAATGGTAGCAGGCACTTCTCGACCCCATGGTGAATGTATTTTTACTATCGAAGACGGCAACCAGCCAAGCTGCACATTCGGCGAGCAGCCGAAGTGCTTGCTGAAGCTATGTAACACAAATTAAGTTTCTCGGCCTAGACCACTAGACCAGCCGGCCAATGGCCCACTGACTCTTTGCCCCGAGTCTGCGACAAGCAATTCTGCACAGTTGGCATGTAACAATCCAATCCAAGCAATTCTGCATTACAGCAATCAAATCTCGATAAAACAAAATATTCTTCTACCTTCCAGATAGAGTCCCGTTCTCTAATTAGACGTGGTTTCACCCACGCAATTGCATCCTGCACTTCAGATTATGGAAAATGGCACGGAAGGTCATGACTCAAATTATGTCCATTCCATTCGAAAAGGTTAATGGCAACCCACTGTAGGGCATTCTTCATAGCTCGCAAGGCCATTCTTCAAAACAAGGGGGGATTTTCAAGATATATTCACAGGGTACAGACGTCAAAGGGTATGGTATTCACAGGGTGCAGACGTCAGAGGATATGGAATGGCACGTCAGAGTAGTGGATTTCACCCGAAAATAGAATTTGACAAAAACCGGCCAGCAGCACCCTACGTCCATTGCATAATTGTACATCATTTTTTTGTTGTCATGGGCTGCAGGGTCGTTCAATCTACTGGGACTAGCCTGAAGGGCTCAAACTATAGTAACCAGCGTAAAGGGCTAATACCCGACCCCCAGGGTGGGGATAGCATCCTCCAATTCAGGCTAGACAACAGTTGGTGTGGTGTGGTGTGGTGTGATGGCGGTGGTGTGTGGGGTGGGGGAGAGGTGGTTGGGGGGCAGCACCTACCCTCATACTCGTCGCCTCCGCCTCGGCCTGGGGGGGGGCTCTACCCCCCCCGTCATCTGCGACGCTGTGTGTACCGACATCACCTGGCTGTGTGGTGGCTGCCCTTCCAGGCTTACCTCCACACCGCTAGGTTGGGAATCCGTTGCCAGGGTGGGGAATGACTCCTCCGGTTCCGGAGCCACCACAGCCCGGCCGCGCTTCCTGCTACCCCCCTGTCCCTGTGCTTGGGGGGCGGCTGCACTGGGCTGGCTGTCAGCCCCCGCACCGGACCCCTGGGCTGTCCTTGTGGGGATACCCCTCTTCTGACGCACCCCCCCTGCCTGGTTCCCTCGCTCTTGCACGGGCCGCGCTCCCCCACCTCTGCCACCCCCCCTGTGGCTGTCCCCCTCCACACCCTGTCCCCCATCCTCCTCCCCATCCCCATCGCTCTCCCCGTCCTGCCCCCCATCCTTCTCCCCATCCCCATCACTGTCCCCAACATCACCTCCCACATCCTCCTGCTCAGCACCCTCCATATCGTCACTCTCTCTCGTCTCTACCAGATCATCCTCCTCCTCTTGCTGGTACCTCAAGCCACCTGACCCACGCCCTCCAGCGCTCCTGGATGTGCTCAGAGGGCTCAGGTAGCCAGCAGAAGGGGGGCCCTCTCTGGTCTCAACCAGCTCCTCCTGGTGGTACACCAAGCCACCTGTCCCGCGCCCCCCAGCGCCCTGGGATGTGCTGAGGGGGCTCAGGGGGCCAGCAGAGGGGGGCCCTTGGGAATGGGAGGCACTGCTGGCTCGCAGGTCTCCCCCTGCACCTATAATAGTGAAGGAGTGCATGGAGTTGTCATGGAGTTGCGATGTGGTGGTGGGTGGGGGTTGGACGGGGGTGCGGTGGGCACTCTTGCAGGCTTGGCACCGTTGTTTTCATTGTCATGGAGAGGTACAATTTTTGAAACAGAACATAACAGAAAGAACACACATGGCAGAAGATACTCACTCTTGGAAGCTAAGCCACCTGTTTTTGCACCCCCACCCCCACCCACACACACACCTGTGGCACAAGACAAGACATCCCAATGCCCCCCACTCACCCAAGGACGAATTAGTGTGTTGCAGGCTACCAGCACCAGCTGCCTTTTGGGCACTAGCCCCATCGCCAGCTGGGCTAGGCCCCCCCTCAGGGGGGCTTGCCCCCCTGCCATCCTGGGACTGAGGCTGCTCATCAGTTGCAGGTGCGAAGGATATCTTGCGGCCCTTGGTAGCCACGTCACCTGGCTTTGCGCCAGGCCCCCCCCCTGCCCCCTTGCCCCCGGGGACCTTCAACACCCCCTTGGCGGCGCCAACCCGTGTCTTGGAGGCGCGCTCTTTGAGGGTGTGTAGGTATGAGGTGTAGTCTGACCACTCTGGGTCGTCGGCACCTGCGCCAGCATCAGCGTTGCTGCCTTGGCCTTGGTTTCGGAGCTCTCCCACTGTGGTTTCCAGTTCAGAGGCCAGGGTGGCAGCGTCGGCTGCTGGGATCTGTTGGGGGGTTAAGTGTTTGCATGTGTGTATAGGTATGTACGGGGGTTGTAGTGTGTGTAAGTGTGTATCTGATGGGGTATGTATGTATGTGTGGTGTTGTGTGCAACTGAGCAATTGTGCTAGAGTGCTTGTGTGTGTATGCATATGTATAGAGTTCGGAGGGGGTCTTAGCTCCTTAGCGCTAATAGGGCTAATATAAATCCCGGATTTTTAGCGCTAACTGGAGGTGTCGAGAAGAGAAATAAAACGTTGTCGTACGTAGCCCTACAAGCCCGTTGTACGCACCCTACGTAGCTCGTCGTACGTACCCTACGCAGCCCTACGTGGTCCGTCGTACGTTCCCTACGTAGCCTATCGTACGTACCCTACGTAGCCTTACGACGCCCTACGTACGTACCCTACGTAGCCCGTCGTACGTACCCTGCGTAGGCCTACATAGCCTTACGACGCCCTACGTACCCAGCCCATGTAGACCTACGTACGTACCCTACGTAGCCTGTCGTACGTACCCTACGTAGGCAAAATAATAAACAGTGGTCTAGAGTTTGGACAAAGCCATCCAGGACTTTGCCATATTATGTTATGTACTTATATACTTATTTTCCTCCAATGTAACGTTTTGATATAATAATACGGCAATCTTCGTTCCCTCCCGCAGTTATGAGCTACTTCATCATGAACTAATGACGGTCAGATCATACACAATTGCCACAAAGGTCAGGAGGGAATGGCTACACTCTCCTACACACGTGGCACTTTTTCTGGGTTGTTTTGGCTACATTTGGCTCAATTATTTGTTACTATTAGGGCTAATTTAGCTAATAGCCCTAATAGGGCTAATTTTTTTCGACGTTAGCCCTTACCTCCGAAGCCCACAGGTATATGTAAGTGACGAGTTTTGTGCAGTGATGCGCGTGTTCGCGTGTTACGGATGCGGGTGGGTGGGTGAGTAGAGATGCAAACAAATAAATAAATAGTGTGCCATATTTGGAGGCGTGAGGCTGAGGGGGCCAACCACCAGGAGGACATGTATGTGTGCAGAGCTTGGGTTTGTGTGCACTGTGGTGAAATGTGACATGGCATACCAAGATCCACCCCCCCACACATACCGTCCCCGACCTTCCAGACCCCCCCCCCCCCCCCCCCCCCCCCCCCCCCCCCCCCACACACACACACACCAACTCCCCTAGCTCCACCCATACATTGGGAATGAAATGCTTACCCGGAACACGTTTGGCGTCGGGTTTTAAACCTAAACGCCACATGCTGATACGCCACAAGGCACTCGAAGCATCCCCTACCCCCCACCACACACACGCTCCCAGCTCCACCCCTACCTAGGGAATGAAATGCCCATACAGCACATGTTCATGGTTAAGTGGTTTTAAACCTAAACGCCACATGCTGATACGCCACAAGGCACTCGAAGCATCCCCTACCCCCACCCCTTACCCCCCACCACACACACACTCCCAGCTCCACCCCTACCTCGAGAATGAAATGCCCATACAGCACATGTTCATGGTTAAGTGGTTTTAAGCCTAAACGCCACATGCTGATATGCCACAAGGCACTCAAAGAATCCCCCCCTCCCTCCCCACCACACACACGCTCCCAGTTCCACCCCTACCTTGGGAATGAAATGCCCATACGGCACATGTTCATGATTAAGTGGTTTTAAGCCTAAACGCCACATGCTGATATGCCACAAGGCACTCAAAGAATCCCCCCCCCCCCCCCCCCCCCCCCACCCCCACCACCACCACAAATACGCTCCCAGTTCCACCCCTACCTTGGGAATGAAATGCTTGATCCCCCACGTCAAGGAGCTCAGCTGTGACGGGGCCTCCTGCAATGCTATGGACATGCCCTTCCGCATGATGCCCATGATCTCATCCCTCTCCAGGCTATGGCCCGCGCACAAGATTCTTGCGCGACAATTCCTCATCGCTAAATGTGTGCCCACCACCACCACAACCACCACCAGCATTTTGAGATTTTAGACTACCCCCCCCCCCCCTCTCATCCCTCTTCTTGTCATCGTACATGGATGCCAGTTTCTCGCACAACCCAGAGAAGTCATGCCACCCCCCCAAGCGTACACACTAGACGCTCTGCCTACCTTTGGAATGAAATGCTTGATGCCCATCGTCAAGAAGCTCAGCTGTGACGGGGCCTCCTGCAATGCTATGGACGTGCCCTTCCGCATGATGCCCATGATCTCATCCCTCTTCAGGTTATGTCCCGCGTACATGGATGCGAGCTTCTTGCACAACTCAGAAAAGTCGTGCAAGCGTGAGGCTTCCTCCTCGTCCTCCCCGGCGTTGGCCACAGCCAAGTAAGCAACCTGTCGGGTTAAGGGTGGATGGGGTGAGGTGGGGGGAGTGGTGTGTGTGTGTGTGTGGAGGGAGGGAGGGGGGGGGGGGGGGGGGGGGGGGGGGAGCTTCGTCCTCTTCCTCCCCGGCGTTGGCCACAGCCAAGTAGGCAACCTGTCGGGGTGGGGGTGGATGGGGTGAGGTGGATGGGGGAGGTCTAGTGTGCCAATCTGCCAATCACCTTCATAGCGCCGAGGAAGATGACTGGCAGAATGTGTAAGCAATACCGCCTTGGTGGATAACATGATGTAAGGCAGGGGGGAGTCTGTTCCTTGCAGAATTTGTTTACTAAATCATGCCAGCTAGGTCTCTCTCTTCCACACACACACACTGACATGCGCAGACACAAATACACATGCAGACACATGTGCAGACACATGCAGATCTAGTGGACCAATCTGCCAGTCACCTTCATAGCTCCTAGGAAGATGACTGGCATCATGCCACTAGGTCTCTCCCTCTTCCACATACACACACTGACATGCGCACACACAAATACACATGTGCAGACACATGAGCAGACACAAATACTGACATGCGCACACATAAATACACATGTGCAGACACATGTGTAGACACATGCAGTTCTAGTTTGCCAATCTGCCAATCACCTTCATAGCTCCTAGGAAGATGACTGGCATCATGCCAGCAAGGGCAGGGTCAGCTTGCTCCACTTGAGTGCAGCGTCTGCAGAGCTGCCTTACCAGCTCTTTGATAGAGGGACCAAAGGCGACAAACTGGGTGGAAGGGATAAGTGTATGTGCGTTTGTATTGGTGTGCGTTTGTGTGTGTTTGTGCTTTTGTGTGTGTTTGTGTTTGTGTGTGTTTGTGCTGTTGTGTGTGTTTGTGTGTCTTGGTATGTGTTTGTGTTTGTTTGTGTGCGTACGTTTGAATTGGTAGAGGGACCAAAGGCAACGAACTAGGTGGAAGCGATAAGTGTATGTGCGTTTGTAGTGGTAGAGGGACCGAAGGCGGCAAACTGGGTGGTAGGGATAAGTGTATGTACGTTTGTACTGGTGTGTGTTTGTGTGTGTTTGTGTGTAAATGTGTGGATGGGTGTTTATAGGAGTTTTTAATGTGTACTAGCATTGAGCCCGTCGTTCAGGCGGGAATACCCCCGTGGCCACGTCAGCGACAGGTCGGCAAGATATGAAACCAAAGCCCCAAGTGGCTAGGCCAAAAGGGGCCGAACAAGCGCCGGGCACGCGCTAAACCCTAGGCAAGGAACTATTATATATAGGATTTTGTGTGTGTCGGTGCTTGTAGGTGTAGATAGATGTGGGTGAGAGGCACCCAGGAAGATGACTGGCATAATGCCAGCTAGTGCGGAAGTGACGAGAACCTATCCACACTCACTACAACCCCCCCCCCCCCCCCCCATCCCATCCCATTGCGCACCTATAGTTGAGTAGTGTGACTGTGATGGGTTGAGGGTTGTCACTATACACCTCCCACCCCACCCCATCACACACACCCACTGCACTCACATTCGCAACGATGTTGATGCGAAGCCAGCAAAAGTGGCGAGAACCCATCCACACTCACACCAATCCCCCCTGCCCCACCCACCCACTGCACTCACATTCGCAACGATGTTGATGCCAAGCCAGCGAAAGTGGCGAGCAGACAGACTGCCGCTGGCAAGCAGACGGCCTATAACAGCCACCACACTCAACCGTGCCCTGCGAGCCACCACTCGCCTTGCAACTTTCATCTGTTTCCTTGCTTGCTCCTGCTCCTCTTTACCTTGTGTCATGAGAGAGGGGTAGGTGGGTAGGTGGGGGTTGAGGGGTAGGTTAGGTAGGTGGGTAGGGGTACATGGGGGGGTGGGGGGTGAGGTAGGTGGGTAGGTGGTTGGCTGACCTTGCAACCTTCATCTGTTTCCTTGCTTGTTCCTGCTCCTCTTTACCTTGTGTCATGAAGTAGGTGGATAGTGGTAGGTGGGTGCGTGGGAGTAGGTGAGTGTGGGGGGTAGGTGGGTAGGGGTACGTGGGGGTGGGGGGGTAGGTGAGGTAGGTAGGTAGGGGTAGATGGGTATGGGGGGGTAGGTGGGTAGGGGTAGGTTAGGTAGGTGGGTAGGGGTACATGGGGGGGTGGGGGATGGGGTGGGGGTGAGGTAGGTGGGTAGGTGGTTGGCTGACCTTGCAACCTTCATCTGCTTCCTTGCTTGCTCTTGCTCCTCTTTACCTTGTTTCATGAGAGAGGGGTAGGTGGGTAGGTGAGGTAGGTGGGTGTGGGGGGGAAGGTGGTAGGGGTATGTGGGGGTGGGGGGGGGGTAGGTGAGGTAGGGGTACGTGGGGGTAGGGGGGTAGGTGAGGTAGGTGAGGTAGGGATACACGAGGGGGGGGGGGTAGAGGTGGGGGGTAGAGGTAGGTGGGTAGGTGGTTGGCTGACCTTGCAACCTTCATCTATTTCCTTTCTTGTTCCTGCTCCTCTATACCTTGTTCATGAGAGAGGGGTAGGTGGGTGGGTGGGGGGTAGGTGGGTGGGGGTACGTGGGGGTGGGGGGGGTAGGTGAGGTAGGTGGGTAGGGGTACACGGGGGGGGGGGGGGGTAGAGGTGGGGGGTAGAGGCAGGTGGGTAGGGGGCTGGCTGACCTTGCAACCTTCATCTGTTTCCTTGCTTGTTCCTGCTCCTCCATACCTTGTGGCATGAGGTAGGTGGGTAGGTGAGGTAAGTGGGTAGGAGTGTGATTAAAAATGACAAGTCCAATTAATTTTACAACACCTGACCTCAGGTCATCCACGGTAGGTCAATAAATAGTATGCCTTATAACGAGGCGTGAGGTTGAGGGGACCCGCTTGTTTGCTAGCCACCAATCCGTAGTATAACCAGTCCTTTTTATTTCCCTTTCCCAAGTACGTTTTGCAAAGACCCAAGACCGATAGCCTAGCATGTATTGTGCATGCGTGTGCGTGTTTGTGTGCGTGTGTGGGGGGGGGGGTTGTGTTTATGTGTATGTGTGTGTTGGTGTGTGTGGGGGGGGGGAGGTGTGTATGTGGTGTGTGTGTGTGTGTGTGTGTGTGGGGGGGGGGGGGGGAGGGGGGAGCTGAGGGAGTGTATGTGTGTGTTTGTGTGTGTGTGCTGGTGTTCGTGTGTGTGTGTGGGGTGTGGGTGGTGATGATCTATATCCATGCTCATCCATAGCATTTATTTGCTTATATGATTCCTGAGGTTCCCCATGCATGCATACACACTTGCATACCTTTACACACTGTAACATTTATTTACGTATATGATTCCTGAGGTTACCCATGCATGCATACACACTTGCATACCTTGACAAACCAAGGCATCCTCCTCCTCATCCTCATCCGTAACATTTATTTACGTTTTTGATTCTGGAGGTGCCCCATGCATACATGCATACATGCATGCATACACACTTGCATACCTTCACAAACCAAGGCATTCTCCTCCTCATCCTCATCCGTAACATTTATTTACATATATGATTCCGGAGGTGCCCGATGCATACATGCATACATACATACACAAATGCATACCTTAACAACAAAAACAAGGCATCCTCCTCCTCCCCCTCCTCCGTAACATTTATTGACTTTTATGATTCCTGAGGTGCCCCAAGCATACATGCACACATGCATTTATACACACATGCACGCATACATACCTTTGCCATCCAAGATATCCTCCCCCTCCTCATCATCCTCCTCGTCATCATCATCGTCTTCCTCCTCCGCATCCCTGGCTTCCTCGTCGGCCTGCATGTCCTCTATGAAGCTTGGCACCTCTTGAGGAGAGAGGGTGAAGGCAGATGCGGGGCGGTTGAGGATGGCGGCACACTGGGACCAGAGCTGGCGAATGGTGGAGTCACTCAGGTCGGTGATGGCTGCAGGTTCTAAGGGGGTGCCCTGTGCAGCACATTGTGCGTGGGTGGTGGGTGGGTGGGTAGGTGGATAGGTGGGTTGGTGAAGGCGGATGCAGGACGGTTGAGGATGGCAGCACACTGGGACCAGAGCTGGCAAATGGTGGAGTCACTCAGGTCGGTGATGGCTGCAGGTTCTAAGGGGGTGCCCTGTGTAGCACATTGTGGTTGGGGTGGGTGGTAAGTGGTTGGGGTGGTGGGTATGCGTTTTGCGGTTGGGTGGGTAGATGGGTGGGTAAGTGGATAGGTAGGTGGGTGAAGGCGGATGCAGGACGGTCGAGGATGGCAGCACACTGGGACTGGCGAATGGTGGAATCACTCAGGTCTGTGATGGCTGCAGGTTCTAAGGGGGTACCCTGTGCAGCACATTGTGGGTGGGTGGTGGTGGGTGAGTGGGTGTGTTGGTGTGTATGCGTTTCGCGGGTTGGTGGGTGTGTAGGTATGTGGGTAGGTAGGTTGGTGATGGCTGCATGGCCTAAGTGGGTACCCTGTGCAGCAGACTGTGGGTGGGGTGGGTGGTGGGTGAGTGGGTGTGTTGGTGGGTGAGTGCTCTGCCGTCAGGTGAGATGGTGGCTATGCTTTTTGGGGTTGGTCAGTTGGTTGGTTGGGTGTGTTTTGGGGTGGTGGGTATGCGTTTTGAGGTTGGTTGGTTGGGTGGGTGGGTCGGTGGGGTGGTGGGTGAGTGCTGTGTGGTTGTATGGGTGTGTGGGTATGCGTTTTGGGGTTGGTTGGTTGGGGTGGTGGGTGGGTGTTGTGTGGTTGAGTGGGGAGGTAGGTAGTTGTTTGGGGTTGGGTGTGTGGGTTTGTTGGTGTGTGGGTTGCTTGGTGGTTGGGTATGTGTGTGTGTGGGGGGGGGTATGCGTTTTGGGGTTGGTTGGTTGGTTGTATGGGTCGGTGGGGTGGTGGGTGAGTGCTGTGTGGTTTGTTGGGGTGGTGGGTATGCGTTTTGGGGTTGGTTGGTTGGTTGGTTGTATGGGTCGGTGGGTTGGTGGGTGAGTGCTGTGTGGTTTGTTGGGGTGTTGGGGTGGCGGGGTGGTGGGTATGCTAGTTGGGTTTGGTTGGTTTGGGTGGTGGGTGGGTGCTTTGTGTTTGGGTGGGGTGGTGGGTATACATTTTGGGGTTGGCTGGGTGGGTTTGTTGATGTGTGGGTTGCTTGTTGGGTCGGTGGGTGAGTGCTCTCCGGTTGGGTGGTGGATATGCTTTTTGGGGTTGGTTGGTTGGTTGTGTGGTTGGGTGGTGGGTATGCGTTGTGTGGTTGGTCGGTTGGTTGGGTGGGTTGGTGGGTTGGTGGGTGAGTGCTGTGTGGTTGGATGGGTAGGTGGGTATGCAATTGGGGTTGGTTGGTTGGGGTGGTGGGTGAGTGCTGTGTGGTTGGGTGGGGTGGTGGGAATGCGTTTTGGGGTTGGGTGGGTGGGTGGGTAGGTAGGTGGGTGGATGAATGAATGTTTTGAGGGTAGTTGGGTGGGTGGGTATACGTATCGGGGTTGGGTGGGTGGATGGGTAGGTGGTTGGGTGTTTCCAGGTAAGGTGGTTGGGTGGGTGATTGTTTGGGGGGTAGTTGGTTGTTTGGGTGGATGGGTAGGTGGTTGGGTGTTTCCATGTAAGGTGCTTGGATGGGTGATTGTTTGGGGGGTGGGTGGTTGGGTGGGTGGATGGGTGGGTGGATGGGTAGGTGGTTGGGTGTTTCCAAGTAAGTTGGTTGGGTGGGTGATTGTTTGGGGGTGGGGGGTGGATGGGTGGGTGGATGGGTAGGTGGTTGGGTGTTTCCAGGTTGTTTGGTTGGGTGGGTGATCGTTTGGGGGGTGGTTGGATGGGTGGGTGGATGGATGGGTAGGTGGTTGGGTGTTTCCAGGTAAGGTGATTGGGTGGGTGATTGTTTGGGGGTTCGTTGGTTGGTTGGGTGAGTTTCCAAGGGGAGGGAGTGGTGGTGCTGTGTGCGTGTTACACTTATGTCTGTGATGGCTTCATGTTCTAAGGGGGTGCCCTGCGCAGAAGATTGTGGATGGGTAAGTGCTCTGTTGTTGGTTGGGTGGGTTGGTAGGTATTCGTTTTGGAGTTGGGTGGGTGTGTAGGTGGGTAGGCAGGTGTGTAGGTAGGTGTGTGGGTGGGTGATTGCTCTGTTGTTGGGTGGGGTGGTGGGTGTGTGTTTTGGGGTTGGTTGGTTGGGTGTGTAGGTGGGTAGGCAGGTGAGTAGATAGGTAGGTGGGTGGGTGATTGCTCTGTTGTTGGGTGGGGTGGTGCGTGTTGGGGTTGGTTGGGTGGGTGTGTAGGTGTGTAGGTGGGTGATTGCTATGTTGTTGGGTGGGGTGGTTGGTATGCGTTTTGGAGATGGTTGAGTATGTTGGTGGGTGTGTAGGCGTGCAGATGTGTAGGTGGGTGGGTGATTGCTCTGCGGTCAGGTAGGGTAGTGGGTATGCGTTTTGGGGTTGGTTGGTTGGGTGTATAGGTGGGTATGTAGGTGTGTAGATGCGTAGGTAGGTAGGTGGGTGGGTGATTACTTTGCGGTCGGGTGGGGTGGTTGGTATTCGTTTCGGGGTTGGGTAGGCAGGTGTGTTGGAAGGTGTGTAGGTAGTTGGGTAGATACGTAGGTGGGTAGATACGTGGTTGGGCAGGCGGGTATGTATGTATGTATGTATGTATGTATGTATGTATGTATGTATGTACGTAGGTGGGTATGTACGTATGTAGGTAGGTAGATGGGTGGGTAGGTACCTACCTTCCACCTGGAGCCACCAAAAAGGAGCACGGTGTCGGCTAGAGCTTAGAAGATTGTATCACGTGTGGCTTCGTTACCCTCAGAGGCGGAATGCAAGCCCACTAGGACGTCAGGTGGGTGTATAGGTAGGTGGGTAGATGTGTAGGTAGTTGGGTAGGTAGGTAGGTAGGTAGGTAGGTAGGTAGGGGGGTGGGTAGGTGGGTATGTATGTAGGTAGATGGGTATGAAGGTGGGTTTGTAGGTGGGTACCTACCTTCCACCTGGAGCCACCAAAAAGGAGCACGATGTCGGCTAGAGCTTAGAAGATTGTATCACGTGTGGCGTCGTCTCCCTCAGAGACGGAAAGCAAGCCCAATATGACGTCAGGTAGGTGGGTGTGTAGGTGGGTGTGTAGGTGGGTGGGTAGGTAGTTAGGTGTATGTGTAGGTAGTTGGGTAGTTGGGTATGTAGATAGGTAGATGGGTATGTAGGCGGGTGTGTAGGTGGGTACCTACCTTCCACCTGGAGCCACCAAAAAGAAGCACGATGTCAGCTAGAGCTTGGAAATTGTTTCGCGTGTGGTGTCATCTCCCTCGGAGGCGGAATGCAAGCCCACTAGGACGTCAGGTGGGTGGGTAGGTAGGTGGGTACATGTGTAGGTAGGTGGGTACATGTGTAGGTAGGTGGGTAGGTAGGTAGGTAGGTAGGTAGGTGGGTGCGTAGGTGGGTATGTATGTATGTATGTATGTAGATGGGTATGTAGGTGGGTTTGTAGGTGGGTACCTACCTTCCACCTGGAGCCATCAAAAAAGGGAACGATGTCGGCTACAGCTTGGAAGATTGTATCCCGTGTGGTGTCATCTCCCTCGGAGGCGGAATGCAAGCCCAATAGGACGTCAGGTAGTTGGGTAGGTAGGTGGGTGGGTAGGTAGTTACGTTTATGTGTAGGTAGTTGGGTAGGTGGGTATGTAGTTGGGTAGGTGGGCATGTACGTATGTATGTATGTAGGTAGATGGGTATGTAGGTGGGTGTGTAGGTGGGTACCTACCTTCCACCTGGAGCCACCAAAAAGGAGCACGATGTCAGCTAGAGCTTGGAAGATTGTATCGCGTGTGGCGTCATCTCCCTCGGAGGCGGAATGCAAGCCCACTAGGACGTCCATGAACTTGGTTAGGTGCGAGGAGAGGTCTGCGACTGATGGAAGAGGCTCACTTGACTTGTGGTGCTCGCTGTCTGCCTTGGCCTGGGAGAGAGAGGTGGGTTGTTATTGCATGGGCCTTTGTTAGGTCCGAGGAGGTCATTGGTGTTATTGTATAAACTGTTTTAGGTGCGAGGAGAGGGGGGTTGTTATTGAATGAGCCTTTGTTGGGTGCGAGGAGTGGTCAGTGACAGATTGACCAGGCTCACTTGACTTGTAGTGCTCGCAGTCTGCCTTGGCCTGGGGAGCAGAGGTGGGTTATTATTGCATGGGCCTTTGTTAGGTGCGAGGAGGTCATTGTTGTAATTGTATAAACTGTTTCAGGTGTGCGGAGAGGGGGGTTGTTATTGAATGAGCTTTTGTTGGGTGCGAGGAATGGTAAGTAACAGATTGACCAGGCTCACTTGACTTGTAGTGCTCGCAGTCTGCCTTGGCCTGGGAAGGAGAGGTGGGTTGTTATTGCATGGGCCTTTGTTAGGTGTGAGGAGGTCATTGTTGTTATTGTATAAACTGTTTTAGGTGTGAGGAGAGGTGGGTTGTTATTGAATGAGCCTTTGTTGGGTGCGAGGAGTGGTCAGTGACAGATTGACCAGGCTCACTTGACTTGTAGTGCTCGCAGTCTGCCTTGGACCGGGAAGGAGAGGTGGGTTGTTATTGCATGGGCCCTTGTTAGGTGCAAGGAGGTCATTGTTGTTGGCATCGGCTGTAGAGGGGAGCTGTGGTATGCATACCAATATGTAGGGGCCGGCAATATGATATTAGAGTTTGAAAAACTAATATTGACTAATACGATGATAGTGTCACAATAATATTAGTTTTTCAAATAAATTTGAAATACTGGTGAGACGGCTCGTCCGACTAATATTATATAATATTATTACATGTTTTTTATTCACTATTATTATATAACATAGCCGACCCCTTCCAATATGTTGGGACCGGCAAAATGATATCATATGATATCATGTCACCATATGATATCATTTGGTGCTGGCAGTCTGACTAGGCTAAAATTACCATTTATATACAATATCATATGATACAATTTGTATGATATCATAAGATATCATACTCGCCTTTGGCCAACATCATATGATATGCCGGTCCCTACTCATAAGCTACCCATTTTCTTCTTCTATGGGCTGCATGCAGCAGCTTTAAGGCAGCCAGCTACTCGTGAACATTTGATAGCATACCAATATGGAGCAGCAGGATGCTATGACACAGCCCAAGGATTGGATTGTTACATGGGTTTTCAGCCAACTCATGGCAGTCAGGGCTGCTCACCAGGGTACTATTTTTTGTCAAATTGGTCAGCGCTTTGTAGTGCACAAACGTCAAATTGATCAGCGCTTTGTAGTGCAAAAAGCATAAAAACTACGCGCTGCGCTCACAGGGGGTTGAAAAAACTGTGCGAAACGCGCAGAGGGGCTCAAAAAGGCAGCGCGGCACCACGCTGCCGGGCGCGCTTAGTAGTACCCTGCTGCTCACCATCTCCCGTTTCCAAGTCCCCCACCAAAGAAGAAACAGGCCTCTCCCTAAGGGCTACATGCAGCAGCCAGCTACTTGCCAGGCAGTCAACTACTTGTGAACATTTGACAGCAGGATGCTATAGCACAGCCTAAGAATTGGATTGTTACATGGGTTTTCAGCCAACTCATGGCAGTCAGGGCTGCTCACCAGGGTACTGCTTTCCGTCAAATTGGTCAGCGCTTAAAGCGCACCAACGTCAAATTGATCAGCGCTTTGCAGTGCAAAAAGCGTAAAAACTCCGAGCTGCGCCCACAGGGGGTTCAAAACTGTGTGAAACGAGCAGAGGAGCTCAAAAAGGCAGCGCAGCACCACGCTGCTGGGCGCGCTTAGTAGTACCCTGCCGCTCACCATCTCCCGTTTCCAAGTCCCCCACCAAAGAAGAAACAGGCCTCTCCCTATGGGCTACATGCAGCAGCTTTCAGGCAGCCAGCTACTTGTGAACATTTGACAGCAGGATGCTATGGCACAGCCTAAGGATTGGATTGTTACATGGGTTTTCAGCCAACTCATGGGAGTCAGGGCTGCTCAGTGCTCACCATCTCCCATTTCAGCCTCTTTCAGTGATATACATCTAGTGGTAGGCTAAATCACTTTGAGAACGAAGAGTCGGGGGTTCGACTCCCCCTTCGGTTCTTGGCCTTGCAGGTCGTCGTCAACCGCGATGGTAGCTTGTCCAGTTGAGGTAGGAGACCGCTCCCCACCTGCGTACGACGGGCTCCCTTAACACCACGCCCCACCAGGCGTTATCATTTTTTGTATCTCCCGTTTCCGAGTTCCCCGCCAAAAAAGAAACAGGCCTCTCCCTACCTGGACAAGTTCCCAAACCAACATGGAGTGCGACGTTGATATGGTGGGGGGAAGCTAGTACCCACAAAGCCAGTACCCACAAGCCAGATCTCCTCGGGTTTAGGGTTTAGGTTGTAGGGTTTAGGGATTTAGGGTTTAGGTTGTAGGGTTTAGGGGGATAGGAGATCTGGCTAGTGGGTACTGGCTTTGAGGGTACTAGCATCCCCCCTCCCATTGATATGGCACAGCCCAGGGCAATAGGCACTAGGTGTATCACTGAGGCAGGCTGAAGTGAACACTGATTATATTTACACATAGCTTGGTTGGAATTTAAACAAAGTTTGAAGTCAAGGTTTAATGGTGAATTGTGCAATAACGCGCATGACAATTACATTTATAACAACAACATTAACACTAACATGCAGCATAGTAACATGGATTACTACCAGCATTCTTGCCACTCGTCGCACGAAGGAGTCCCTACCGTCTTGGAGGGTGACACTTACTATGTCTGCCATGCTGATAAAGGTAATGATAACGCCTGGTGGGGCGTGGTGTTAAGGGACCCCGTCGTACGCGGGTGGGGAGCGGTCTCCTACCTCAACTGGACAAGCTACCATCGCGGTTGACAATGACCTGCAACGCTAAGAGCGACCAAAGGGGGAGTCGAACCCTTGACTCTTCATCCTCAAGCGATCTGGTCTACCACTAGACCATTGTATATCACTAAAAGGGGCTTCTGCCATGCTGACTATCCCCAGCTACGGCGTACGGGCGGGTACCCTCCACCACACCCCTCCAGGCGTTATCTTTTTTTTAAGCTTTGAGCATGGAAAACAGGCCACTCCACCTTATTATTTTCGGCTTTTCATAGCAGCTTCTAGGCAGCTTCCTGAGCCGACCACTGGGCTGCGCCAAAGTAATTCAGCAGCTCTGGAAAACTGATTACGTCAGATTGATTCCCCCCCTAATTTTAGCAATTGCAGGTATTACCAGCACACTTTGTTTTTAGC
Source organism: Chlamydomonas sp. ICE-L (assembly GCA_013435795.1). Classification (NCBI taxonomy): domain Eukaryota; kingdom Viridiplantae; phylum Chlorophyta; class Chlorophyceae; order Chlamydomonadales; family Chlamydomonadaceae; genus Chlamydomonas; species Chlamydomonas sp. ICE-L. Next base: position 532,701 of record JACBWV010000476.1, on the reverse strand, counting down.
TACGCGTGGCAGCTTCTAGGCAGCTCCTTTTCCCTGCCCTTCAGCCAAACCTGAAGCTAGCTAATGCATCTAGAAGCTGTCAAGAAAGGCATTCCAACGCAGGTGAAAGCTTTGGTCTTGAACTAGTGGCTGGCTCAGGGATCTGGCTGGAAGCTGCCATGCGTTGCCCAAAATAGAAACTGTGATTACCAGCAACGTTACATGCCGAAGCGGTACCACTGGGTGAACCACTTGCACACCGCTCACGCGGATAGCACCCAAAATATTTTGCATAAGGTGTTCTAAGTTTGGCTGAATAGCCAGACAGGGGAGCTGCCTTGAAGCTGCTGCTTGTAGTTGAAAAGAAAAACACTACTCCACCTACCAGGGCAAGTTCCCACAGCAATATAGAGTACGCCGTTGATACGTCGGCCCGACCCTAGCAATAATGTGAATAACAATAATAATAAAAATAATAATAAGAAGAAGAAGAAGAAGAACAATAATAACTCTAACACTAACATGCAGCATTGAGTACAGAAGACAGGCCTCTCCCCACCTGGACAATTTCCCACAGCAATATGGAGTATGAAGCTGATATGGCACATCCCAGGGCGATGGGCACCAGGTGCATCACTGAGGCAGGCTGAAGTGGACACTAACACTAACATGCAGCATTGAGCACAGAAGACAGGCCTCTCCCCACCTGGACAAGTTCCCACAGCAATATGGAGTACCATGCTGATATTTCACGACTCAAGGCTTTTGTCTACGTTTATATGCCAGCCCAACCCTAGCAATGACGCGAGTAACAGCAACAACAACAATAATAATAATGAGAAGAAGAACAATAATGACACTAACACTAGCATGCAGCATTGAGCTCGGAAGACAGCCCTCTCCCTACCTGGACAAGTTCCCACGGCAGTACAGAGTACGATGCTGATATTTCACAACTCAAGGTCTCGGTCTACGTTTATATGTCGGCCCAGACCTAGCAATAACGCGAATAACAGCAATAATAATAATGATAATAATAATAGTAATAAATAAGAACAATTATAACACTAACATGCAGCATTGGGCACGGAAGACAGGCCTCTCCCTACCTGCACAAGTTCCCACAGCAATATGGAGTATGATGCTGATATGGCACAACTCAAGGTCTCTGCTCCCAACATGCGGCCTGAGGTGTGAGCGTCCTCCAGAAGGAAGCTGCAGAGAAGGATCCCAGTGGATGAGTGGTGTGTGAGGTGTGTGTGTGTTTGTGTGTGTATGGTGGTGGTGGTGTGTGGTGTCTATGGTGGGGTGAGGTGTGTGTGTGCTGGTGCTGGTGCTGGTGGTGGTGTGGGGGGGGGCATTGTTGGTGCATGGACATAGATTTATTTTTCGGATACAAGCAGCAGCTTCTAGGCAGCTCCCGGAGCCAGCCACTGGGCTAAGCCCCAAGATTCCAACAGTGCTGGACATATATTTTTCCAGCTTCCTGATGCACTACGTTGCTATGAGTTTGACTGGGAAGCTAGTCAGGGGAGCTGCCTGAAGGCTGCTGCTGGTAGCTGAAAATAACAAGTTCGATGCAGCGTCGCCTCCGACGCTAAAAAATGGCGGAAAGTGATCGCGACGGAGCAACAGGTGGCAAGGGAAGCGAGTTAGTTACGAGACCGTTGGCTGACGTGTCTGGCTTCATCACGGTCAGACGGTCGGTCGGTCGGTCGGTCGACCGGACAAATGGGTCACACTGGGGGCTCCCGCCCCCCAGAAGGGGGGGGCTCCGACCAAAACTATGTGCATGTGGCACACAGTGACAACCCATGCTAGGTGCTAGTTGAGGTTATAAATAGCAGATCAACTGAAAGGTTGTTCAAGTGGGTCAATCAAATGTTTGTACCCGACTGCCTCGGTATTGTTACACTAGGGAGCATACTCAGTACCTTATAGTAGAGTAGTTCCGTATTGTTACAATAGGGACCATACTCAGTAGTATAGGACAATAGGGACCGATACAATAGGGACCATACTCAGTAGTATAGTAGTTCGGTATTGTTACAATAGGGATAATACTGAGTAGCTTACAGTAAAATAGTTCGGTAAAGTTACAATAGGGTAAATGTCCGTACCTGACTGCCTCGTAGACCGGAGTTTGTGATGCCATTCCCTTGGCACCTCTGCACACAGGATGAATGGTGAGGTAGGGGGTCAGGTAGGGGTTGTGGTTGAGCTTGTGGTGAAGGTTGAGGTTGTGGGTGAGGTTAAGGTTTTGGGTTGTGGGTTGATTGTCCGCGTTGAGGGTGGGGTTTCGGGCTGATCAGAGTTTGTGATGCCACTTCCCTGGCTCCTCTGCACAAAGGATAAATGGTGAGGTAGGGGTTCAGGTAGGGGTTGTGGTTGAGGATTAGGTTGTGGGTGAAGTTGTGGGTGGGGTTATAGTTGTGGATTGATTGTGCACGTTGAGGGTGGGGGTATTGGGCTGACCAGAGTTTTTGAAGCCATTCCATTGGCTCCTCTGCACACAGGATGAATGGTGAAGTAGGGGGTTGAGGCTGAAGTTATGGTTGAGGATAAGGTTGTGGGTGAAGTTGTGGGTGAGGTTAAGGATGTGGGTTCTGGATTGATTGTGCGCGTTGGGGGTGAGGTTAAGGTTGTGGGCGAGGTTGAGGTTGTGGGTGATGTTGTGGGTTGTTGATTGATTGTGCGCGTTGAGGGTGGGAGTGAGGTTGAGGTTGTGGTTGTAGGTGAGGTTGTGGTTGAGGTTGAGGTTGTGGATTGATTGTGCACGTTGAGGTTTAGGTGGTGGGTGAGGTTGGGGTTGTGGTAAAGTTTAAGAACGAGGTTGTGGGGTGAGACTTAGGGGTTGATGGTGAGGTTGTGGTTGAGGATAAGGTTGTGGAGTCAGGTTGTGGGTTGTGGATTGATTGTGAGCGTTGAGGGTGGGCTTATTGGGCTGACCAGAGTTTGGGATGCCATTCCCTCGGCTCCTCTGCTCACAAGATGAATGGTGAGGTTGTGGGTAAGGTTGTGTGTGAGGTTGTGTGTGAGGTTGTGTGTGAGGTTGTGTGTGAGGTTGTGTGTGAGGTTGTGTGTGAGGTTGTGAGTGAGGTTGTGGGTGAGGTTGTGGGTGAGGTTGTGGGTGAGGTTGTGGGTAAGGTTGTGGGTGAGGTTGTGGGTGAGGTTGTGGGTGAGGTTGTGGGTAAGGTTGTGGGTGAGGTTGTGCGTGAGGTTGTGGGTGAGGTTGTGGGTGAGGTTGTGGGCGAGGTTGTGAGTGTAAGGGTTGGGGGGGGAGGTGGGGGGTGACGGCGGGGGGGGGAGGGGGGGAGGGAGGGGGGGGGGCGGAAGGGGTGGGGGAGGGGGGGGGTGAGGGGGGAGTGAGGGTGTGGGGTGAGGGGGGGGGGGGGAGGTGGGGGAGGGTTGGGGGGGAGGAGGGGGGGGGGAGGGTGAGGGGGACGTTGTGGGTGAGGGGGGGGGGGAGGGTGGGGGAGGGTGGGAGTAAGGGTGTGTGGGTGGTGGCGTGGGGAGGGGGGGGGGGAGGGGGGGGGCAGGGTGGGGGGGAGGGGGGGGGAGGGTGTGGTGAAGGGGGGGGGGATGGGTGGGGGGAGGGGTGGGCGGGGAGGGTGGGGTTTGATGGTGGGTGAGGTGGGGGGGGAGGTTTGTGGGGGAGGTTGGGCGGGGAGGTTGGGGTGAGGGTGGGGGGGAGGGTGGGGGTGATAGGTGGGGTGGAAGGTTGTGGGGGAGGTGGGGGGGGGGGTGTGTGTGAGGGGGGTGGGGAGGGGTGGGGGAGGGTGGGGGGGAGGGTGTGGAGTGGATGGTGGGGGGTGAGGTTGGGGTGAAGGGGGGGGGTGGCGGGGGGGGGGGAAGGTTGTGGGGGGAAGGTGGGGGGAGGGTGGGGGGTGGGAGGTGAGGTGATGTACGTAAGGCTGGCTGGGTGAGGTGTGGGGTGAGGGGGTGGGGTAGGTTGTGCCCGGGTAGGTTGGGGTCCTTGTCCGAGGAGGTTGGGGCGGTAGGTGGTTGGGCTTTGAGGTTGTGCGTTCTGAGGTGGGGGGACGGGGTGGGGGGTGAGGTGGTGGGTTAGGGGTGGGTGAGGTTTGGGCGTGGTGAGGTTGTGGGTGAGGTTGTGCGTGAGGTTGTGGGTTAGGTTGTGGGTGAGGTTGTGGGTTAGGTTGTCGGTGAGGTTGCGCGTGAGGTTGAGATTGAGATTGAGGTTGTGGGTGAGGTTGTGGGTGAGGTTGTGGGTTAGGTTGTGGGTGAGGTTACGCGTGAGGTTGAGGTTGAGATTGAGGTTGTGGGTGAGACTTCAAGTGAGTTGATGGTGAGGTTCAGGTTGAAGTTGTGGTTCAGGTTGCAGTTGAGGGTTAGGGTGAGGTTGAGGGTCAGGATGAGGTTGAGGTTCTAACTTATGATCTGCTTCCATCACTTCCTATGCCAGATCTTCCTTGATCAGGCTCTGAATCAGGGTTCTTCCAAGCACGCGCTTTTGCGCGCTGGTGTGCTGCCTTTTTGAGCCCTACTGCGCGTTTCACGCAGTTTTTTGCACCCCCCTGTGGGTGCAGCAAGCATTTTTTGCGCTTTTTGCACTACAAAGCGCATTTTTATTTTTTTCAAGTGCGCTAAAGTGCTGGCCAATTTGGTCAATGGAAGTACCCTGCTCTGAATGGCCTTAGCTGCAGCAACAAAAAAAGATCAAGAAAAAAAAAGCACTCACTTCAGAATTAGTAAAGCCACCCTCTGCAGCGTGCATTTTAGATTGTACAGCTCTTCAGCATCCGGTTCCCCCCCCCCCCCCCCCCCCCCCCCCCCAGGTCTATCACCTCCTCTGCCAGGTCTCTTCCCTGCCCAGGCTCTGAATGGCCTTAGCAGCAGCCACAAAAAAGGATCGAGAAGAAAATAAAAGCACTCACTTCAGAAGTAATAAAGCCACCCTCTGCAGCGTGCATTTAAGATTGTATAGCTCCTCAGCATCTGGGATCTTACCCTCCCCCAGGTCTACCACCTCCTCTGCCAGGTCGTCCTTGCTCAGGCTTTGAACGGCCTTAGCAGCAGCCACTAATTGAGTGGAAGCTTTGGAGACAGCTTCACTTAGGACCAGCTGGGCGGCTGGCTGAAGGCTGCTGGGACCCTCCTTGGCAGTAAACACAAGCGTTGACACGGCCTCTACAACCACCTACACAATGAATGAATGAATGAATGAATGAATGAATGAATGGATGAATGAATGGATGGATGGCTGAATGAATGGGTGAATGAAGAGAAAGTGACAGATTGAAAATTAGGAAAACATTGAATATAATAAACAGATTATACATAGATGGGCCGCTGGCTGGAGGCTGCTGGGACCCTCCTTGGCAGGAAACACAAGCGATGATACGGCCTCTACAACCACCTGCATAATGATTGAATGGATGGATGAATGGATGGATGGAAGGATGAATGAATGGATGAATGAATGCATGAATGGATGGATGGATGGATGGATGGATGGATGGAGGGAGGGATGGATGGATGGAGGGATGGATGGATGGAGAAATGGATGGATGGAGGAATGGATGGATGGATGGATGAATGGATGGATGAATGAATGGATGGATGAATGGATGGATGGATGAATGGATGAATGAATGGATGAATGCATGAATGGAGGATAGAGGATGGAGGGATGGATGGATGAATGGATGAACGGATGAATGGGTGAATGAATGAATGGATGAATGGATCAATGGGTGAACGGATGGAAGGATGAATGAATGGATGAATAGATGAATGGATGAATGGATAAACGGATGGATGGATGGATGGATGGATGGATGGAGGGATGGATGGATGGAGGGATGGATGGATGAATGGATGAATGGAGGGACGGATGGATGAATGGATGGATACATGAATGGATGGATGGATGGATGGATACATGAATGAATGAATGAATGAATGAATGAATGAATGAATGAATATATAGTGGCAGACTGAAAAAGATAAGAACAAACAGATAAGATAGCATATGTATTATAGAGTATAGAGAGAATATATAGTATATATCAGTTTCGTTTTTTTTCAAATCTGCAAGTGGGTTTCTTGTAGCTTTATGGTTCTAGGCCTCCTCCAGGGACAGTGTTTTAGTGCTTTCTGTAGCTTTCTGTAGCTTTTTAGGGCCTTTGAGGGCTAATAAACAATAACCTTTTTTTCTTTTATTATATCGATAATTTCGCTAAAACGGGGTCAAAACTAGCGATCGCTATATACGTAACGGAAATAAAAATCAATTGTATATATAGTAGATAGAGAATAGAGAAAGGACTGACCTCTTCAGAATCCGCTACATGGCACAGTCGGGAATTGGAAGTAAAATGGAATAAAAAGGCCAATGATTCATTTAAACTCATAATAAGTTCAAGTCCATGTTCAAGTTCAAGTTGGCACAATGAAAGGACTCACCTCTTCAGAATCCTCGTACTTGGACATACACAGTCAGGAATTGGAAGTAAAATGGAATAATAAGGCCAATGATTCATGTCAACATCAGGAAGTTCAAGTTCAAGTTAGCACAGTGAAAGGACTAACCTCTTCATTATCTGTCTATATAGAGTCTAGAGTCCGTCTATACTGAGTTTAGAGTCAAGAGAGAATTGAGAGTATATAGTGAATAGAGAAATGACTAACCTCTTCAGAATCTGCATATTTGAACAGCTGATCCGACACCAGACCAAGGAGCTCGCTGAAAGATTTCTCCTGCGGAGGCAAAGTACTGCAAATTTAGGGGGTCCATGGCCTTTTCTGCAAATTTAGGGGCTCTCCAGCCTTTTCCGCTAATTTGGGGGGTCTGCAAACTTAGGGGGTGTTAACCCTGCCCTGCACATTTAGGGGTTTGGACCCCTTTCCATGCATATTTAGGGGGGTCAGGACCCTTTTCTGCACACCTGTGTGACAAGTATCACCCAAATTGCACCCTTATCAGCAAAGTAAAAGTGTGCGGAAGACCCCCCCCCCCCCCCCCCAATTATTTTTTTGCTGTGACACATAGATGCGGAATATCTAAGAAGAAAAGGAGAATATAATTGTTACAAGTTTCTATACGCCGGCAATTCAGCGTCTTACCGTATGCAGAAAACATTATCCCCTCCCCCCCCCCCCCCCCCCCCCCCCTCCCCACCACACACCACCACACACAATGCGATAGCCATGTAAACCAGAGAGTGTGACAGGGTTCAAACTTAGACCGATTATAGACATGCCCAGGTCTCTACACCGACAGTTGAACGGCTTCCTGCATATCAGGACTCAAAGATCTGCCTTCCCGGACAATGTTTTGTTCTGAGGAGCATAGCTGGAGCCAAATTGGCAGGTGCATTTTGCTGTGGGCACATCGTTTTTGTGTGTCGCGCTGCAAATTGATCGACTCCGTGCGACCCAAGTGCGACGCCCTGCTCTGCAAACTCCATGGATCACAAAGCCCGGGGGATGTTTTGTGCGTGTGCGTGTGTGTGTGTGTGGGGGGGGGGGGGGGGGGGGGGGGGGGGCATTTCTGACTAGTTCAGCCGGACCCATGCGTTGCCATACAGCAATGCATCGCACACAAAAAGTGGCTGTGGGATACCATCAAGGTGCAACAACAGACGTAGCAACAACCCACAATCCAGAAACCTCCCATTCCACCTACTTATCCTCCCTCTCTACCGTCTTTCCTCCCCCCCAACCTACTTATCCCCCCCAAACCTATTTATCCTCCCCCCAACCAACTCATCCTCCCCCCAACCTACTTATCCTCCCTCTCTACCTATCCCTGCCTACTCCCAGACAATTGACCCGAAACAATCTCTACCCCAGCGATCCCCCATAGTAACAACCCACCACCCAGAACCAGTCAACTCCCCTTCCTCTCCATCCCAGGCCGCACCTCTTGCTTCAAGCTATATAGCTCAAGCTTCATGTAGCGAACCAGGCACAACAGCGGAGCAATCTGGGACATCAGAAGTGAAGGGAGTGAAGGATGTGAGGGGAGTGAGGAAAGTGGGAGGAGTGCAAGGGGAGTGGGAGGGGAGTGGGAGGAGTGCAAGGGGAGTGCAAGGGGGGTGTGGGATGTGAGGGGAGTGAGGAAAGAGAGGGAAGTGGGAGGGGAGTGAGGAAAGTGGGAGGGGAGGGGGAGGAGTGCAAGGGGAGTGGGAGGGGAGTGAGGGATGTGAGGGGAGTGGGGGGGGAGTGGGAGGAGTGCAAGGGGAGTGGGAGGGGAGTGAGGAAAGAGAGGTGAGTGGGAGGGGGGTGAGGAAAGTGAGGGAAGTGGGAGGGGTGTGAGAGGAGTGAGAGGAGTGAGAGGGCAGTCAGGGATGTGGGAGGGGAGTGGGAGGGGAGTGAGGGTAGTGCAAGGGGTGTGTGAGGGGAGTGGGGGATGTGCACACATGCACGTTATTTTGTTCAGCTGAATACTGTGTTGACCCCCACTGAAATGTAGGGAACGGCAAATCATATGATGTTGACCAAAGACGAGTATGGTATCATATGATATCATACAAAAATCATATGATTTAATATCATATGATATGATGCCCCTGGCCAAAGTTACCTAGTCAGACCGCCGGCATCATATGATATCATATGATATCATATGATGGCATGATATCATATGATATCAGATTGCCGATCCCTACTGAAATGAGACAACAGGGGACATAAGAAGTGAGGGATGCTTTGTTCAGCTGAATACTGCGTTGACCGCCACTGAAACAAGTACGATGCAGCGTCACCTGCGAACCTAAAAATTGGCGGAAGATGATCGCGACGGAGCAATAGGTGGCAAGGGAAGCGAGTTAGTTACGAGACCGTTGGCTGACTCGTCTGGTTTCATCATGGTCAGACGGTCGGTCGGTCAGTCGGTCGGTCGGTCAGTCGAACGGACAAATGGGTAACACTGGGGGCTCCCAGAAGGGGGGGCTCTGCCAATGAGACAACAAGGGACACAATAAGTTCACAAGGGACACAAGAAGGGGTGTGTGAGGAGAGTGTGAGGGGAGTGTGAGGGGTGTGAGGGATGTGCACACATGCACCGTACTTTGTTCAACTGAATACTGTGTTGACCCCCACTGAAATGAGACAACAAGGGACACAATAAGTGAGGGATGCGGTGATCGTTTTGCTGGTTACATCCCGACAGGTGTGGCCACACGGGGAAGGTACTAGTGTATATATATAGCATGTAGTATTACCTAGTATATATATGTGTGTGTGTGCGTGTGTGTGTGTGTGAATTCATAGTCATGCATGATCAGATACACTCAAAGATAAGTAAATATGACGAGTAAATGATAATTTATGACGCTTGCATACATCAATGAATACGTACACACATGTATGTGCATATAAGTCCCCCTTGACTCTGTCAAGCCGCAGGCATATTTGAAGTCCAGTAGGGCAACAGGGAAAATATAATCATCATCATATGTTTGGTCATGACCTATACTAACAGCCCCCACCACCACCCCACCCCACACACACCCACACACGTACCACAGCAGCAACAGTCTGATACTTGCGGAGCAGTGCTGGCAGCAATTTCATGAGTATGAGCGTCGCATCCTGGTGTAAATGAATAGCACCATCACCCTGCATACATGTCTCCCAATAACCTATACTAACAGCCCCCCCACACACACACACCCCACCCACCCACACCCACACACCCACACACACCTGTACCACAGCAGCAGCAGTCTGACCTTTGAGGAGCAGTGCTGGCAGCAGTTTAATGAGTATGAGCATCGCCTCCTGGTGTTAAGCATATCACCACCAGCACCACCCTACATATGTGTTTAAATGAAATATACCAACAACAATGACCTATACTAACAGCCTCCCACTCCACCACCACCCCCACCTGCCCACACGCACCACGGCAGCAGTCTGACCTTTGCGAAGCAGTGCTGGCAGCAGGTTGATAAGTACGAGAGATGCCTCTTGGTGTGAATGAATATCTATCATCACATCCACTACCACCCTGCATTATGTCTACCAATGACCTAATAGCCCCCCCCCCCCACACACACACACGTACCACAGCAGGAGCAGTCTGACCTTTGAGGAGCAGTGCTGGCAGCAGGTTGATGAGTATTAGAGATGCCTCTGGTGTGAATGAATATATATCATCACCACCACTACCACCCTACATATGTGTTTCCCAATGACCTATACTACCAGCCTCCCACCCCACCACCACCCCCACCTACCCACACGCACCACAGCAGCAGTCTGGACCTTTGCGGAGCAGTGCTGGCAGCAGGTTGATGAGTATGAGAGATGCCTCTTGGCGTGAATGAATATATATCATCACCACCACTACCACCCTGCATATGTCTACCAATGAACTAATAGCCCCCCCCCCCCCCACACACACACACACACTCACACATACATACACACACGTACCACAGCAGCAGCAGTCTGATATTTGCGGAGCAGTGCTGGCAGCAGGTTGATGAGTATGAGAGATGCCTCTTGGTGTGAATGAATATATATCATCACATCCACTACCACCCTGCATATGTCTACCAATGACCTAATAGCCCCCCCCCCCACACACACACCCACCCACACACACACACATACATACACACACGTACCACAGCAGCAGCAGTCTGATATTTGCGGAGCAGTGCTGGCAGCAGGTTGATGAGTATGAGCGATGCCTCTTGGTGTGAATGAATATATATCATCACCACCACTACCACCCTGCATTATGTCTACCAATGACCTAATAGCCCCCCCCACCCACACCCACCCACCCACCCACCCACACATACATACACACACATACCACAGCAGCAGCAGTCTGATATTTGCGGAGCAGTGCTGGCAGCAGGTTGATGAGTATGAGAGATGCCTCTTGGTGTGAATGAATATATATCATCACCACCACTACCACCCTGCATTATGTCTACCAATGATCTAATAGCCCCCCCCCCACCCACCCACCCACCCCCCCCCCACACACACACGTACCACAGCAGCAGCAGTCTGATATTTGCGGAGCAGTGCTGGCAGCAGGTTGATGAGTATGAGCGTTGCCTCTTGGTGTGCGTCTGTATTAGGAGCACTCGACTTGCTTCGCGGCCCCTGAGTAGAACAGCAGGGGGTGTATTTCAGAAATCATGTTTTTCAGATAAGAGCTTGTCAAAGGGAAAGGTGAGTTTGTATGTAAGACAGTTTTTTTGTTTTTTCCCCCTACATGGCCCTGAAAAGCTGTAAAAGGCTACAAAAGCTATTAAAAACTCACCCCACCTCACCCTCCTCACCACACACCCGCCAGACGCACAACAGGAAGCGCACCTAAACTTAAACACATCACCTTCCCTGTTTCTGAAGAAAAACTGAAATGAACTGCCCCACACCCCACCCCACCCCACCCGTCAGGCGCACAACAAGAACCTTCACTAAAACTCATCACCTTATCTCTGTCTGAAAATCTCAAATAAACTGCCCCTCACCCCACCACACCCGCCAAGGACACAAGCGGAGGCGCACCTACACTAAAACACATCACCTTCCCTTGTTCTGAACAAAAATGAAATGACCTGCCCCACACTCCACCCCACCACGCCCGCAAGGCGCACAACAGGAAGCGCACCTACTCTAAAGCACATCACCTTCCTTCTTTCTGAAAAAAACAAATCAACTGCCTCTGGACCCCACCACACCGCCAAGCACACAACAGGAGGCGCACCTACACTAAAACACATCACCTTGTCTATTTCTGAAAATCTCAAATAAACTGCCCCACCCCCCACCACACCCACCAAGCACACAACAGGAAGTGCACCTACACTAAAACTCATCACATTATCTCTTTCTAAAAATCTCAAACAAAGTGCCCCACACCGAACCCTGCTAGCAAAGCGCTTGACAGGAAGCGCACCTACACTAAAACACACCACCTTATCTCTTTCTGAAAATCTCAAATAAATGCCCCACCCCCCACCCCGCCAGCAAAGCACATGACAGGAAGCGCACCTACACTAAAACACACCACCTTCCCTCTTTCTGAAAAAAACAAATCAACTGCCCCTCACCCCACCACACCCGCCAAGCGAACAACGGGAGACGCACCTACACTAAAACACATCACCTTATCTCTTTCTGAAAATCTCAAATGAATGCCCCTCCCCCACCCCGCCAGCAAAGCGCATGACAGCCACCCTAAGTAAATCAAGTGCAATTCACACCCTCTTAATGGTAGCAGCAGCCCCACTGTGTTTTGAGCCCTGCTGAACTCTCTGCACCGCAGTGCCCAACAGGACAACCAGGTGGATATGTCAGGAGCCACTGGGCCAACCACCAAGACATGGACGTGTATCCCCTTGTCTTACTCACTCTTTAGTACAGCGTACCACACACACCTTTTTAATGGTAGCAGCAGCCCCACTGTGTTTTGAGCCCTGCTGAACTCTCTGCACCGCAGTGCCCAACAGGACAACCAGGTGGATATGTCAGGAGCCACTGGGCCAACCACCAAGACATGGACGTGTATCCCCTTGTCTTACTCACTCTTTAGTACAGCGTACCACACACACCTTCTTAATGGTAGCAGCAGCCCCACTGTGTTTTGAGCCCTGCTGAACTCTCTCCACAGCAGCGCCCAACAGGAGAACCAGGTGGATGTGTCCGATATGTCCACGTCCCTCCATCAGGTCGTCGTCTAGCAGAGCGGTAGTGATGGAGCTCCAATCATGAAGCACGGGGAGTCTGGTGATGGCAGGGAGAAATCTTAAAAAACATATAGTCCTTTACTTGTTTTGACTGGATGTATTTTTTACATAATCATTTATTTTTTACATGTCCAATTATGGCCAATAGTTCCATCAGGTCGTCTAGCAGGGCGGTAGTGATGGAGCTCCAACCATAAAGCACGGGGAGTCTGGTGATGGCAGGGAGAAATCTTAATTAAAAATAGTCGTTTACTTGTTTTGACTGGATGTATTTTTTAAATAATCATTTATTTTTTACACGACCAATTATGGCCAATAGTTCCATCAGGTCGTCTAGCTGGGCGGTAGTGATGGAGCTTCAATGATGAAGCACGGGGAGTCTGGAGGTGGCAGGGAGAAATCTTATAAATATATAGATTTTTACTTGATTTGACTGAATTGTTTTTTACATAACCGGGAGGATGACAAACGGGAAATATCTGGTACCCCGTCCAAAAAGTTGGAATAGTCAAAAAGGGAGGGGGGGGGGGGGCTGACCCTGCCATAGATGAAACCTAGCCTTTGTTGTGGCAAATCATCTCCTTTAGTACCATGCATTTTTAAAACCCTGAGAATGTTAGTGGAATGTTTTTTAACACGGCCCGAACACGAATACAAATTATTCTAGTAGGCAACCTAGATGTCTCAATATTTCAGCTTCCTAGAGCCTCCTTATAGTTCCTTTCCTTCCTTCAAGATCCTTTATAACTAACTTGTCCAGTATTGGCATGGAAACTGCATGGGCTTGCAACATGAAGCCCACCAAAAGGTCTAAATGCAACGCCCACCTGCGCCCACCATCATTATGTCAGCTTTAAGGTGCGCCAGCTCGCTTTTGTTTGGGCTGAATTGCCAGCCAGGGGAGCTGCCTAGAAGCTGCTGCCTGTAGCTGGCTGTAGCACAAGGCATCCCCGGGCAAGTAGTACAGTTTGCAAGCATCTGAGACCAAGAAACCCTTTGTAGTAGCACTCCAAGACACCTGGGTTACACGATGGGCCTCGGTAGGACGGTGAACCTGGAAGGGGTAGCTCTTATAGAAAGGTTGAGGCCACTCCACAGCCTTCCAACCTTGGCAAATAGTTCGCTCGGGCTCAGCATTTGAAATTGCATCATCTCCATCAAGGGGCTGTGTTTGGGGCTTAGCACTTGCAGTCGCATCATCTCCATCAAGGGGCTTCAGCTGTGGCTGTGGCTGGGCATTTTTGACTCCAAAGAAGTGGCTGATTTTCAGCTGTCCAGGGGTTCAAGGGCTTTGTACACAAAGCAAGATGCTCTGTGCCTCTCAAAATCATCAGCAGCTATCCAGACCTTCCCACACTGACATGCAGAGATTTTTGGTACCTCGGCAGTACCTCGGCAGAACTTATTGTGCTGCTAGAACTGTTGCGGCCTCGCGAACCCAGCTGCCGACCGAGCACAAACAGGACATGTGTCGTCGACCTCGTCCAGGCGGCCATCAGTCAGGTCCACATGCTGCCTCTTGGACGGACTTTCGTCGCGAATAGTCTCTTCAATGGTCGCATTCGACTCTGCAGTTATATTGGATGTATCCAACTATCCATGCCGAACTTGAACCAGGATAAGCAGGAGGTCGCAGGTGACACAAGGTTTCGAACTTGAATTCGAACTCGAACTTGATCTTGAATTACATGGCAGGTGTCTGAAAACCATGGAATCAGCACGCTTGCATCGAGACGAAGTCGTTGCACTTATCCAGAGGCGAAATGGAGCAGGGAGAAAAAAGTTAGGAAAAAGTTCAAATGGGGCCGAGAGGGGGGGGGGGGGGGGGGGCACCCTGCCCTGAAGTCCTCAGAATGGCACCGGACTCGGGGGTATCGATAGATCACGTGGTCCCCTAACGGAAACAACTTCCCGATACCCTCACATGGACCGTGCCGGACTTTCTATGGCTCTTGTCATCCTCCTGACATAACCATTTATTTTTTACATGTCCAATTATGGCCAATATTTCCATGAACTCCATCATGTTGTTGTCAATCAGGGAGGCAGTGATGGAGCTTCCAGTCATGGAGCACGTGGAGTCTGGCGATGGCGGGGATACTTCTTTACAAATATAGTTTTGTTTTTAAAGCGTAATCATTTATTGTGTTCATATTTTAACATGTTTGTTTTACATAATCATTTATTGTGTTCATATTTTAACATGTTTGTTTTACTTAATCATTTATTGTGTTCATATTTGAACATGTTTGTTTTACATAATCATTTATTGTGTTCATATATTAACATGTTTGTTTTACATAATCATTTATTGTGTTCATATTTTAACATGTTTGTTTTACATAATCATTTGTTTTTTACATGTTCAATTGTGCCAAGATGTTCACGTGCTCCATCTGGTTGTCATCAAGCAGGGCGGCAGTGATTGTAGGGGGCAGTGTTTTTTATTTCAGAAATCTTCAGGCCAATTTGGTAGCCACAATTGGCGACCACAGGCTCATTCTGGGACGGTGCGGTAGCACCGTCTGTAGAGCGCGAAGCGCTCGGCGGGAACACCACGTGCAACCCAGGTGCGACCCAGGGCACAAATCACTGACCTGAGGGTCGCAATCGTGGCGACCAAGGGCTCATTTCGCCCGAATTCTGCACACCTGAGGGTCACAAGGGGTGGCGACCGCGCGACACAATATAAAAAATACGGTAGGGGGAAGCTAGCCCCCACTTAAGTTAGCCCCTACGCACCTAGACCCTGAACCCTAAAACCATTTTGACCATAAACCTTCGAATCAAAACCTCAACCACTAAACCCTTAACCCTCTAAACTTAAGTGGGGGCTAACTCCCCCCCCCCCCCCCCCCCCCGGCAGTGATGGAGCTCCAATCATGAAGCTAGGGAGCCTAGCGATGGCAGGGTGAACAGCCCTACAGCAGCCTGCACCTGTTCAAGTTGTAAAACAGGTGTTCAGGGTGTGCGAGGTAGATGAATAAATAAATAGTGCCTCCTATTACGAGGCGTGAGGCTGAGGGGGCCGGCCTGTTTGCTTGGACTGGGGCCAACGACCAAGACATGAGGTAGATAAATAAATGAATGGTACCCATTATTACAAGGCGTGTGGTTGAGGGGGCCCGCCTGTTTGCTTGCACTGGGGCCAACGACCAAGACATGCGGTAGATAAATAAATAAATAGTACCCTTTTTTAGTTATTACAAGGCGTGAGGTTGGGGGGGCAGGCCTGTTTGCTTGCACTGGGGCCAACGACCAAGACATGGAGCAGTATACCTTTGTCTTACTCACTTATCGAACAGTGCATCGACCAGCAGCTCCACCACATCGCGGTCCAGGGCAACAGGTCCAGAAGGCTGGGTGCG
Organism: Chlamydomonas sp. ICE-L; assembly: GCA_013435795.1. NCBI lineage: Eukaryota > Viridiplantae > Chlorophyta > Chlorophyceae > Chlamydomonadales > Chlamydomonadaceae > Chlamydomonas > Chlamydomonas sp. ICE-L. The sequence continues at coordinate 516,674 of JACBWV010000476.1, read as the reverse complement.
TGTACCTCTGTGGTGTAACAGCTGCTTGATGGGCGTTGCTTGGACAGCTACAGTTGGGCGGCTGGCATCTAGAGGGTGGATGCACATGGTGTGGGATGTGAGGTGTGTTAGTAGGTGGGGATAGTCAAGATGTGTTGGTGTGTGTTGGTGTAAGTGTGCTTGTATGATACGGGGCGAGCGTGTACCTCTGAGGTGTAACCGCTGCTTGATGGGCGTTGCTTGGACAGCTACTGTTGGACTGCTGGCATCTAGAGGGTGGATGCACATGGTGTAGGTTTGAGTGTGGGTGTGGGTGCAGGTTTGGGAGTAGGTGCGGGTATGAGTGTGGGTGTGGGTTCGAGTGTGGGTGTGGGTTCGAGTGTGGGTATGGGTTTGAGTGTGGGTGTGGGTGTGGGTGTGGTTGGACGGCTGATATCTAGAGGTTGGATGCACATGGTGTGGGATATGAGGTGTGTTAGTGGGTGGGGATGATCAAGGTGTGTTGGTGTGTGTTGGTGTGGGTGCGGGTGCAGGTGTGGGTATGAGTGTGGGTGTGGGTGTGGTTAGACGGCTGATATCTAGAGGGTGGATGTACATGGTGTGGGATGTAAGGTGCGTCAGTGGGTGGGGACGGGCACGGCGTGTTGGTGTGTGTTGGTGTAAGTGTGTTTGTATGTTTGGGGGCGAGCTTGTAGCTTCGTGGTGTAACCGCTGCTTGATGGGCGTTGCTTGGACAGCTACTGCTGAACGGCTGGCATCTAGAGGGTGGATGCTTATGGTGCAGGTTTCAGTGTGGGTGTGGGTGCAATGTTTTGGAGTAGGTGGGGGGTTTAGTGTGGGTGTGGGTGTGGGTTCGAGTGTGGGTGTGGGTGTGGTTGGACGGCTTATATCTAGAGGTTGGATGCGCATGGTGTAGGTTGAAGTGTGGGTGTGGGGGCAATATTTTGGAGTAGGTGCGGGTATGAGTGTGTGTTGGTGTGGGTGCGGGTGTGAGTGTGGGTTTGAGTGTGGGTGTGCGTTTGGGTTTGAGTCTGGGTGTGGTTGGACGGCTGATATCTAGAGGATGGATGCACATGGTGTGGGATGTGAGGCGTGTCAGTGGGTGGGAACGGGCACGGCGTGTTGGTGTGTGTTGGTGTAAGTGTGTTTGTATGTTAGGGGGCGAGCTTGTGCCTCTGTGGTGTAACAGCTGCTTGATGGGCGTTGCTTGGACAGCTACAGTTGGACGGCTGGCATCTAGAGGGTGGATGCACATGGTGTGGGATGTGACTGTGAGTGTTGGTGCAGGTTTGGGAGTAGGTGCGGGTATGAGAGTGTGTGTTGGTGTTGGTGCGGGTGGGGGTGTGGGTTTGAGGGTGGGCTTAAGTGTGTGTGTGGTTGGACGGCTGATACCTAGAGGGTGGATGCGCATGGTGTGGGATGACAGGCGTGTTAGTAGGTGGGGTCGGGCAAGGCGTGTTGGTGTGTGTTGGTGTAAGTGTGTGTGTATGTCAGGGAGCGAGCCTGTGCCTCCGTGGTGTAACAGCTGCGTGAGTGTGGGTGTGGGTACAGGTTAGGGTGTAGGTGCGGGGTTGAGTATGAATGTTGGTGTCGGTGCGTGTGTGGGTTGAGTGTGGGTGTTGGTGTCGGTGCAGGTGTGGGTTGAATGTGGGTGTTGGTGTCGGTGCAGGTGTGGGTTGAGTGTGGGTGTTGGTGTCTGTGCAGGTGTGGGTTGAGTGTGGGTGTTGGTGTTGGTGCAGGTGTGGGTTGAGTGTAGGTGTTGGTGTCGGTGCAGATGTGGGTTGAGTGTGGGTGTTGGTGTCGGTGCAGGTGTGGGTTGAGTGTGGGTGTCGGTGTCGGTGCGGGTGTGGGTTGAGTGTGGGTCTTGGTGTCGGTGCAGGTGTGGGTTGAGTGTGGGTGTTGGTGTCGGTGCGGGTGAGGGTTGAGTTTGGGTGTGGGTCGTGTATCAACACACATAGTGTGTCGTTGTATATCCACGTTGCATACAGTTGTACATCAAACTGTACCAAACCTACCACATAAGGTGTCCATCATTTCTAGCACTGCCGCAAGTCCGCAAGATTTGGCCAGCTTCTCAGGGTCTGCTTGCTTCTTTTTCGCAGCTTGTGCTTTGGATGCTTTCTTGCCTCTGGCTGAGGGAGACACTGCGGCTGCTGCTTGGACCTCCTGGTGGTGGTGATGGGTGGGTGGGTGGGTGGGTGGGTAATTGAGGGGGGGGAGGGGTGTGTGGGGGGCAGTGGATGGGTGAGGAGGCGTGGGTTGGGTACGGGGAGGAGGGGTGGAGGGGTGTATTTGGGTGTGGAGGTGTGGAGGTGTGGGTGGTTGGGTGGGTGTACGAAGAGGGGGCTAGGGGGTTAGGGGGCTTTCTGCCTCAGGCTGAGGGAGACACTGCGGCTGCTACTTGGACCTCCTGGTGGTGGTGAGTGTGTGAGAAAGGGGGGGGGGGGGGGGGGGTACGAAGAGGGGCTAGGGGGCTAGGGTTCTTTCTTGCCTCTGGCTGAGGGAGACACTGCGGCTGCTACTTGGACCTCCTGGTGGTGGTGAGTGTGTGAGAGGGGGGGGGGGGGGGGGTACGAAGAGGGGCTAGGGGGGTAGGGGTCTTTCTTGCCTCTGGCTGAGGGAGACACTGCGGCTGCTGCTTGGAACTCCTGGAGCATGGACACCACCTACCTCCCCCACACACTCCCCACCACCCATCGACCCCATCCCTCCCCACACTCCCCACCACCCAACTCACTATCCCCACCACCCAACTCACTATCCCCACCGCCCAACTCACAACCACCCAACCCTGGCAAGCACCCAAACTCCCCACCACACCTTGACTTTCTACTACAAAGAGAGATGCAGCAGTTGCGCCATGAGGCGTGGCGGATATCATAGCTGGGGTCAGCCAGTAAGCACCATAGGTCTGTATTTTGAAAGTACCGCACCCCTGGCTGCACCCAACCCTAGTAAGCACTAAACTCCCCACCACCCACCTCCCCACCAAACTCCCCAACACCCAAACACCCACCACCAAGCCTAACCACCACCACCTGCCCGACCGACCACCGCCCCACCACCCACCGCCCCACCGACGCGCAACACACGCCCCCACCACACAAACACCCCACCACACTCCCTACCACCCACCTCCCCACCACCACGTCCCACCACACCCCACCGTCCCCCCCACTCCACACTCACGACACCCACCTACCCCCACACCAACCTCCCCCCCACGCCACCCACGCCCGACCCACCCACCTTCCCCACCACACTCCCCCCACACCCACCTCCCCCCACTCCACAACTCCCTACCACCCCCCCTCCCCACCACACTCCCCACCACCCAACTCCGGGAAGCACCCAACTCACCTTGACTTTCTGCTCCGAAGAGTGATGCAGCAGTTGAGCCATGAGGGCAGCTGAGGCATGGCGGATATCATGGCTGGGGTCGGCCAGGAATGAGGAGAACGCACGCACAGATTCATGCTCCAGCTCCCCCACAGTCACCAATTGGGCCAGCAGCTCCAGCTGCAACACACAAAATGTGAAGATATATGAGCATTGAGGATCTCTACAGGATATGCAAGGAGGAGTATGAACGCAAACTCATAATCCATCTCTCCCACAGCCACCAATTGAGCCAGCAGCTGGAGCTGCGACACACAAAATGTGAAGATACATGAGCATGGGGGAATACAGGATATGGAGGAATGGGGAGAATGCACGTACAAACTCATAATCCAGCTCCCCCACAGTCACCAATTGAGCTAGCAGCTCCAGCTGCGACACACAACATGCGAAGATACATGAGCATTGGGGAAAGCAGGATATGAAGGAAGGAGGAGTATGAAAGCAAACTTATAATCCATCTCTCCCACAGTCACCAATTGAGCCAGCAGCTGGAGCTGCGACACACAACATGCGAAGATACATGAGCATTGGGGAATACAGGATATGGAGGAATGGGGAGAATGCACGCACAGATTCATGCTCCAGCTCCCCCACAGTCACCAATTGGGCCAGCAGCAGCTCGAGCTGCGACACACAAAATGTAAAATACATGAGCATTGGGGAACACTACTGAATATGCAGGAAGGAGGAGTATAAAAGCAAACTCATAATCCATCTCTCCCACAGTCACCAATTGAGCCAGCAGCTGGAGCTGCAACACACAAAATGTGAAGATATATGAGCATGGGGGAATACTACAGGATATGCAGGAAGGAGGAGATTGCATGCAGATTCATGCTCCAGCTGCCCCACAGCTAACAATTCATAGCTCTTCTTTTTAGCTACAAGCAACAAAGAGGTTGGGTAGAAGGAGGAGGGGAATAGGGGTGTACGGGTGTGCGGGTGGGGGGTCAGGAGGTTAGGGGGAGTGGAAGAGGGGGCTTTGACTCACCCCCTTGATGGCTACAAGCTCAGTGACATAATATGACAGCTCATTGAAGTCACGCATGGGCATCAAGTTATCGAGGAGGCGTGGGTTTGGTCTTGTTTTTGAGTGTGTGTGTGTGTGTGTGCGTGTGTGCGTGTGTGTGTGGGTGTGTGTGTGGGTGGGTGGGTGGGTGGGTGGGTGGGGGGGGTAGGAAGAGGGGGTTGCGAGGGTAGGTGAATGAATGTGTGTGGGCGGGGGAGGGGGGAGGGGGGGGCTTTGACTCACCCCCTTGATGGCTACAATCTCATCAACATCATAGGGCAGCTCCTTGAAGCGTTCCAGGAAGCGTCAATTGAAGTCACGCATGGGTATCAAGTTCTCAAGCAGGCGTGGGTTGGGTCTTGTTTTTGTGAGTATATGTGTGGGTGGGGTGGGGGTGGGGGGTGGGGCGTAGGAAGAGTTACGAGGGTAGGGAAATGTGTGTGAACGGGTGGGGTGGGGGAGGAAAGGATAAGGGGGGCCTTTGACTCACCCCCTTGATGGCTACAAGCTCATCAACATCATAGGGCAGCTCCTTGAAGCGTTCCAGGAAGCGTCCCTTGAAGTCACGCATGGGCATCGTGTTCTCGGGCTCACTGAAGAGCTGGAGCACTCCTGTCACAGCTGCAAGGCGGACGGGTGCATCCTGCATCCACAGATAAATAAATAAATAAATAAATCATTGAATACATAAATAAATAAATAAATATCTCTATAAATACAGAAATAAATAAATAAATAAATAGTACACCGTATTACATTATATTATGTTGTCATCAACAAGCCATTGTTGACCTAAGCCAAGCCAAGCCAAGCCTAGCCATTGTCATCAACAAGCCATTGCTGACCCAACCCAAGCAAAGCCATTGTCATCAACAAGCCATTGTTGACCCAAGACATTCCTGCTCCACAACATGCGTGAGGAGTCTTCAATACAATTACGAGGGGTGAGGTTGAGGGGGCCATCCCGTTTACTTGCACTGGGGCCAACCACCAAGCATCCATACATAAATAAAATAAATTAAAGTATGCATTATTACGAGGCGGTGGTTGAGGGGGCCATCCCGTTTGCCTGCGCTGGGATTGACCACCAACTCTTGAGGTAAATAAATAAATAAATAAATACATATTTTGCATTATTATGAGGCGTGTGATTGAAAGAGGCATTACATTTGCTTGCGCTGGGATTGACCACCAACTCTTGAGGTATATAAATACCTAAATAGTTTGCATTATTACAAGGCATGTGGTTGAGGGGGCCATCCCGTTTGCTTGCGCTGGACCCAACCACCAAGCATCCACATAGAAGGGTATTTGTCTTTTTTCTCTTAACCCGGGTTCTGCCCCCATATCAAACAACCAATTAAAGTTTGACTGGTTGTTTGATCTGAGGACATGGAGGATTGAGTCTAGGTCTAGCACACGGAGACCAACCCTTCTTATAGCAATTCAGGGGATGAACTGGACAAACGGTTCGTACTTTGTCGAGAATTGTCGAGAATTCCAGGCCAAATTATCAAGAATTCTCAGATGTCCAGGCCAAAATTCTCGACGAGGTACGAAGTACGAGTTCTCGCGGAAACGGTTTGTCCAGTTCATCCCCTGAATTGCTATAAGGCAAAAATCCTTCATGTAAAAAAGGCTGAAAGGCAAAAAAGACAAAAAAGACAAAAATACTTCATATAAAAAAACAATTTAGGCCCTCTTGGAGGCATATGTCTGGCGGAAATCTGTGAATTCAAAACTCCAACGTTGCAAACTGCACGATACAGCTATAAAATAAATAAATAAATAAATAAATGAACAGCAAGCCTTATTATTACGAGGCGTGAGGTTGAGGGGGCCAACCCGGTTGCTTTCACTGGGGCCGACCACTACAATACAGCTACATATATGTAGCTGACAAGTGGGAGCCCAGCAGGTATTTCCAAACCGAATCTATAATACGATATACAGTTTGTATTACAATTTGGCGGTTGGCCCCAGCGCAAGCAAACGGGCTGGCCCCAGAAACCTCATGCCTTGTCACATGTATTCATTTATTTAATTATTTGTCTTTAAATGTTTTTTCTGCAATAGTTGTATCACAATCTGATACAATGTTATTTTCTGCATTCAAACAAACCATGTCTGATACAGCCCAGTCATTCATTTATTTGTCCTCAAATGTTATTTTCTGCATTCAAACAAACCATGTCTGATACAGCCCAGTCATTCATTTATTTGTCTTTAAATGTTATTTTCTGCATTCAAACAAACCATGTGTGATACAGCCCAGTCATTCATTTATTTGTCTTCAAATGTTATTTTCTGCATTCAAACAAACCATGTGTGATACAGCCCAGTCATTCATTTATTTGTCTCCAGATGTTATTTTCTGCATTCAAACAAACCATGTCTGATACAGCCCAGTCATTCATTTATTTGTCTTCAAATGTTATTTTCTGCATTCAAACAAAACATGTCTGATACAGCCCAGTCATTGATTTATTTGTCTCCAGATGTTATTTTCTGCATTCAAACGAACCTTGTCTGATACAGCCCAGCCGTTATTTTATTCGTATTACAATATATTTTCTGCATTCAAACACACTTGGTATGATACAGCGCAGTCGTCCATTGATTTGCATTACAATATGTTTTCTGCATTCAAACAAATCTTGTCTAATACAGCCCAGTATTCACTCATCTATTTGCATCACAATGTTATTTTCTGCATTCGAAAAAACATTGTCTAATACAACCCACTCAATCGTTTATTTGTATTAGAATTTTTTCTTCTGCATTAAAACAAACCTTGTCTAATACAGCCCAGCCGTTCATTTATATGTATTACAATGTATTTTTCTCTATTCTAACAAACTTTGTCTTAAAGAGCCAATTTGTTCGTTTATTCGTATCACAATCTGTCACGCTGTTATTTTTTGCATTAAAACAAACCTTGTCAGATAGAGCCCAGCCCAGGTACTTCAGGTGAGCATCCACAAGGAAGGTGTCTGGCAGCAGCTTGATCCATGAAGCAACTGAGCTGACTGTGATGACTCTGATCTCATCACTCACATCCCTATCAAGGAATCAACAAAAGAAGGATAGGTCAGAATACAGTACAGTACAGTACAGTTAAGTACAAAGTAGTTTTTTTTTTTTTTTTTTGCATGGTGCTGATATGTCCTTTTTGGCTCTGTCAAGCTGCGGGCACATTTGGAGTCCAGTAGGGCACCAGGAAAAATGTGATCATCAGCAGTAGTACCTTGAAAGTGGGTATATGGTTGATCTATGAGCCACGGCCTCAAGGGCCACCCATGCATAGATAGAAGGAACAGTCACAAGATGTTCATGGGGTACAGTACTACAAGATAACTGGTCATTATAAATAGGGAACGGCAACTAATATTAGTGTTTGAAAAACTAATATTATCTAATATTATTACAGTGTCACAATAATATTAGTTTTCCGAATAAATTCGAAATTCTGGTGAGACGGCTCGTCCGACTAATATGATATAATATTATTTATTCACTAATATTATGTAACATAGCCGACCCCTAATTATAAAGGATAGCATGTGTCACTCATACGTAGGGAACGGCACTATGATATCATATGATGCCGGCAGTTCCCATTTATATACAAGATCATATGTTGCAATTTGTATGATATCATATGATATCAGACTTGCCTTTGGTCAACATCATATGATATGCCGGTCTCTAGATATGGGTGATAGATGTTACAAGATGCTCATGGGGCTGGACAATATAACTGGTCATAATGAAGAATAGCAAATGGCTCTCATAAATATAGAACGGCACAATGATATCATATATTCATATGATGCCGGCAGTCTGACTTGGCGAAAGTTATCATTTATTTACAATTTCATATGATGCAGTTTGTGTGATATCATATAAAACATACTGGCCTTTGGTCAACATCATATGATATGTCGATCCCTAATCATATGAGGGGCCTAAGGACCTAACCACACCTGCTCTGCCTCAAGTGGTTTTCTTGTTAGGTCTTACCATACAGATTCCAAGCCTATTAGCATACCATTGACAGGGTTACATGCACACACAATGAAGTGCAATTTGCTGCTGGTAAGGTTTATGAGAAACCCACAATACGACCGTGTGACAAACCTGAAACGAACTGCGAAGATTGAAGTTGTCAGGTTTGCGACCATTTCCTTCAATTCCGAATATCGACGGTGGTACAGGTCCACTTGGCGATTTAGCCCAGCGACGATATCCTGTGAGATAGAAGGGTGGGGTTAGCATGAGGGTTGGTATGAGGGTTGGTATGAGGGTTGGTATGAGGGTTGGTATGAGGGTTGGTATAAGGGTTGGTATGAGGGTTGGTATGAGGGTTGGTATGAGGGTTGGTATGAGGGTTGGTATGAGGGTTGGTATGAGGGTTGGTATGAGGGCTGGCATGAGGTTTGGCAATAAAATTGAACTACCTGCATTGCAGGGATACCTCATTAGACGTGATATTTATTCATGGCACTGCTTTTCTAATCTGCTACCAGCATCAGCTTCTAGGCAGCTCCTTCGACTATCACTGGTCCAAGCCAAAAGATTCCAGGAGCTCTGGAAAGCTGTCGATATGAGCTTACAGGTGCACTAGGTTGTTTATGGTTTGGATGAAGAGAGAGCTTGGGGAGCTGCCTAGACGCTGCAGCTTGTAGCTAAAAATAAAAGCTATGATTCATGGACCACCCCTGATAAAGTCAGCCTACTGGAGTCTAGCATATTCATGCCCTTTCCAAGCTCTTTTCATACACATAATAAACAAAATAAAGAAACACATAAACAAAATGAGGGAGTGGATGTCGTGAAACACTTTGTTCTCTGTGTGATCCACTTTCGTCTGTTGTTGGTTATATAATTGCGCCCTTGGATTTGTTGTGATTGTAGTAGTGTGTGCTGTAAGTAGGATTAGTTTTGGTGTGCGTGTATTGTGTGTGTGGTAGTAGTTTGTGCGTGTGTGTTTTGGTTTTGAGTGTTTTTGTGTTTGTTGTGTTCTGGTAGTAGTGTGTGTGTATGAAGCTATGAGACTGAGACTGACCATTTTCCACTCCATAAATTATTGTATTCAGAAGGTTTGACTGACGGCCACATAACCTTCAGCAATTCTTTCCAGGCGCCAAAGCGGTGGATCCCTGATATGTGTTCATAGATTAAGTCATAGATTGCGTTTATTGGCATGCGCAAAATGTTCACATGGTGGCTAGATTATTGTCCCAACTTACCTTGTTGGCACCTTTCTTCTTAGACTCTGTCTCCCGCTGAAACTGAGCAGCTGCCAGGGCCTATAGAGGAGATGCAGAAGTGTAAGCGCATCTCAGGTTCATAAAATTCGGCAAGAATTTAAATATGAACCAAATATGTAGCGATTTATTTTATATAGCGATTGCTAGTTTTGACCCCGTTGTAGCGAAAAATGCGCTATAAAAAGTAAAAAAACAAATGTTTTGCCCTTTATGGCCCTAAATGGCTACAATAAGCCAGGGGGCCATCAAGAAGTTTTTTTTTTGCCCTTACCCCCCCCCCCCCCCCCCCCCCCCCCCCCATTGGCTTAAAAGACCAAAATCTTCCTCACCAATAATAATTATGTCATGAAAGTTAGGTGTATACTGACCATTACGTCGAGCTCTATCAGTTGGCCATCATAACAACGTGGTTTGGCTTATGTATAAGCGACCCCTGCCCCACCCACCCACCCACCCACCCCCACACAACCCCACCCACACACACGAAATTATCTCCGGTAATAAGAGGTAGGATGCAACTAGTGAATTTCATATGCAGTTCCATCTCTTTTGAAGTGTAGTTCATAAATAACATCAGTCAGAGGAGTCTCATGAGATAGAACGGTGTGGCCGAAGGGGCCTCAGGCAGTGAAACACCCCTCCATCCACCCGACACCCTCATAAAGTACAGTATTTGTCTAGCCTGATCCAGTTACAGTTCAGCTACATTGGCGCTTATGGCTAGGCTCCTGATATTTGGCCCCAATACTGATTGGGGATTTGGCAGGAAAACAGGCAGTTGCTTGAAGAACCTAGACAGGGAGAAAAAGCCAGACTTGGACGCCTTGGCTGCCATGTACTGCTTTCGGAGATGATTAACAGCGTGTGCCTCCCCACATCCGCTTTGATGGCCCCCCGCAATAAGCTATAAAAACTGTAAAAGCGCTAAAACTCTGTCCCTGGAGGAGGCCTGAAACCATTAAGCTAGAAAAAACCCACTTTCAGATTTGAAAAAAACATCACTGGTATGGATACCCAAAAAAAGAACCATGCAGAGTATCTCTTACCTGTGCAAGCTGCTTTTGCACACCAACAAAGGCTGTCACCATGAGAGAAGCTGTCAATGTTGCTGCCAGGCGGAAGGGGCGTACTGTGGAGCTGTGAATGAAGAATATCGGACACACTTTAGCGTCGACGATATCAATAGACATATGCTGACAGTTTGGGAGATGACTAGCTTGCTATAAATTCACTAGCTTGCTTTAAATTCCAAGAGTAAAGCCCATATAACAGCACATGCGTAGTAAATTGAATGAGACAAGACAACATAAGGCAGATGCAACCCCTGATATGTGAATATCTATAAACTTGGCAGAGAGACCCCTGACCATGAGTAACTGCCATTGAGACTGAAAGCGGATTGCAAGCTTGTAGGAGGTACAACAGAAAAGTGTGCCCAAACAATACAAAAAGCATCTCTATGGGCATTGAGTTAGGGAACGGCAATATAACATCATATGATATCATATGATATCATACGATATCGTATGATGCCGGCAGTTTGACCAGGCTAAAGTTACCATTTATAAACATCATATGAAGAAGTTTGTATGATTTCATACTCGCCTTTGGTGTACATTCTATGATGTGCCGGTCCCTACATAGATTAGGGGAGCAATCTCTTTGAAGAATATGGGACACTTCTTACCAGCTCAGGGCAACCACAAGATTAGAGATTTTGTCCATGGCAAGGGAGTTGGAGAGCAGCTCTGCAGCGTGTAACTCAGATACAACTCCATCCCAGAATGCTCCGTAGGTATTTCGAAAATTTAGCTTCTGGAGTTTCCGGTCTTGGAAAGGTTCGGTGCCCCCGTCCTGTGTATTTGTTTTGAAAATGGGGGCGGTATCTGTGAATCAACTTGGATCTTGACTCACATGCCTCAGAACTTGGTCTTGAATACCAGTACCAATGATGATTTCTGACTGCAAGAACGCTGCCATTTGTAATATGTAGGGAACGGCAATATGAAATCATAAGATATCTTGTCATCATATGATATCATATGATGCCAACAGTCTGACTAGGCTAAAGTTAGTATTTATATACAATATCAGTTGATGCAGTTCGTATGATATCATATGATTTCATACTCGCCTTTGGTCATATGATATTCCGGTCCCTAGTAATTTGCCAAACACTACAAATGTAATCCTGAGAACCACATGCTTTGGCAAAGAGGATTGGCAGTCAAAACCCAACCCCAAATTTGCCACATGCCTCAGGAATACGTCGATCATGTCTTGGTAAAAGATGAAGACTTATGCACATGTTGTTAAGACACCTCCAAAGCTGTCTAGAGCAACCATTCTTCAGTAGGCTGAGTCTTGCAATCAATATTTCCCACATACCTTGATGACTCCCTCAGCAAGCTGCTTGACGAGATCATCCACATCCAAGTCTTCAACTTCATCTCCTTCTACTTCTTTGTCACTACCGCTTGCCTGAATTGATTTTTTTTATCATAGTGCATCAAGGGGGTAAGCGGGGGAGAGAGACTAAGATGAAATATTTGTATTCTGGCAATCACGCAAATATGATCTGGCCAGGATTATGTGAGAAAAAATTGGTTCGGCAAGATGGTTCCGAATAACATAAAAGCTAATGAAGTAATGAAGTATGCTCCTTTCCATCATCCAGCAAGTAGCCACGGTCAATAATTTTTACATACAATATCAGAAATTTGAAATAACACCCACATAGCTGAAATTTTGATTGATCCAGTATTTCTATATCTGCATTTTCAGCACCAGAAATGCTAGCAAAAAAGTGGTGTGAAACCTTTCTGAAAGATCTATGAGTTGCACTGGGTGGGACTGTACTTGGATTAGGCTGGGGCGCATGTTTTATTGACAGACTACCTTTTGCAACACACAGCCACATTTTCCTGTGAATAAATAGACTGCCGATCAAAAATAACCCATCAAAAATACCCCGCACCTGCACTAGCAATGACATCAGCCGGGCTGTAGCTCCTGATTGATTTGATTTGTACTCTTGCACCCACTCCTGCAATTTTGAAGAGGTCGGTAGTCAGTGCACAGACCAAAGGAGGGAAATATCCTTGTTGTCCAACTCTGGTTCGAAAAAAGTTGCAATTTCAAATCCTCTTCAAAATGCCAGTGATGCTGGTGATAGTTCCGCTACCCACCTTGGCAGCTCGCAGCACAGCATCTGGGTGCTTCGCAATGATTTCTGCAGGCAGAAGGATGGATTTCAGTACCTGGTGCTTGGTTGGTGGATATGCTGTAAGGACCTCCTGGCATCACCTTACCAAAAATTCCGAGGGAATGCAAAGCTTCTGCATCCTGTTTGGCCTTCTTCACTGCTCGTCTGGGTGCTGCTTTCTTCTTGGCTAGTCCAGTCTCCTTTGTATTAATCTGCATCTCCAATGCAAGGATATTTATTGTCGCGCCCTCCATGCGACATGGGTTGCATGGCAAGGTTCGAAAACGTCCGATCTGGGCGCGCAATTAGAGGCATGCACTCACCTGTTTTGGAACCTCATTCTCCTGGTTGTTCTCGGGGTCGCTGGATTCTCTGCGAACGTACCGGAATTTTGAATTCAAGAAGGGACCAAAGCGAATACCTCGAGTCTACATGCAATGAGAATCTGTTGCAAACAAGATTTGCGAGGGCTTTTGAATTAAACGCACTCGTCATCGGACTCATCCCTCATGCTCTTTTTCGGTTCATCCTGTAGCCTGGAACTCCTGCGCTTATTGGCAGTTTCCATCGCGGAGGCAATTGCGGAGAACCGTGAAGCTAAATGCAGAGCAGGCTGCGGGGAGTCCAATTTGGATTTTTGCGCAAAACCGTTGCGAGATGTACTAGCTATGACCAGTTGTACCTCGAACCCTGAAAGCTCCTACCAAGATACACAACTCTTTACTCTTTCTCCTCGCCTCACCCTGCCGCCAAATTCAGGGGATTTCGTGATTTCGAGTTTCCGTCCTGCTGCGGAAGACTCGATCACAATAGTCTGCAGCGAAAATCCGAAGAGGTGTCCAACGGCATGATTTCTTGGGTGGGTGGGAGAAAACTTATAGCCATTCAGCGGATGATCTGGATTTGAGTTTTCAAAACACTTCGTACCGTAGTTCGTAGTTCGTACCACGAACTTAAGAATTAGGCCTGATATGTCTGACATTTTGGCCTTAGAAACGAGAATTCTTATCATTTCTGAGAACTGTCGAAAAATTGGCCTGAAAAGTGAAAGAGTGGAGGTACGATCTACAAACTGCGAGACACAAATCCAAATCATCCGCTGAATTGCTGAGAGTGAGTCGCACGGTTTCTCCTTTATTTCCTAGACGTCTGGGCTGGACGTTGCATTTGTTATCTCCACCTCTTCGTCACCTCTTCTAGTCTTCTCCACCTCTCTGTCTATTATGAATTCATTAAATATTGGGGATAGCGGAGTATACCAGGCCAATTTTGGTTTATCCCAAATCATGAATTTCTAGTACCATGCCCAAATCCCAAAATATGTATTTGAAATTGAATCGAAGACTGCCCACTTTCTTTAAGCACAAAATCGACCAGTTTACTTCAAGCCTTCCGCCTCAGGTTTGAAATGTCGATGGAAAGCATGGAAGATGTTCACTCTAGCATGTAGGGCAACGTCGAAGGGTCCGTAGCGTCGCCTGACGCAGGCTATACATTTGGTTGCGTCTCAGGCAGCAGAGCTGGGGGTCCTCCTGAAGTGCCCTGGCGAGCCCCCCCCCCCCCCCCCCCCCCCCCCCCCCATCCCCCCCCCCCGCCCCCCTTCCCCGCCCGCCCGCCATCCCCGCCAGGTTCCCCCGGGAGCGGGAGGTTCCCCCCCTACTTCCCCCATTCGCTGGGAGGGAAGCTGGGGGGAAGCTGGGGGGGGGGGGGGGGAGTAGGGGGTCCTGTACACAGGCCTGTGCATGTTCGAAGTGCCTCGGACACGTTCGCGGATCAAGACACGCTGCTCACAAATCAATTGCAATTTGCTGCTGTTGAAACTGCAACATCGCGACTTCGGATACTTAGAAAGGGCATTCCGTCGGTTGTTCCTTGCATTCTTAATCTCAGATCTGGCAATTATATCAGAATGGCCATGATTGCAGCCAGCAGACTGACATCTGGACTTTTTACGAAAGAGCACCGTCTGGCTCGTGCACCTAGCCGGATATTGGTTGCACACCCAATGCACGATATGCAGAATTCTGCTAGCAGCGGCAGGGCCTTCATCGCGCCAAGATACGATACCCCGGAGGCCGGTGATGGCGAAGTGTTGTGGACTGCATTGATGGATTTGTTCAAGCCACGCGAGTAAGTTTTTGATTCCTCGATAAATGCTCGATAACATGAGCATCAAACTGGTCTGGTGCACTTGACTTAATCAAGATTCGGTATCTTAGCAGAAATATGAAACTGAATCCGTCCAATTATGGTTTCTTTCATCTAGAACTTGACTTGAACGGAATTCTCTCGATCCACTCTTTGATTGCAGGGGCGATTGTGAGAGATACCTGTGACATGTCCATTATCTTTTCAGCAGATGCTATATACCTGCTCTACATTCTTCCCCCTCTACATTTCCCCATTCATACTTCAGGCCCCAGTCCATTGACTTGAATATAGAAGGCCCAGGTCTAACACCAGACGAGTTGGCACGCAGGATGTCACCTGAACATCTCGCGACCTCATGATAATTGGTTGGCACATATTGTGTACAACAGCCTGTGCACGTAGAATAGTGTACCCGAGAGCTAGTGGCATGTGAGCCACCTTCATGTACCTGTATGATCATTTGATTAGTGCATCAGGCAAACCGACCCTGTATAAGTAGTTAAGAGGATTTCGTACCGTGTTCCTGAGCGCCCATCACATGGTGCAGGAGGAGCAAGAGAGGTATTATAGCTGTTTTTTATATGAGTGAAGCTGCTGCACAGTGATTTGAGCAGTACAATGTCGTAGAACTGTTAAGAAGAGTGATAGTGAGGTGTTTGTACTAGACAACTCGTTCTTGTTATTTCTGTATTGGTGCTTGATCACTCCATGAAACCTGCGCAACACAGCCCCTCCAAGTTTCTTCTTTGGATTTGGGAATTTCGAAATTAGCCTGATGCATATTGCAGGGCAAAATCTAGTTTGTAAGCAAACTCATGAACTCTCCTCCTGAATGCGAGGGGAATTCTGCACTGCTTATTTTTTGCCTAAGCGGCCTACGAGTGACAGCTTCTAGGCAGCTCCTTTCACCTGCTTTCGCGCCAAACCCAGGGGGGGGGCAGAGAGACAGATTTTGGACCGCACGTTCAATATAGTGTCCGATCCAGATGGGAGATGGAATTGTGGAAGTTTTATACAAAAGGAGGGGGAAATCAAGTTGGGATAAAGTTTGTTTACCCCACCCCCCTCCTAAAACCCGCTTACCTCACCCTACCCCCCTAAAATGGGGGTCATTCAAAATATATTTTCTTGCCCATTCCAGTTATGCTCTTACATCTTTCATGGGGTTGCCCAAACGTGATTCATCGCAAAGTTAAGATTTGGGCCGCTTTGGGTCAAACAAACTTTGGACCCCTCTAACTTCTGTGCAACTTTATTTTTGGCTAAACCCGGAGCTAGTTAGTGCGTCTGGAAGCTAGCATGACAGGCATTCTGTATGATGCAGCTGTAATATTAGGGCTCAAATGAGTTGCTGGCTAATGGAGCTAGGGGGAAGCTGGTACGCCCTCCCCCCCCCACACACACATGTAGACATACACACACCACCAACAGTGGAACTCAGAAGCTTGGCAAGCCAGTTGGTAACATGCCAGGAAGAGCACACACGCATACACGCACACACACACACACACACGGTTATATGTTTCAGCAAGTCCCAAAAGGGTTTGATTTTGAGATCTCTATCCACCCTTTGATTGCAGGGACGATTTTGAGAGGTACAAGGAGGAGTTCGGCCCCTACGCCATAGATCCTAGCCTCCCCCCACCCAAGACGAAGACGATGTACGGATCTCACATGTTCGAGAGGTTGGCAACGGAGCAACACCGAAGAGAGAACCATTAGAATCCACACAGGCGTATTTCTAGTGAAGAAACGAAGAGGTCTCCGATTTTGTGGCTAGTCAAGTCGGCGAGAGGTCACTTACACAATCATGGTTGTGAGATTCTTGCAACCTCATTTGATGAGGAAGCTGCTCCTTTGGACTGGTTGGTCTTGCCACTAGTGACTTATCTAGTTGCCTCTCGATGCACAAAGTGGAATCCTTGGTGGCTCAGAATGGGGGAATCCTAATTGTGGTGTTCCTATGTGACATCTGTCAAGTAGACTTCCCTTCTCCCCAAGCAAGAGAGGAGTTTGAGGGTTAAATGTATGATGCGGCTAGGTAGCTACATTGTAGACTGGGAGTAGTTAAGGTGCCTCAAGGTACATTGATACGTGTATCTGTTGCAAGATTTATTTTATGTCACTTGTCCATGCGAATAGGTTGACTGCCATCCTGCCGAAGGCTTCATGTGGAGTCAATATGTTCTGCACCCACTTGGTTTGGCCACTTCCCATGCACACTACTCATTTTTTGTGGGTGCATTGGTGCAGACTGTAGGCTGAGCTCACTTCCACATGTATTGTTGGGGGCCTGCCAACTCATCTCACATAGCTGACCCGCCATATGACCACTCAAAAAGCTGACCCGCCATATGACCACTCAAAATATTGATCACGACTTTGGTATGTTATGTATGCAGAATACCCCATCGTGGATAGATGTGACGAAATATATGATTAAATTATTATTGATTAGTCCACAGTGCTGATTCGCAGCTGTGGCCAAATCAGACCATTATTGTCATTCCAGACCGTCCTTTAGGAGTTATTTGTACCATCATTCCGCATTGGGATGTGGTTGAAGCATTGCATTCTTTCTCTCAGGGGTGCGTTCTCCTGACTATTTGTTATTGCTTGTTGTCGCGGACTTCTGTTCTCCGACTGAAGTGTCCGTTCAGGTCAGATCCAGTGGCTGTTCGAAGAGTTTCCAGCTGTCCACTTCTGATTAAGTGTTGCTAGCACTGTGGTAGTAGTTGTACTTTGTAAGCTGTACATGCAGTATATCAGTGAGAGGGGCAGTTCTCATTCAGTAAATGTGACCCTGCTCAAATATAAGTGTATAAAGTATACCGGTATATAGGGTGCGGCAAAGGACAGACTATAGATCTATGGGCGCAAAGCTGACAGATCTATCGACAGCCCTTGTCCAATGCCCCCCCTGAATGCCCCCCCTGGTCCTGATAGATTTACGAACATGTACCGTAGCTAGATCGCTCGCGTCGTCGACTGTTGCTGAAACTCGAATTTCTCTTTCCCTTCATGTTTTCCTCTACAAATTTGTGCATCAGCATATTTCGCATTCCTTACTGCCCGGTACTGAGCCTCCACGCTCAGTAGGGACCACCACAGGAAAGCGCAATTTCTCTCCGCACCTTCTAAGGAAGCTTCCACGCTCCCTCCAGTACAGGTTAATTGCGCCAACTTAATTAGCCTCCTAATCCAAGTCGCAAAGCTGTATCTGAGCGAGAAGCAAGGGCTCTGAGGCGATTCCGCAGGATGTGTCTGTTCTTAGGTTGGTGTGATGTCACACCCTAACCAGTGCAGGTCAGATCACCTACAGACCTCGTTGGCAGGCTGCACATTAAATTGAAATTGAAATTGTTACATCCGTGTAATACCGTTACTCACAGGACGGGAAGTTAAGGACACCATAGCGTAAGCCGGAGCTAGCCATAGTCACCGTTAACATCAGTACATGGGACAGAACCATACAGCCTTGCCTCCATACATAGCAGGCTCATGAAGCCCTGTAACGCTCAATTAAATCGCTCAACGCTCGCGCTATCGAGTGACGAATAGTTGTCTGATATTTGCGCAACCACATGTCATAATTGTTTCTGATAATTGATATGTGTTGCCAATAAAATTAGCTTTGCTGCATATTAGAACATTGCTTTTAGGGGATGATACAGGGCGACTGCACAACGTGTCAGTGTAACTTTACTAGTCTACTACCCTAGCGAAGCGATCGCGGCATGATGATGAATTGGTGATGTATTCAAGCTTGGATGTTTACATGTGTTTTCAGCCAACTCTGGGCTGCTCACTGTTTTCTAAATCCAAGTCCCCTCCGTGTGATACCCACAGAAACCAGGGAGTACACTGTGAGTCTATGAACCTAAACAAATTATACAGTTTCAAGACTTTTCCTGTAGACCAGGACATGATGTATGCTGAATTGCTGGTGATGATGGGTTGGTATGGAGGCTATCTCGTGACCGTTTAGTATGTTACTGCGCCGGCACCAAGCTTCACAAGTGATTATTGTACTACATTTTGTAGGCACAGGGCATTTTAATATGGTGCAGCCTACATCCAGGTACTTGTAGGCCACTGCCTTTGGCAATTTTGGTGTTTGACTTAATTGATTTTTGGTTTTCAATTCGTGTGTTAGGAAATCCTGCAACCCTAACCCTGTATGGGTTCGATATAGCCCATTGGTATATCGAGATATTGTGGGGCCAGTCCCTACAAATGGAACGTTCCCCTAACTCAGGTGGATTTAAACCCGTATGGCCGTATGGCTCAAAAACTAATATGTAGATGTGAACGACACATGATTTATTAGTCGACCCAGATTGTAAGCAAAATCGCGCAGGTCGATTATTAATGTTTGGGCCCAAATCCTTGAAGAAATCACTGCCGTGCAAAGCCTGGTCAGCCTGGTCAGCCAGGCCAGGTCAGCTTCAGGCAAAATCCAGTCCACAGGACCGATTCTCGAAACTATGGGTTTTCTCGCAGGGCCGATTCCCAAAACGAAGGTTTTTTACCGCAACTTGCGAAATATCACAGTAAAAAGCTGGGATGGTGGCGAATTGTTTTGTTCTTGCGTTCAATCCCACAACCAAGCACTTGCCGTGTGTGTATGTTACTGTTCAGGGGTGGACAAAATGTAATAGGCAAAAGGGACTTGCCCGACTGTGACAGGAGGGGTTCAAACAAAACAACACTGATGAACTGAACCTCAAACAATATTTGTACCGGCAGGGGACCTGAGTTCGTGCTACAGTGAAAATTGAATTCTACGATTATCATTTAGTCATCGCCCTAAATGGGATAATAATTTAATTGCGATCAGGCTAAAGGGACCTACCCCCCCCCCAACCCCCAATGTTATTACACGGCTATCAGGCTTAAGGGACCTGCTCAAATAGATAAATTGGTTTTTTTGGGGGGGGGGGGGGGGGGGGGGGGGGGGGGGGGTCGGGTGTTGGGGGTGGTTGGTGCTTGGTTCTGGATGGTGCTAGCCAGTGGCCAGCCAGCAGTACACAACGCAGATTTTGGATAGTAGACCAAGGCAATGCCATCTGACTATCTGAGCCATTTCATAATTAAATTGAATGAAAAGATTTGCACCCCTCAACCAATCACGTGCTGTGTGTGTATGTAGTACCCAGGGGTATCCAAATAGGCTATAAGTACCCGCCCAATCTTGATTCGAGAGGGGCTGATACGAAAGCAATCACTTTTGTAATGGGAAAAAACAATGTTTAACCTATAGAGAATCTGAGTTCGTGCTACAAGCCTATACCCAATCACGTGATGTATGCCTATCCGGTAACCAAATGAGTAAAAAATCAATCAGAGTACTAGTCCATCACACGGCTTATCTTTCTGCCTTTTTCTAGCAGCTTCTAGGCAGCTGCCTGGTCCAGCCACTTACCCAATTACCAAAATGTTTCGGCAGTTCTGGACAGCTGATTGTGCCACAGCTCCAAGATGCACTAGGTTGGGTTAGGTTTGGCCGAATACCGTAGCTAATCAGCCAATCAGGGGAGCTGCCTAGCAGCTTCTGCTCGTAGCCGAAAAGAAAAGCATTGATCCATCCATCCTTTCGCGATATGTCAGAGAACGGATTACTGCCGACTTTCAAGTTCAAGTTAACCAAGTTCATGTTCAAGTCCAAGTTAACTAAGTTATAGGTTTGTAAGGTTGTAACCAATTTCAAGTCCAAGTCGAAGACGGAAGACAGCCTGCAAGCTTAAGGCTGGGGCCCCGTAACCAAGTTCAACATCGTAGAAGAGTGTCTTCCGCGAGTTGCCGAGCGGTGTAAGCTTCTTCAGGAGATGTGCCAGCATGTCTGACGCATGCTACAGTCCAGGGGGTAGCCAGTCAGGCTAGAGGGACTTGCCCAACCTCAGATAATCAAGATAATGAATAATCAAGTTCAACATCGTAGAAGAGTTTGTTCTGAGAGTTACAAAGCGGTGTAAGCTTCTCCAGATGTGCCAGCATGTCTGTACAGATGTTACAGTCTAGGGGGTAGCCAGTCAGGCTAGAGGGACTTGCCCAACCTCAGATAATCAAGATAATGAATAATCAAGTTCAACATCGTAGAAGAGTTTTTTCTGAGAGTTACAAAGCGGTGTAAGCTTCTTCAGATGTGCCAGCATGTCTGTACAGATGTTACAGTCTAGGGGATAGCCAGTCAGGCTAGAGGGACTTGCCCAACCTCAGATAATCAAGATAATGATTGACTATCCAAACGGTGACTACTGCTAGCTCTGGCTTATGC
The DNA here is from genome assembly GCA_013435795.1 of Chlamydomonas sp. ICE-L. Classification (NCBI taxonomy): domain Eukaryota; kingdom Viridiplantae; phylum Chlorophyta; class Chlorophyceae; order Chlamydomonadales; family Chlamydomonadaceae; genus Chlamydomonas; species Chlamydomonas sp. ICE-L. Next base: position 495,378 of record JACBWV010000476.1, on the reverse strand, counting down.
AGTGGTGTCCTTAATTTCACGTCCTGTGAGTGACTGCATTACATGGATGTAACAATTTCAATTTCAATTGACTCAATTTCAATTGACTATCCAAAGACGGCGAGCAGCCAAATTGCTGGCTGAAGCTATGTAACTAAGTTCAAGTTCAGAGGGGCTATTGGCAAGCACTATAAGATCTGGTCTCTAACAAATTGCAAGGGTACGATGGAGGACCTAAGATCAAGTACTACAAGATGATTTATTTTTGCGCTTTTATGTCAACACTTCCCAACGAGCCCTCTTTGGAGTCCTCCATCAATTATTTGACATTATTTTGTCAGAAACATCTGACCACCAATCATAGTTACCAATGGGCAGCATGAATGGTATCATGAAACAGCAAAACAAACTCTCACACAAATTTACTACGGCCATAGTTTCTTTTTGGGGCTACACATGGCAGCTTCCAGCCACCTCCATTAGCCAGCCACTAGGTCTATCCCAAAGCTTGCAGCTGCATTGGAATGTCAGCTTTTAGATGCACGAGCTTGCTTCAGGTTTTACCCAGGACATGGAAATGGAGCTGCCTGTAAGCTGCTACATGCAGCCAAATATAGAAAAAGAATGCCGGCACATGGTTCCCAAAATGGAAGGAGACAAAAACGACACAATTCCACTTCTAGTTTGTCAGGTGTGCTTGTCTGATCTGCACTCAATGTGCTTGTCTGATCTGCACTCGGCTGATCAGACAAGCACGTAGCAGGTGGAAGGAGACGATTAATGTCACATCTGCAATCGTACTATGGAAGAAGACAGAAAACGACACAACTCCATTTATTCTATGACACGCAGGTGGACGAAGACGATGAGTGTCAAAACTGCAATCATACTAAGATACGCATACAGCAGATGGAAGGAGACAGAAAACGACACAACTCCACAACTACAGTACAATCTGGAGGGTATCCACCAGCGTACTAGAAGAGCCACTTAGATTCCACTTATTATCGTGATACATCATGTAAGAGCTATCATAGCTTCTGTATAGCAATCCGTAACAATATTCCTCCCTAATTGGAGCCCAACTGCCCTTCTGCCGACCATCTAGAGAAAGACTTCCCACCCGGTGCCTGTAAACATAGGCACACATAGCAATAGGTAGGTATATATAATATATAGGCACACATAGGTGCATATGGCGATAGGTAGGTATATATAATATATAGGCACACATAGGTGCATATGGCGATGGGTAGGTATATATAATATATAGGCACACATAGGTGCATATGGCGATGGGTAGGTATATATAATATATAGGCACACATAGGTGCATATGGCGATGGGTAGGTATATATAATATATAAGCACACATAGGTTCATATAGCTGGTACATATATGAACACAAGGGTGGTACACATACGTACACATAGCAATAGGTAGGTATCTATAATGTATAGGCACACATAGGTGTACATAGCTGGTACACATAGGTACACATAGCTATAGGTAGGTAGGTATATATAATATACATGCACACATAGGAACACATAGATTCATGTAGCTGGTACATCTAGTCACACATAGCTGCACATAACTATTGCACATAGGCACACATAGCAATAGGTAGGTATCTATGATGTATAGGCACACATAGGTGTACATAGCTGGTACACATAGGTACACATAGCGATAGGAAGGTAGGTATATATAATATACATGCACACATACGTACACATAGATTCATGTAGCTGGTACATCTAGTCACATAGCTGCACATAACTGTTGCACATAGGCACACATAGCGATAGGCAGGTATATCTAATTTAGAGGCACACATAGGTGCACATAGCTGGTACACATAGGTACACACAGCGAGAGTGACATAGGGGACGACTACACCCCACCAGCCCAGGCTGAAAGGAATGTGCTTGTTCAGATCAAGGCTAGGCTCTTTAGCACAAGGGGACAGACACGTCATGGCATTTATTTTTCGCTACCAGCAACAGCTTCTAGGCGGCTCCCCTGGATGTCTATTCAGCCAAAACGCAAGTGGATTAGTGCCCCTTGAAGATGGCGTTACCAGCCACAGCTTCTAGGCGGCTCCCATGGATGTTAATTCAGCCAAAGTGCAAGTTATCTAGTGCACCGTGAGGATAGCATTAATAGCAGCAGCTTCTAGGCGGCTCTCTTGGGTGTCTATTCAGCCAAAACGCAAATAGATTAGTGCCCCTTGAAGATGGCGTTACCAGCCACAGCTTCTAGGCGGCTCCCCTGGATGTTTATTCAGCCAAACTGCAAGTTATCTAGTGCACCGTGAGGATAGCATTAACAGCAGCAGCTTCTAGGCAGGTCTCTTGGGTGTCTATTCAGCCAAACCACAAGCCAACTAGAGCACCTTGAAGATGGCATCACCAGCAATAGCTTCTAGGCGACTCCCTTGGACGTCTATTCAGGCAAACCGCAAGTAAACTATTGCCCCTTGAAGATGGCGTTATTGGCAACAGCTTCTAGGCCTCTCCCTTGGATGTCTTTTCAGCCCAGCACCAGCTTCTAGGCGGCTCCCATGGATGTCTTCGCAGCCTAACCACAAGTCAACTAGTGCACCTTGAAGATGGCATTACTAACAAAAGCTTCTAGGCGGCTCCCCTGGATGTCTACTCAGCCAAACCACACGCCAACTAGTGCACCATGAAGATGGCATTACTAGCAACAGCCTCTAGGCGTCTCCCCTGGAGGTCTACTCAGCCAAACTGCAAGCAAACTAGTGCACCTTGAAGATGGCATTACCAGCACCAGCTTCTAGGCTGCTCCCCTGGATGTCTATTCAGCTCAGCACCAGCTTCTAGGCGGCTCCCCTGGATATCTTTTCAGCCAAACCGCAAGCAAACTAGTGCACCTTGAAGGTGGCGTTACCAATATTCCAGCAATGCTGACAACTTTGGTTGTAGCCTAGTGGCTGGCTCAGGAGCCTAGAAGCCGGTAAGAAAAGCAGAAAAGAAAAGCTCTGACGCACTCTACGCTGCATGGAACTTATGCCAGAACTCTGCCTGAAACAGGGCCTGGTACAGTGTCTTGTAGTGCACGTAGGAGGAGGTGGCCACAAGGGACGCACTCTATGCCGCATAGAACTTATGCCAGAACTCTGCCTGAAACAGGGCCTGGTACAGTGTCTTGTAGTGGACGTAGGAGGAGGTGGCCACAAGGGAGCAGCAGAAGATACGGCCAATCCAGAGGAAGAAGTTCCACTGGGTACTCTCGTGGAGCTGGTAGGTAGACGTGACAAGTGCGACCAAGGGGAAAACCACGCCCCACCAGCCCAGGCTAAAAGGCATATGCTTGCTTGGATCAAGGCTAAGCTTCTCAAAGTCAGGGGACTCCTTTGTGAACATCACCAAATTCTCTTCATCACCTCCTCTTGTAACTCCAGGTGAGAGCTTGTTATTATCATCCTCACTGCCTCTGTTGCCTCTGGAGATCGTGGGTGGCATGTGCCCCTCGTCTTGCTTTTTCTTTGCGCAGTGTCTGGCAGCCCATCTGCATGATTTGTTCCTGAACCAGTTCACTATGATGTGTGTCTTTCTGGCGTGGAACATCGTGGCTGTTAGAGACATTGAGGCCCACCACACACCAAAGCCCCACATCATGGCTCCTAGCAACAGCGTGAAACCAGGTGCGATCAGGCCGAAGGAGTTCAAAGGGTTCAAGGGGATGGCCCCTGTGGTTCCAAAGCCCACTGCCTGGCAAATGCAAGAGCCTGGGATCAGCTCACAGCCTATGCATAGAGCACCCATGCACTGCAGTGAGCCGGTATTACGGCCCAGCATCATAAGGGAGTTTGCGCCTAGCCTGATGGGACCTAGGACAATCCATATGGAGTTGCCCACGGCATTGGGTGGGAAGCCATGGATGAGGACTTGGACCATGTAGGTGGGGATGATGCATGAGCTGCAGAACAGACCAGCACCTACAAGTAGGTAGCCTGCTACGTTGATGTTCAGTTGGGCGTTTTGGGATCGCATGAAGGGGCCAATGGTGCCTGCCAGCGCTGCGCACACAACAGCTGATAGGAAAGGGAACAGCAGGAAGGGAGTATATGCATGGAGCTGGAAATGGTGGTTGCCGTAGGCCATCATCATGAAGGGCGGGAGGGTCATGGAGACGATGACAAGGGAAACATCGATCCAGAAGATCACGTGTGCGATGTCATAAGCCTTGCCATCCTCCATGATGTTGGACCCCAAGGTGACGAAGCCCATACCCAGCACTCCCAGGGCCATGGGCACTAACCCAAAGAACAAAAAGTGATTAGGCCTCTTCATCATGGCCCAGAACTCGACGGGGTACATGCAGATGCGGGCCAGCAGCAGCAGCGTGAAAACAGCACAGTAGACCAAGGCCCAGAACCAGATGACCGTAGCTGCGATGTTGAGCCCATGCTTAAAGTCTCCAGTGGCTTCCGGGAAACCATTGATTGCTAGTGCTGTGCCGCCCCAACCCAGGGGCACGGAAAACCAGGATAGGTTGAAATGTCTCACAATCTGAAGAGATTGCAGACCACGCAAAACGCCCAGCTTGACAGGGGTACCAGCAGGGACTGGGACAGCCTCATGTTCCAGGTCCACCTTAATGCTAGAGGTGTCATGGGTGGACATAACCCCTCCTGGTGGACCCGCCGTCAGGGGGGGCTGTTCGAATCGATCCCTTATATGCCGGGTCGGTTGGATGGTCCGACAGCTTCGCAGACCTTCGTGAGAATGAGTGAGAGGCTGTTCCTAAGACTATTCGGCTAGGAAATGCTTTCGCGTCCCCCGGGCGGGCGCGTGATTCACGTCCAATTAGGAGCAGGTATCAGGAGGGAAGGAAGGTTGCACTGAATAAAGAGTTTAAGAAGGTAGAACGTGGAAGAAGAACGCAAGGGTGTTGCTGGGCAGCATGCTGGTCGACGTGGTGAAAAGTGCTGCCGTCAGTCAAATTCAGAAAGAGTTAGCATAATTGCTTGCAATGAGGTTCGCGGTTCGCTCATCACTTTCGCGTTGAGCGAGATACAACTTATCGTTGCCTTCGTGAGTCAGAATTTAGCGACGGCTTAATACGAGAATCGAGTACCAGAACCAGGACCGCGACTGTCCATTTCAACTTCGCCAGCGTGTCACTCTTCACTCATTTATCCAGGTCTAGTCAGGTCCCTGGATTCTGTTCTAGCCTCTCAAATCTAATCTAGCCACTCTTATAATCTTACTCGCTTGCATGCGCGCATGCTAAATCACGAAACTGGGTGAAAACGAGTCTGGGGAAAACATGTCTCTAGACCGAGATGCTGATGCTCGAGATTATCTGTCTGAATGAATAATTGCGCTAGGACGTTGGGAAGGTGATGCGCTTAACATTTTAACAGACAGCCAAACTGTTGCTCAGCGAGTTCGATCGAGTCCATCTTGTACGGTGGACAAATGCCAACTCACTTCAACTTGCCATGTGCTCGGCCGCACGCGCACGCACGCACAACCAGGTGCGTACAACGGGGTGACCCGGGGGGCTCCCGCCACGGACAACGGGGTGACCCGGGGGGTGACCCTCCTGAGGGCTCCCGCCCCCCAGAAGGCTGGGCTCCGCCAAGCAAATGCTGGTCACTAGGTCCTCACATGCGCATGCGCATGCGGTAGGCTGTAATGCAGCGTGGGGCATGGGGCGCAATAGCAGATCCAAATGGATCCAGATGCAGGTATGATATGGGCTGGATTTGCCTCGAGGATGTCGAGCGAATCTCGGGTGAGTCGCATGCATGCATGGCGGGGCGCGCTCTTACATAATGTTTGACTCGTCCGATGCGGAGCGCGGCTTCCGAAAGCTTTTGCTGAGTCACTTTGTGAACTACCTGGAACTACTGTCATATCGCTGGCGATGGCTCGAAGCGGTTCCTGTCGAGTGCATTACTGCACTCGGGCTAATTGATCGACGGTCGTTTAAAAGATTGCCCGTTGCAGGCTAATCAGGTGCTAGGAATCTTCTGTTGGAGGGAACACCGCATCATTTGAATGCTGCTGCGGGGTCGGTGACATGTCGGGCATCCGCATCCGCCAGAAAAGCGCTTCCCGGTAGAAGTTGAGTCGGATTGCCCAGCACCTTCTCACCGGTCAAAAACCCGAATTAACCGACTAAAGTGATTATTGCACTACAAAACCTCGCGACATCCCAACGAAATGGAACCCCATCGAGACCCATTCCATCGCGACACCTCACCGAGACATCAATTTGAATACCCCCTGCATACTCGCAACAACTCATAATTACCGCTGTCCCGTTTTGCTTGAACAAGAAATCTATAAAATGGCAAGTTTGTCCACCCATTTCCCCTCCATCTCTCGCTTGAGTAGGGGTAGCCCTCGCCACGCCAGAGCTGCGGTGGTGCGTAAGGCACTTGTGGAACGAGCGGCGGACGAATGTAGCAGGGCCCGAGTGGTGGCCTCAGTGGCATTTCAGGAATCCGCTCAAGAAATTGTCGACCCGTTGAACCTGTGGGGCGCAGTTTTAGGCATCTTCAAGCCCTCTCAGTAAGTTATTCTCCGACATTCTGCTCAACACTGCGCTATGTATCTCGAACTTGGTTGCCTGTCTTCTACATTGGGCTTGACCCCGCTTTCCTGCTTCGCTCTTGCGCAAATTATTCCTAATTCCTGTTACGGGGATATATCATCCCGGAGAATCATCGGAGGAATCCGAAACTTTCCCCATATCCAATGTTAGATGCTTGCTGTTTCCATCTTGGTTCAATTCGCTGCTTGCTGATGACTCTGGCTGCATATTGCTGTTGCTGATTTCTACTCCTTTCGTTCCTTCGCAGAAGCCAGCGTCTCAAAGATGTGGAGGAGGAGTATGGCCCCTACGCTCACGAAATGCTAGCTGGAGGTCCAAGGAGCTATGGCGACATGTACCACTCGCACATATGCGATCGGCTAGCCGTCGAGGGCTCCAATTTTGGCGAACACTAGCTGTCGTACATCGGACGCCGTTGTGCATCCGAAGATTGTGAGCATCGAAAATGATGCAATACTTGATTCTCGGCAACCGTCCAAATGCATGTCAATTGAATTCCTGACTGCTGAAATTCATTTGACGTGGTGGCCAACTGCCTGGGCCTTGCTATCTCGCATGCACTGAATTAGAAGGCTACCTTTCATCTAGAACTTTTAGAACACATATTAGTGCACGCATTCATCCGTGGAATTTCCGCTTGACCAAGTCAGGCTATAGTCATTATTGTCTGCCTTTCATTTGAAGGGATTGAACCTTGAACTAGATTTATGTGCATACCTCATTCTGTGCCTTGTGTCAGTGTTCCGTGGCTGCGATACAAGCCAAGGGAGCAAGAAGTTGAATTGACTGGAACTATGGTTACAGGAAGGTCGGAAGCTTAGAGGAGCCGCCTACGGGATAACATAGGCTACGGATATAGGAAGACATGTAGAATCATAGAGCAGCGAATGCTGACACCTTGCATCTGCCTCCATGTGTCACCCATCCCGAAGGATGGGTGGTTGCATGGTGTAATTCATCCAACCCCTTGATGTATATATTATTGTGATGTCCGGATGTTGTACATGTATGAGATTACATGTAGCAACAAGTAGGCATGGTACTGCACGTCTATTTGTCTGATTTTCTGTTCAGCTGCAAGCACCAGCTTCTAGCTAGCTCCTCTTTCAGGCTATTCAGCCTAACCCAAAGCAGACTAGTGCATCTGGAAGGCAGCACAATCGCTCTTCTAGCACTGCTGAAATTTGTGGGCTTTGCCCAATGGCTGGCTGAGAGAGCTACCTGAAGCTGGTGCTCGTAGCTGAAAAGAAAAACGCTGCTATTTGTGCATGTAGACAGTGGTTCATTGCTATTCGTTACAGAAGAGTATCTAGTCAGAAAAGTTGAAAATAAGTAGAGCAGGTCGAATATAATGTTTGTTTGAATTTCTAGGTGTCATGATAGTTTGGCCCCAGTCCCAACCTGAGGGCAGGATCAGGGCGCCAACTGAATATGCATATTGTTACACTACTTTGGCAGGATTTGAACCAGTGTTGAATCCTCTTGGATCAAGCACTGGCATCTACTCATGGCGCAGAGATTGTGACGTTGATGTTGTATTTGCCCCTTGCATCACGGGATAGGCGGCAACTGCCTGACTCGAGCATGTGCTCATAGTCGGCTTTGAAGTTTATAACATTTGTTAACTTGTAATATTTGTAATAGCTTGTACATTGGTTCCCTGTGGCCTCCCACCCCTACCCCCACCCCCACCACTGCCCACACCCCCTCTCTCTATCCCACATCTGTATCCTGTCAATCTGTTGTTGGGCTACACACCAGGGTACTTCAGGAGCCCCCCCGGGTTTGATGCATGAGACGCAATCAATTGTATAGCCTGCGTCCTTCGACGCAACATGTTGTAGACCGTATTATATACCGGCTACTGAGTGGCTCTGAGCAGTCAGTGTCTTTGTCACTGCCTTGCTCTGCACTGTGCCCGTGTCTGATATGACCACGTGCACCGCCGTGCTGTACTGCCACCGGCTTCTATATCATATCCGCTGCGGCGGCATCTAGTTATCAAATACTATACTGTGTAACTATCATCAGTAGCTACTATCTCTCGTGTCTGCAGTCTCTCACTCGAGAAGATACTAAACAACAAACCCTTCCTTCTGGTCAACGGACCTTCTCCACATGCGTACTGCGAGGCAATGGACTCTTCGGTGTTGGGTTTGCAACAGAGGACGTAGCATCCTGAACAAAACTGCTACACGCATGCCTGTACACACATCTACACTGCATTGTTTTTCTTACTGTGCAAATGTGGAAGGTCGTATTACTATGAAAACTGACATGTCAACTTGGATGTGCGGCATTGAGCAGGTGTGGGTGGATATCTTAGCTACGACAATGACTAAAGCTAAATGCCTGCATGGCTGCATTACTCTTGAGATTATTATATAGCATAGTAGTCATTGCAAGCATATGGCCATGGACGTGTTTTCGTGTGTGACAGGGGATTCTCAGTTTTTCACCGTAGCAGGTGCTTGTTGTATTTCTTTGGTGTGCGTGCGGTATCTGTGGAAACCAGGGGGGACACTAACAGATTAGTCAGTCAAAAGACTTGTCTTGATCACAGTGCAATATCCACAGCCTTGAGGCTGCTCACTGAATGGGCATGATTATTTTGGTTTAATTACCGTATATGGTCTTTCACTCTCGATCAGAATTCAAGATCGTGAAGCTTTTTCCCCTTTCAAGGATGCTCACTAAATGGGCGCGATTATTTTGGTTTGGGTACATGGTTTATCAGCCTTCCGGCTGCTCTCTGGCTGCATGCAGAGTAAACATGCCAACATGGGTACTTGAGTAGTAAAAACATACCGTACACCTCAACCTTACGTGCACAACTGCACATTGCAATCAGGGTTGTTCAGGAGGACACCCTGCTCCGTCCGGACTCCTGAGACACAGCCAATTGCACAGCATGCGTCCCGAGATGCAACCAACCCGCAACCGACACAAGCCCCCCATAGTATGGACAGATTTCAATGCCATGTGCTATGCAAACAAGTAAGACGGTGCTTTTCATGTAGACAGCAATTGTCCAGCAACCTTTGCCTCAATATTGCGCAAGTCGGCCACGTGCAGCAAAAGTCCATGATCTCCATACCTTGAAGATGCGAATTATGGCATGGTATCATCTCATACTGACACATGTAATGCCTTCCCTGAGTACGGTTTCGGAGGCCTGTGAAGTGGTTTCAGAGGGCTATCAAGCCCCCTGCAACGGCTTCCTCCAGCCCCCCCACCCCCCCCACCCCACCCCACCCACCCCTTCCTCCAACCAGAGAAGAGAGTTCTCTGCCTCCAACCCACCCTACCCGGCTCCGGGCCCGGCTCCCCCCCGGGCTCCCCCCACTGACCAGGAAAACGCTACAGCAGCTCCACTGTCCACCATGCAGCCGCTCCACGACTGGTACTCTTAGAAGAAATCGTGTCTTCAGCGCCCCCTCGAGTTGTCATCTCCGTTCCTCTCACTACTACTACATCCAACACATAGTAACTAATACAACTGTACAACTGCGTAGCACTGGAGCAGCTCTGCGACATACCACATGGTTTCACTATGTTCAGAGACGGCACCTGCTGTGGTAGTTGGATCGAGATTTTCGCCCTCGTTCGCCCTACTGACTCGCAGAAATATGCTGGGTAGGGGTGGAGAAGGAGCTCGCCCGCGCGCGAGACAATTTGACATTTGGTAGATGGACAGTTGAAACCCTGGTGGGCAACCGTAGTGGCCCTCTTCCACTCTGGTGTATGCAGGGTGTATGCATACGTCACCGCATGGCCGCCCCTTGCCACAGACACGACGCGTCCACAGGCCGCAGGCCGACGCCCCAAGCCCCCCGTGCATACCAGCGTGCATATCCACTGTCGGAATAATATACGAATATATTTCCCACATTCCGCTAAGCTAGGACAATCGACGCCGTGTTCCTCTCCCAATAGGATTGCTCGCCAGTTTACTCCAGATCTTGCATCCTCTAATTTCGTTTGCTCGCCGCTCTCGCCAACAATGCCCGTCCTCATCTCGAAGGTATCTGCCTCGTGTCATCTTGTCCGAGGCAAAGGCAACCTCAGAGCTCGCATCGTCCCCCAAGCTATGCTAGATCGACCAGAGAGAGAGGGTATGCGTGACACCAAGGCCTTCGTGTCGGCTAGAATCGGCTCCACCCAAAAAGCTGGCGACGGGTACTTGTGGAGGATTGTCGTGGATTTATTCCAACCTCAATCGTGAGTGTCGACTAAATTGCTAGCCGTTGTATGCGTGGATTGGTCGTACGTACCGCGAGAAGCTAGCGAATCCTTTGAGCTCATGTCGAACCTTCCCTGTAGCTCGATTCGAACTTTCCCCCACCCGCTTTACGCATGAACTTCCTCGCACCTTCCGCCTTTACCTTTTTGCCTTTTCACTTGGCTGCATTTGGCTCTGTCTGTGGGGTAATTCGTATCTCCCATCCTGGTGAACGTCTGACTAACGCAACTCTTAATCTCCTTCACTCTGTTCACAGTGTCGACTCCGATTTGGAAGAGGAGTACGGCCCCTACGTCGATGAGATGAAAGTGCCCCAGAAGAGGTCTAAAGGCATGTATTCTTCGCATTTGTTCGAAAAAAAGGCCGTAGAGGGCTCAGACGACGAGCACTAACCTCAGGGGGTCAGACTCCAGGCCTCACATGACACTTCACCGGCATTCCGACTTAAGAATATGCAAGTTCTCGCATGTGGGGACTTCTATAAAGTGAGGCTCCTCCATTTGAAGGAGGATGCGGAATTGTGCCAACTATTGTTGCATCCCCCAAACCGGTGCTGTGCCAGTCGCTCTGGTTCTTGAGTACCTGAGCTGCAGCCTGTATGGCTCCCTTTGGGCCTGTCGAAGGTCTCACAACCAGGATAGCAGCTTGGCTCCAGCCTAGCCCATCACTGGATAGGGGTAATGGGACTAACGGCTACTGTTTGTCCCTATCTTCAGTCAGTTGAGTAGTGAAATCAATGTTGCTGTAGTGCTTTGGTGATGTCTGGTTGCCCGTAAGATTGCTGGCTTAGGAGGATGATTGAAACCGTATGCTGAACGTTAGTGTGCGGAGAAATGTGATAATGTCTGTTTACTTTTTCTAAAGGATTGCAGTAGGGTGACAAGTTGATTGGGAAGCTGCGCCCCAACCCATATATTGGGTTTCTTTGGAATGTACACACAGTTTTTAATTTTCTGCTACGAGCAGCAGCTTCTAGGCAGCTCCTTAAGCCGTCAACTAGGCTAACCCCCAAGATTTTGACAGTTCTGGACAGTGGATTCTGTCAGCTTACAGACACACCAGGTCGTGTCAGCTTTGGCTGAATTGCAAGTTAGGGGAGCTGCCTAGAAGCTGCTGCATACAGCTGGAAATTGAAAAAGTGAATGCACGGTTGCTCTCTTTATCTGTGGCTGGATGGCTGCGATCGTATCTGTTGCACTATGGTAGCACATGACTGGGATGGAGACATAGACTCAGGCCCGAATGATGATCACGCTGTAGCTTTTATTTTCAGCTATGAGCATCAGCTTCTAGGCAGCCCCCTGGGCTCTCTCTTCATCCAAACCTTGAACAACTTAGTGCACCTGGAAGCTGATGTTGTCAGCTTTCCGGTGATCTGGTCATCTTTGGATTTGGCCTGGTGTCAGTCCCAGGGAGATGCCTAGAAGCCGCTGCTAGTAGCTGGAAAGAAAAGCAGTGATGTTGCAGTAGTTGTGAGGGCAGGGTACCCATTGGACGGTATACATGGTGTTGCACGATTCTCATAGCTACTTAGCTTCTTAGGTACTTCCTGTATTTCTCTTGTTTTTTCTGTTCAGGGTCATCCACAGCCCTCCGTATTGTACTTCTTCTTTTTTTGCATTGAATTGTACACTAAGGGCTTGCTCATTGAACGAGACTAGCCTTGTATTTCCTCTGTATGTACAATATCTCAAAAATGTTTTTTAGCACTAGTTGTACCATTCATCCTGATTCTGGATTGCATGCTGTACAACCTCTCTCAGAGGTTATGCTGACTGCCTTCCTGAACTAGGTTACATAGCTTCAGCCAGCAATTTGGCTGCTCGCCGACTGCCTTCTAGTAGCAGATATGCATTGTAGATGCACGTTTAATTCAGTGATGTTTTCTGATTCTTAGGCTCGATAGTGATTATGCAGCAAATCAAATCTTGCTGTGTACTGACACAGCAAATTCCTATGATTGTTAAAGGATGTGTACCATATGTTATAAGTGAATGTTTATGTGGTTTTTCTAGGGTCAGATGCTTGTCTGTGACACCAGAGGTTGGCATGTCCGCGGTATGGTTGTAAGTATTGCAGTAAGTAGCAACATCGCGACATCTTCCCCCAGACCGGGTCATTCAAACCCTATCCTAACCATCCCTTTGTAATTTGTCAAGTCCTAACCTACCCTGTCCACGTCCCACTGGTTGATGCTTCTTATGCACCTGGACGATAATTTTGTATCATGTCATGGTATGTCCCACCAACCCTAAGTGCGCCTACTCATTTGTAGGAGTGGCTACGCCATACAAACTGAATCCTTAGTGTCGCTGGTTTGTGTCGGGAGACCCACCTCCTGGGGTGAAATTCCTTCACAACTTTACAAATGGCATTCCATTAAGTAGTTGAGAGCCTTGATGATGGTCAAGTACATGCAGACCTGTGCAGGCCGTTAATTTAAGGCCGGCCCACCACGTTTGACCTTGAACTTGGTTTCGTAGCTTCAGCCAGCAATTTACCTGCTCGCCGCCTTAGGCAGTAAAGAGAAATCTGCCAGGAAATTGCCCACGTTTGACAGACCAAGGATAAATTGATAACGCCTGGTGGGACGTGGTGTTAAGGGAGCCCGTCGTACGCGGGTGGGGAGCGGTCTCCTACCTCAACTGGACAAGCTACCATCGCGGTTGACAACGACCTGCAACGTTAAGAGCGACCAAAGGGGGAGTCGAACCCCCGACTCTTCATCCTTAAGCGATCTGGTGTTTGACAGACCACTATACCAAGTTGCAGCCCTTAAACTAAAGAGTGTACTAGTGACTGCGAATAACCAGCTAAATGATAGCAGAACAATAGAAAGCACGGGTCAACATACCTGTAAACAACGAAGCATGCCGATAGCACGGCTTATTGACACTTTGGCAAACCGGCCGTGGTTTTCATTGTCTTAAGTTCGAATCCCACCAACCAAACCTTGCCACTTATGCATGTCGCTTCACCAGCAACGATAATAATGAAGGACCCAGAACTAACACTGTTCAAAATGTAATGCATTTATGCATGCTTCATTGAATCATTGTGGTTCGCCATAGAAGGTCTGACTGACTGGAGTCGGATGTGCCAGGCATGCATTAGTTAGACCTTGTACAGTATATTCACATAGCTTCACAAAATCACAAGGGGGCAGATCACTTTCAATTTATAAATTGCTTGCAGGTTTGTACTGTAGGTTACTCAGCACTACACGAGAGGACGCGGGAGAATGATCCACGTCATTTGGGATGGCAAGAGCCATCCCATAACAAGTCCTACGGCTAATCTTTAATGTATACTGGTAGGATATATCAGATATGTTAGTAGGGCGATGCGCTCTTCCTCGAATCCTCGAATTCAGCCTTTTCAAATTGTCAAATTTCCTTTTTCTTGTTTTCTTAGTGTGTCAGTCTCTATTCATTGTTACACCTTATGATATCCCAAGCTTACATAAGCTAAATTGAAAACTGTAGCTGTTAATAACTACCTAAACAGTACTATATCACGTCGATATAAATGTGCAGTCCTTGTTTCTGTTTGCATGTGTGAGAAAAATGGGAATTGAACCTGACTTCGTGAATAAAGACTCTTGCATGAAGCTGGTCATGAATCTTAATTCCTTTGAAGGATGGAAATACTTCATACAATTTATTAAAATAAGAGAAGAACCGCACAATAAAATTATCATCCTAGATGAGACGACGATTTAATAAAATTGTAGGATTAAATGATCACTACATATAGCACGAGCTCAGGGCCCCCGTCGATAAATGATTGTTTGGGGTTCAGTTCATCATTACCTTATCTGTTTAAGCCCTTCCTATCACGGTTGGGCAAGTCCCTCTAGCCTATTTGGCCTACCCCTGGACTGTTACGTACATACATGGAGGCCCATCATTACTGTCCCACTTGCACCTGATACCAACGGGGCTACTGACAGCAGTACTAATATCGAAGCCAGGTTAGCTTACAATCCTGTGCGAGCTCAACGCTGATGGAAATAACTAGTAGAATCTCGAGGCAGCCCCTTGATACCGCAGCAGAGCTGCTAGGAAGACGGGATTGGTCGCACAGCGGAACAACTCCTTCGCGTTCGAGGCGATTCGAGGCGAATCTATTGTAATAGATTCCGTTTACCGGTACCCATTCCATCAATTCTGGGCGGAAGCTGCTACCTTAGCATGTCAACGGACGGAGGTGCGAGGAGGGTTTCGGTGGGTTGATTGGAAATTGCTGAATGTTCCGCGCGGACGAACTGCTACCGACACATCACACACCGCAAGGACTCTCTTGGTCAGTGATGATATGCAAGTGATTGTGCAATGCTGGGCAATAGCAGCTTCGTACAGCTCCCTCAGGCTGCTATGGCACTGTGCAGGAAGACTTGAGGGAGGCAGCTTCGTTCAGCTGCCTTAAAAACAAAACTCTGGCTCCCTCTACGTCTGTGCGCGCGCCTGCGCGGCCCGATGCAGCGGCAAGTGCGTGCGAATGTATTCCCTAACCCGGAAGATTTCGCTATTTATTTTGCCTCCCCGATTGAGGGACTCAAGAAAATTCCATCTTCCAACTCCCAATTAATAGCAACTAGCCTTTGCAAGCTTTCCCAACCCACTAGCTACCCTCCTCGTTTACTTCCTGCCCTAAAAGCTATCCATCAAAAATGGCAAGTCTCGCCGTGCGCAACAGCCCCATGTCGGCCTCAAGTTACCTGTCAAGACGCCCCGCTGCTCGTCCCACTCGGGCATCTGTGGCTGCTGCTGCCCTTCATGAGAAGCATGACAGGGTATACCGCAGAGAGAACGTGGTTGCCGCTGCTGCTTTCCAGGAGGTGGCCCGGCCAGTGGAATTCAGCCTCTGGGCCCTCATCGACACAATCCGAGCGCAACCGTGAGTGCAATATAGATATCCCTCTCTTCTGTTGTTGAATCGATTCGGAACCTTGGTGGAACCTCGGTGCCAATTTAACTTTCGCCCACTTTACCCGCTAGAAACCAACGCTTAATTCCTTGTCGCTTCTCGGGAAATGCGCCAATCTTGTCTACTATCTTATTGAGATAATTCGATCGCGAATCAGTTTTCTATTGCTTATTTACCTTCCGCCTTTTTATTTTCCTTCACTGTAACGTGTGAAAGACGTCTTAGCTTGATATAAAGTATCAGGAGAGAAAGGAATTGAACCTCTCTGTTTTCTGGCCTAGAGAGTTAAGCTTCGGGCTTAAGTCTCATACATTCTCCCGTGGTTTAACGATAAACCCGTCTATTCGAGTTTAGACTTCCGGAGTCCTCGAACCGTCTGAAGGGCGCGTGTAGGGCGCGGACGTAAGGCGCGGACCTGGTTAACGGTTCGAACCGTCCGACAGGTCACGTCAGTTCCCCTTCCTCGGGGAAGTCGTCGCCACCTCGAGGTAGCGCAGGTGTCGGATCGTTATCTGTCACATTTCCCCCCTCTCTAGCTCGCGACTTCTCCTGGAGTCGTGTGCTTTGTCGTAGGACGTACTCGTTAGGGGTGTCTGTCGAGTCCTCGTGACGAGTGCAGGGGCGGACCGGCGCGTGCGGATCAGGGACGTGTGGGACCTCGATGGGAGCGTTTGGAACAGCGAGGTCGGATTCGAGTTCCCACTGTACGTGATCAGAGTGCAGGCACTGTACGAAGTAGCGAAGGAGTCCTGAGTCGATTTGGTGGTCGACCACTACACTGATTACGTAGACGAACCCGTTCGAATTTCGTAGAGGGGTCGTCGGTAGCCCAGAAAGATCGGGGTAGGGGCGAATTATCGGGGATCCATCGGGGACGTAAGCCTGGAGTATGGACACGTGGAACGTAGGGTGGATGCGTCAGCCCTCGAGGAGGTCGATGGTCGTGGTCGTTTAGTGTCTGGGCGCTGTCGATCCTCGGAAAGGCCTGTTTCGCACAGTCCAAGGCGTTGGTCACATGTTGAACCCAAGACACCGCCTGAGGGCTGTCAGAAGGGAGTATCGTGTCGGGAGGTTGGAGAGCGACTCGTGTGAAGCAATCGGGTGCAATTGGTCTCAGTTGGTAAGGCGGTCGGGGTCAGCGTGCGTGCGCTGTCGTTAGGAAGGGAGACTTATGAGGGGTGATCAGTCCCTGTTTTGTCCCCGGTTCGTTTTCGTTGTGTGTACGGTTCGTTGTGTGTGTTACGGACCTGGCCAGGTATATTTTTCGTGGATTCAGAACAATCGGCAAGATCGGCTAAGCGGGATCGGCAAGGTCGGCCATAGTGGCGGGATCGGCAAGATCGGCAAAGCAGGATCGGCAAGATTGGCAAAGTCGATGGCGGGATCGGCAAGATCGGCATAGCAGGATCGGCAGGATCGGCCAAGTCGATGGCGGGATCGGCAAAGCAGGATCGGCAAGATCGGCAAGATCGGCAAGATCGGCCGATCGGCAAAGCAGGATCGGCAAGATCGGCAAAGCAGGATCGGCAGGATCGGCAAGATCGGCAAAGCAGGATCGGCAAGATCGGCAAGATCGGCAAGATCGGCAAAGCAGAATCGGCCAGATCATAGCAGGATCGGCAAGATCGGCAAAGCGGTATATTTTTCGGTATATTTTTCGTGGATTCAGAAAAATCGGCAAGATCGTCTAAGCGGGATCGGCAAGGTCGGCCATAGTGGCGGGATCGGCAAGATCGGCAAAGCAGGATCGGCAAGATTGGCAAAGTCGATGGCGGGATCGGCAAGATCGGCATAGCAGGATCGGCAGGATCGGCCAAGTCGATGGCGGGATCGGCAAAGCAGGATCGGCAAGATCGGCGAGATCGGCAAGATCGGCCGATCGGCAAAGCAGGATCGGCAAGATCGGCAAAGCAGGATCGGCAGGATCGGCAAGATCGGCAAAGCAGGATCGGCAAGATCGGCAAGATCGGCAAGATCGGCAAAGCAGAATCGGCCAGATCATAGCAAGATCGGCCAGATCATAGCAGGATCGGCAAGATCGGCAAAGCAGGATCGGCAGGATCGGCCAATGGTGTCGTTCCAACCCACGTGTAGGGAGCGGTTGTAGCGTGTCTTGGCTTTGCTCGTGTGAAGCCTTCACCGATTGGCACGAATGACAGGATCGAACGTAATCGATAACATCAAGGCGCATCGTAGGCCATCAGTAATAACGGCCGATAGAGTTGAACGTGCGTTCGAACCCCGGGTGCCCGCCACACTGGGTATAATGGAAGGCGAACAAGATGCGACTCTTGAGGGCGTTGCCATTTGGGACCACGATCTGCGCCTCGGATGCTGAACGCATAGAGCGGCCTGAACCAACCCAGGAGCCATCGGGATGTAGGGTAAGGTGTTGCGTGTTTCGAGGACACCGGAACCAAGAGTCACGTTCGGACGCGAGCAAAATATCGGGGAAAATTTCACGAGGGTGGATAGGGTCGAGTCGTTCCACAGAGAAAAAATCCATGTATTGCTTACGTTAAAGCCTCGAGCTTGCTTACGTGAAAGCATCGGTTGATTTGCGAGGTAGACTAGTGATTCGTGATCAGTATCGAGTTCGAATTCGCCTGTACATTCTTCGAGATTGCATCGCCATTCCTTAAGCGCGAGTTTTCGAGAACTTGTGGGAATGGAAAGCAATCGGCCAACCCTCCTGAAGGAGAACGCCCCCCGGCCCTCGAAGGAAGCGTCCGTGGCAGCTCGGAATTGTAACGTTGGATCGGGGTGGGCTAGCAGAGGAGCGTTGGTAAGGCTTTCGTTTATAGCGTTGAAGGCACTTCGACAGTCTTGGGTCCAGGCCGCCGCAAAACCTGATCCCCGCAGTCCGGCGTTCCGTTACCCAAGGGCTTGCCTGCAGCGTTGGTATTTAAATACCAACCCACGGGTCGTGTCGATTTTTCAATCGCGGTCAGAGGGGGTGCAAGTGCGGGGTATCCGTAGTGGAACGGTTGTACATGCTTCGAGCAGGTCGGAGTCGGGCAGGCGTGACTGCCCTGACGTGCGTTTTGTTGACTCGATTGCCATCCCCCGAGAGCACGTGGCCGAGATACTTCACTTCGGGAGTTCGGGTTGGAAGAATCTGCCTGTTTCGGGTAGGACCATTCGGTTGTCCCTTCGTGTTCTGCATCGTCTACTGAAGAGGAGTTCAGCGGGAGACACTAGGTGTCCGCGTGAGGATTTCAGGGATGCTGCCAGTGATGGGGCAAACAAACGAGGTGTCCTGTCGAAGGACCTGAATTCGTTTCGCATGGGGATTTCCGGAAGTTGAACGATTCCCAATTGAACAATCTCAGCTCGAGCTGCGTTCACTTTGCTGGAGGACACGAGCCCCGTCTCAGCTGGAGGTGCGTTCACTTCACTTGTGAATTGCTGGTGGACAGTAGCCCAAGGGCGTTGCGTTCTGCAATTTCGAAGAGCTCGTTTCGACCCAACCTGCAGGCTACAAGTTCAGGGTATGTTGTCGTGAGCCGTTGTCGGGTCAGGCCCGTCCTGGGGACCCAGAGGGTGGCCGGTGACCAGAGGCGAAAGCATGGGAGGTGTAATTCGGGGCGTGAGTGGGGACGGGAAACGGAACAAGGAACGAGCATTCGCTGCTGCAACGGAACAAGGGACAAGCGTAGCGCAACAGGTATCAAAGGCATATTATCATGGCCCGTCCAAATGGGGTTTTTTCGAGGGCAGGCAGAGGCATCACGACTTCTTACCGACGGGGAGTAGCCTCGAGGTAGGAGAGCCTCTGTTCCAAGAAGCGGGGCGGACGGTTGGGTGGGTGCAGTGTCCAGCGAGGGTCCGGAAAGTAAGTCAACTGAAGAGGGCGTTGATCTGCGGATAGGTGGGGGGGTGGGCCAGCGTGAAAAAAAAGAGATCAGGCTCCGTAAACCAAATGTAACTTGTGAAAGACGTCTTAGCTTGATATAAAGTATCAGGAAAGAAAGGAATTGAACCTCTCTGTTTTCTGGCCTAGAGAGTTAAGCTTCGGGCTTAAGTCTCATACATTCTCCCGTGGTTTAACGATAAACCCGTATATTCGAGTTTAGACTTCCGGAGTCCTCGAACCGTCTGAAGGGCGCGTGTAGGGCGCGGACGTAAGGCGCGGACCTGGTTAACGGTTCGAACCGTCCGACAGGTCACGTCAGTTCCCCTTCCTCGGGGAAGTCGTCGCCACCTCGAGGTAGCGCAGGTGACGGATCGTTATCTGTCACATTCACATGACGAAGCACGCGTGCTGCTCCCATCCCCGCCCTAACTCCGCGAGCTATTGACGTGCCCGAGCGTTCCGCGTTTTCGAATCGCCTCAATCGGCTGCTGCTTCCCATTCCCTACCTTGTCACCCCAACACTGCCCCAGACCCCTCATAACATTCGCACATTTAAACGAACACCCTTCTCATCCTCCCAGTGCCCAATGTTTCCCCTGTCTTGATGCCTCCATCTTCTTGTCATGCTGACCCGCTTCTACCCCCCCCCCCCCCCCCCCCTTTGCTCGCAGAGACCAAAGGCGTCTCGACCTTGAGATGGAGTACGGACCCTATGCACACGAGATGCTGTCTCCTAGCAAGTCTCCCACCATGTACCAGTCGCATAGATGCGACCGCCTGGCGATGGAGGGCTCTGACTCAGCAGGGCAATAATTCCCCAGGACGATATGACGATACTACTATTGGTCTTAATGATCAGACCCTCAATGATCAGATCCTTTTGGGTGTCTTTTAAACACCCCAGCTGGTGTTGGTCATGCCCATCAGCACTTCCTGGCTCTATGAACAGGTCAACATTCATACTGATCAGACCGATTCCGCTCGTTGGATACTTGTGAGGCTTCAAATATAGAAGCAAACCCATTCATCAGCAGGGATGTGTATTTTTATTGCCATCTTCACTTCTTATTACTAGCTTCACCTCTTGTTGTATTTAGATGGTGTGTGTCTCACACCATCTAAATCACACATCTCACTCACGCCTCGTACAAAGGCTTACTATTTATTCTATTCATGCATGCTGTGTCTGCAGTCTTAGAGCTTGGCATAGTAGCGAAGGTCTCTGGGGTTTTGGTCGACTGCGCGATTGTGTCAAGCGTGAGCTTGAGACAATCACGCAGTCAACTAAAACCCGAGCTTACCACGCAGCAGATGGCTATCTGATGCCTTATGAGCATTGTTGGGCTTGTTCTGGCTAGTGTTAGTGAGCACAAGTTCTGACTCGTTGCCTGATGAGAATGGTCAGACTCTCGTATAAGGTTGCAACTGACTGTGTGTCTGTACATTGTTGTGTTCTTTGTTCCCCAATTGCCATGGCAGTGCCGTGTGATCGTTTGAGGCCAAGACATTTATCCTTCACATTTATCTTAGGTCCTGCAAAAAAACAGACTTCGCATCTCTAAGAAGCGTGGTGATGTCATACAGTGGGGAAACACAAGCCATCGTCTGGACTGAGTGCCTGGGCCTGGGCATGTGCCTTGAACGTTTATATTTCTTTGGTGCATACATATTTCCACTATTGTTCCTAGTATCTTTGCTCAATCTGCATGTGTTCATTGTCGGATGTAGCAATTGTTCAAGTTAGAAAGTGTTGACAAGTCCTAGTGTTCCAACAACTTGTTGACATTTCTGTTGGGCATGGTGGTACGAGGCACAGCTTTGCAGTATGAATATCTGGGTACAGACTTGCAATGTTCTCTGCCCAACGTGGCCTGAAACAAGGGCATTTGCAGACCCTGGCTGTGTTGTTGGCTACTATTCCGCTCATAATGATAGTGTTATTTATCCCTTGCTCACATCCTTGAAGTAGTCAAGTTCTGTATCATAGTCAGTATATGGACAGTTAATTGAAAGTAGTACATCCCGCATCCACTTACTTACATGCTGCAAGCAAGTTTTTGCAGCAATTAATGTTCACACATGTGCCTGCAAATCTCCCTAAACCTTTTACCCTAAACCTATATGTTCCAATTTTTTAGTTTGTATTAGTTGGTGACAACTGTGGTTGAGTTGTCCCAGTCGAAGACTTCGCTAACTACCATGTAATGTGATGCTGCTACTCAGTCATATCCCTGATTCCGGCCTCTATGTCGTGAGCCATTTCCCCCACCCCCATAGTGGGTGCTAGGGTACTTCAGGAGGACCCCTAGCTCTGCTGCCTGAGACGCAACCAATTGCATAATATCCTCTACCTCAGGAAGGAGGCGTTGGACAAGAGGAGAAGGAGGGAGAGAAATGGAGGTTTGGTAGGGGGGGATGTCTTCCATGATGGCGGAAGGAGACTCATCTAAGGCAGCAGAGGCCGCTGGCGCGCAATCATCAAGCCAATCAGTGGGAACACGAGTCTTGAACGGAAGAATGCGGTCGCAGCCATTGGATACAATGACGCTCTCCATACCGCGCGACCAAGACAAACCATTCTGTGGGGTTAGCTTTTCGAAGCCGGCAGGAGGCCCACGCGGAAGTTGCATTATAAAGCAATGGTAGATCGAGATGAAGCCCAGAACCTATCAGCTATTAAGCACTTCTAAGAGTGGACAGAGATGTATGCAGCGGAGACAGACGCGCCAATCTATACACAGAGACGAGAATAACGTTACAAGCAAGGACGTACACTAAAGGACACCAGCGGTGGGCGAAGTGGATGCCTGTAACCTGAATAGACCCTAAGCCCGGATCTTGTCACCCTGACACCGTTTAACACAGGACATGTCAGGGAGAGACCGATAAGACACAGAGAGACAGGCAGTCAATAGGAAGCTGACACTGAGTCACTAAAGGATGACTCAGTTCTACGGGAAGCTATCACTATGGGAAGCTATCAGGGCCGATAGTTCTAAGGGAGTACATAAGTAGTCACCAAGTCATAAAACGCTTGAGAGCACCGCAATTCATGCTGACACCTGCGTCCTAGGTTGCAACGAATCCTTTTTCTGGTCAGTGGACCCTCCCCACATTTCGTGCTGCGACAGTTAACGCAGCACCCTGAACAATCCTGGTGGGCACCTCTCACGAGTAAGGCGTCCAGGGTAATTTTGTTGCTATTCCTCCGGGTGGGTGTTCATTCCCAGGACAGAGCAAAAATCGCCCTAAATAATAGTGTCACCCGAGAAGTGTCTCCTTGGCTCCGCCTCTAACAACCATGGCAGGGAGCTTGTCTGCGGTGGTCAATAGGGATAGTGGTGAATGTTCGTTTGGTCGAGGGTTGGTATCTCCCGCCGACTCCTAAGTGCGCCTAGTGGCAAACTGAATCCTTAGTATCGCTGGTTGTTGTAGAGAGACCCACCTCCTAGGGTGAAAATCCTCACACAACTAAAAAACGAGTGGACAAATAATAACTGCAAACGCCATGCCTGCAAAATCGTGAGGGCTCCCCCCCCCTCCCCCCCCTCCCCGTTAAATGTAAATACCCATAAAAATAATTCAGATATGGATTCTTGGGGTTAAAAATATGGCGCACACAAAGGCGTCCTCGGATTTTGTAGTAATAGTAGAAAACCAGTTCTGCCCAGGATGTCCAAGTACCCAAGTCACCCTATGCCTGCGCTGGAGGCGGCCAGAAAAACAGATGGAAATTAATACAAATCAAAAACAGCACAGACACTCAAAAACGCAATTAAAAAACGCAATTAAAAAAAATCGGTTCACATTGGGTACACTTAGTATGTTTTTTGTTATCATTATTCAGCAACAGTTCAGCTGCACTGCCCTTACTGCCTGGTCTGCCTGGTCACTGCCCCTTTAGGTCTGTCTGTCTGGCTTCAACTGCTTGACAAGCCCCCCCCCCCCACCCCCCCACCCACCCACACCCACACCCACACCCACACCCACCCACCCACCCACCCACCCACACCTGGTGTCATCCCCTCCCCCAGCGAGGTACATCCGAACGTACATCAGCTAATGCTTTCCATTATTCAGGTTCGGCTTACACATCGGACAGTGGACAAAGTCCCCTGGTCGATTGCTTCCTTCCCCCCCTCAGTATTTCGAAGAATCATCTCGCGAACATGCGATGATTCTTCCATCGAAGCAACCCATAAGGAATCGGGGGTTCCAGGGCATGGCCCTGCCCCTCCGCACGTCTGAACATCCGAGGATTGATAGCATAGATACAACCTTCAGCGCGCCCATGCGCAATATCCGGACCCAGCAGGCCCTGGAGCCAACGTCCTTGTCGTCCCGCAACTACCTACCTACCTAGACACCTACCTGTATTCCAACGTGTTTCCCTTTTTGGCCTCCCTGTGTCGATCGAAATCTGGAGCTGAAAGAAGCCACCGCTCCAAAAGATAGTTTCTCAAATTCTTACACTCGCCAGCCAAAGAAGTTCCAAGGACCAGCCAAAACCTCCTTCAATTCCATTGACCCCAATTCCACTTCCATTGCCATGATAGACTCCAACGGTAGCTGGGAGACAATGTATGTCTCAGAGTGCGATGCTAGCACAAATCCTGAACAGGTTGCAAGCTCTGATAGTGCAGTCGTGACCATGCCCCAGCTCAATCTGAGGAACCAGATCGGCCCCTCCTCTGTCATTGCCTCACAACCCCCAACTGTGGAGTTCAACCAGCATGACGGTGGTGGTGGTGGTGGTGGTGATAGTGGTAGTAAAGGTAGTGGTTTCAACATGCACAGTGCTAGGGTTGGCAGAACCTCGGACTTCCAACCTCGAGCGAATGCAGAGCCAGCAGGACCCCAAGAGGGAGCCTCGGACTGGGAGGAAGCACTATATCAGCAGGAGCACCAGCATGCTGAGTCAAGCTCCTGCGTTATGGACAAGGATGGCATTGGCGGTACAACAGCTCCCGTACTGGAGCAGGGGGCTGTGGTCAACCAGCATGGTAGCAGCAACGTGCCTGCAACAGAATCGGATTCGGGGGCTGTAATTACCCAGCATGGCAGCAGCTATGTGCCAGCTGCAGTATTGGATCAAGGGGGCATGATTGAGAACCTCCCTCCTGTCATCCTGTCTCACATTCTCTCCTTCCTCCATCCTGCCGATCTCTGTGCAGTCAATGCAACCTGCAGGTAGGTGGGGTAAGCCAGCAGCACAAGGGCAGTGTCAGGCAGTTAGGTTGGGTAAGCCAGCAGCACAAGGGTAGTGTCGGGCAGTTAGGTGGGGTAAGTGTAAGATCATATAGGGTGTACACGATCAATTTGGGACCAAGGGCTCGTAAGAGGTACCGTAAGATGTTTCGATGTACGAGCCCTTGGTCCCGAATTGATCATGCACAACCTACATGAACTTACAGTAAGCCAGCAGCACAAGGGTTGTGTCGGGCAGTTAGGTACAGTAAGCCAGCAGCTCCAAGGATAATGAGGGGCAGCTAGGTGGGCTAAGCATGTAAGCAAGCAACAAGCAGTTTGTTTGCGGCACTTGAGTAGTTTCAACAATATGACCCTTTCAAGTATCTATACCCTCGCATTGTGTCAAGCACGGTGTTTTTATTTCATATTTATGTAGCCCAGGTTGTGTAGCTACTTGGGCTACTCAAGCCCGGTTTGCGGAGCTCCATGGGTGGAACCGGGGTGGGGGGGTGGGGGGGGGGGTCAGGGAGGTCATGCGTAGCCATGCAACAGGGTAATGGCTATGCAGTGGCGACTTGTCGTCGGAAATAAAACTGGTCATGCTGGGTTATGCAATGCTAAAAATGGCGGAGAGTGTTCGCGGCAGAGCATCAGGTGGAAACGGAAGCGAGTTAGTTACGAGACCGTTGGCTGACGTGTCAGGCTTCGTCTCGGCAGGGCGGTCGGACATACGGACAAATGGGTAACCATGGGGGCTCCTGCCCCCTTGAAGAGGGGGCTCCGCCAAAAAAAACTGGTCGTGCGGGGTCATGCATAGTTTATTTCATGGCAGAGTTGAATAGCACAAATGTTTTAGATTTAATTATTTCCCCCCCGTTTCCCCCCTACTCCTCCAAAATCCATAAAATTACTTTTTAGATTCCCAGGACTAAGTGATCCATCGCATGTCGTCTAACGGCATTGCCGCGGAAATCCCCCCCCCCCCCCCCCTCCCAATCCAGAGTTTATAAAATGTTACAAGTGGTATTCCCAGGACTTCTACTATTCCCAGGACTTGGCGGTCCATGTCCATATCAAGACGCGCGCAAAGCAGCAGCCCCACAACCCCCACCCCACCCCCCACCCCCCACCCCTCTCACATACCACATACTCACACTCCCCCCTAATAAATCCAGAGTTTTACTTGCAAACTTTTTTATTTCCCAGTTACCTGACGAGCAAAGGTAGTAGCAAAAATTGAAACATGCCAAACAGAGAATAAAAATAAAACTACCTAATTTTCCTTCTCTTCTTGGCTTCCCTCCAGTTTTTGCTATCTATTCCTTCCCTGTCCTTCCGCTTTTCCTCTTCTTCTTTCCCTTCCTTCTCCACCGTTCCTTCTTTTCTGCTCCCCCTTCGTTACCACCCCCCCTCTTCCCCCTCCTACTCCTTTTTCTTACCCACAACAAACCCATTACAAGTTCACAAAAAGTACAAATCCAGAAAAGTTAAGTTTAGTATTTCGTAGTTTTAGTAGTTATTTTAGGAGTTTAGTTTTTACTTGCAACTTTTTTTTAATCCCAGTACATGATGAGCATTTCGTCTCACAAAGTTACGCAGACCCCCCCCCCCCCCCCTATCCCCTCCCCCCTCCCAAAATCCAGAGTGTACTTACACTTTTTTTATATTCCCAGCACCTGATGAGCCATGTAGAGGGAGAAAAAAGGGGAAAGCAAGAACACAAAAAAGAAAAAAAAGAGAAAAGGAAAAAAGCAACAAAATCAAAGGATGTTAATATACAACTTGTTTAATCCCAGCACTGAGGCCCATGTCGTCTCAAAACGTTAAAGCAGAACCCATAAACACAAACCAACCAAAAAAAACCCCACCACATAACCCTTAAACTCACCAAATACAGGAGGTGCTTACTTCAAAACTGCTGGTTATTTTCCAAGCACCTGAAGAGACAATGACGCTGCGTCAAGGAAATTGCCACCCATGAAGCATAACCCCCCCCACCCCTATCCCTCCACTCCCCCCTCCCAAATCCAGAGGTTTACCCAATTTTTTTATATTCCCAGCACCTGACGAGCCATGTTGTCTCACGACGTTGCCACATGAATCTTCCCCCCTCCCTCTCCCCCCTCCCCTCCCAAACCTAGAGTTTTACTTGCAACTTTATATATTCCAGGACTTGGCGATCCATGTCATCTTACGACGTTGCTGCAGAATTCTTTCCCCCCCCCCCCCCCCCCCCCCCTATCCCCTCCCTCCCTTCCCCCCCCCTCCAAATCCAGAGTTTCACTTGTTACACTTTATATTCCCAGTACCTGACGAGCCATGTCGGTCTCACAACGTTGCCCACATGAATCTCCCTCCCCCCTCCCCCCCCCTCCCCTCCCAAATCCAGAGTTTTACTTCCAACCGTTTATATTCCCAGGAATTGGCGAGCCATGTCATCTCACACGTTGCTGCAGAATCCCCCCCCCCCCCCCCCCCCCCCCCTCCAAATCCAGAGTTTCACTTGTAACATTTTATATTCCCAGCATTTTATGAGCCATGTCGTCTCACAACGTTACAGCAGAATTCCCCCCCCCTCCCAAATCCAGAGTTTTACTTCCAACCGTTTATGTTCCCAGGAATTGGCGAGCCATGTCATCTCACGACGTTGCTGCAGAAATCCCCCCCCCCCCCCCCCCCCCCCTCCCCTCCCCCTCTCAAATCCAGACTTTTACTTGCAACTGTTTATATTCCCAGGAATTGGCGAGCCATGTCATCTCACGACGTTGCAGCAGACAACATGTGGCGCGATTTCTTCTTAACACGCTGGACACCCGCCGCCACCCCCAAGGCAGGTCAGCAAGCTCGCTGGCATACCATGTATGCTGACAAGGTGGGTGTGGGTGGAAGGGGTGGGGGGGTGTGGGTGTCGGGGGTGAGTGAGTGTGGGGTGTTGGGGGTGAGTGGGTGTGGGGTGTTGGGGGTGAGTGGGTGTGGGGAGTGGGTGGGTGTTAATCTGCTTAAAAGCCCGCCGCCACCCCCAAGGCAGGTCAGCAAGCTCGCTGGCATGCCATGTATGCTGACAAGGTGTGTGTGTGTGTGGGTGGGTGGGTGTCGGGGGTGAGTGGGTGTGGGGTGTGGGTGGGTGTTAATCTGCTTAGAAGCCTGCCGCCAACCCCAAGGCAGGTCAGCAAGCTCGCTGACTTACTATGTATGCTAACAAGGTGTGCGGGTGCGGGGGTGGGTGGGTGTAAGAGGTGTGTGGGTGTGGGATGTTCTGGGTGTGGGGTGTGGGTGGGTGCCGGGAGTGGTGGGTGGGTGTGGGTGGGTGGATGTCGGGGGTGGTGAGTGGTGGGGGTTCCTTTCAAGGCTTTGCTCAAAGAAGAGACGGCTCAACCTGGGCAGTCAGATGCTGGTAGATCTAGATGCCTGGGCATATGATATGCTATATGGTATATTTGTTTTGTACCTTCAGGTATATTATATGTATTATACATAATTATTTTTATGGTATATTATATAGATTATATATATTTATATGGTATATGTTTCTCGGTATATGGTTTGTGGTATATGTTATATGGTATATTGTTTTGGTATACTATATAGATTATATATATTTATATGGTATGTGTTATATGGTATATTTGTATGGCATACTATCTCCACAGTTGCCTAAGTCAAAAACGCCCTAAGTTGGTACAAGATTGTGGTACAGAGCCGTACAGGCCCCCAAAATGCTCGGAATTGAATTCTGTCTGGCCCACCTTTCGCGCAATTGTGTCAAGTACGCGCACATGTATTTCCGGTCCGCATTCGCATGCGGTCGCGAGCAGCCTTGTACGGAAGGCTGGTGGCAGTACATCAGATGTGTGATAAATTGTGGTACAAATCCAGCTCGCGCCAGGCACGAGGCCGCGTGAGCTATTCCGTATCATGTTACCGCGGGACGAAAGGC
This sequence comes from Chlamydomonas sp. ICE-L, assembly GCA_013435795.1. Taxonomy (NCBI): domain Eukaryota; kingdom Viridiplantae; phylum Chlorophyta; class Chlorophyceae; order Chlamydomonadales; family Chlamydomonadaceae; genus Chlamydomonas; species Chlamydomonas sp. ICE-L. The sequence goes on along the minus strand of JACBWV010000476.1, from coordinate 466,647 downwards.
TTATCAAATCCCTACCACAAGGCCGGAGGCTGCGCTTCAGCCTTGGCCTCGGAATTTACTGAGATAGCAGTACAACTCGAAAGTTCACCTGATCGCCTCCCAATCACACCTCCCAACTTGAGATTTCACCCCCCTTTCCCAAATCAATAACTAACTTCAGATGTGGATGTTTGAAACAAAGTTGACAAAAAGTTGTTTTTTGAATATATTTTAAAAATAAATTTGAATTTTGAAAAATCGAATTTCAAAAAAAAAAGTACCCGTGCAACGAAGCAAATCTAAGACCCCAAATGAAACAATTCAGCTTGTGCAGTGATGTACCACACTTAGGGCACCCACGATATGTAAATAATCAGTATTTTGGGGGGCCATACCCGTACTGCCCATGTTCTGCCATCCAAAACCTGATGTAACAATTCTTTATGAGGAAAGATGTGCACAATAGGGTTACCTACTTTTATTTTACAAAAACTTGTTTTTTGATAGCGATAGGCTCCGTACCACTTCTTCGTAAAATCTGTACCGACTTAGGGAGCCCCATAGTGAAAAAAAGCACATGTTTTGCTTTGCCTGCTTCCCACAACCTGAGAGAACCCAACTCTGAGTATTTATATGTTGAACTGATGTGGTTAGGTAACTTATTAGCAAAAAAAGGTTTTCTTTGGACTTGAGGTAATAGGTGAAAAACATCCGTACCACTCAGGGTCGGACTTAGGCAATGATGGAGATATATAGATTAGATGTATTTAAATGGTATATGTTATATGGTTTATTGTTTTGGTATACTATATAGGTTATATATATTTATATGGTATATGGTATATTTATATTTGTATGGCATACTATATAGATTATATATACTATATGGTATGTGTTATATGGTATATTTGTATGGCATACTATATATATTTATATGGTATATGTTTCTCTGTATATGGTTTATGGTATATGTTATATGGTATATTGTTTTGGTATACTATATAGATTATATATATTTAAATGGTATATGTTTGTCGGTATATGGTTTATGGTACATGCTTATGACACATGGACTGCTTATGGCACTCTGCTGAGTAGGCCAAAACAAGGGTCTAATTGTCGCGGTTATTTTACCAGTGCCCCCACCTCTCTCCTTCCCTGGTCGAGAATCTACTGGTGGTCTCTTTCAAAGGGTAAATCGCCAGTTGATTTACCGGTTGCTGTTGTTGTTGTTGTTGTTATTAGGCCAAAACAAGGGTCTAATTGTCATGTTGATTTTACCAGTGCCCCCCCTCTCCCCCTCTCTCCTTCCCAGGCCATGAAGTCTCGCAGCTGGACCGGCAAATTCACACCTGACAGCTTGTACGGTCATCGTGGTGGTGTGCGCTGCTGCAAGCTCTTGTCATCGCACGGCCTCCTGGTCACAGGTGGGACTTGAGAAAAGGAACTGGGCAGGGGGGCCTGGAGTGGAGGTGGGTTGTGGCAGGAACGGGGGCAGCTTGTACAGTCATCGTGGTGGTGTGCGCTGCTTCAAGCTCTTGTCGTCGCACGGCCTCCTGATCACAGGTGGGACTTGAAGAAATGGGGGCAGGGAAGGAAAGGGAGGGGAAGGGAGGGAAAGGGGGTATGGAAGGAAAGGGGATATGGAAGGAAAGGGGATATGGAACAGGAAAGGTGATAGGGACGGGCAGAGGACAAGGAGGGAAAGGGGATATGGAAGGAAAGGAAAGGGGGCAGGGAAGGACAGGGAGGGAAAGGGAGGGGAAGGGGATAAGGAAGGAAAAGGGACATGGAACAGGTGAGGAAAGGGGCAGGGAAAGGCAGGGGACAAGGAGGGAAAGGGAATGTGGAAGGACAGGGGACAGGGTACAGGGAGGGGAAGGGGATGTGGAAGGACAGGGGACAGGGAGGGAAAGGGGATGTGAGGGAAAGGGGAATGTTGTGAGGGAAAAGGGGATGTGGGGAAAGGGGATGTGAGAGGACAGGGAGGAGAAGGGGATGTGGAGGGACCCCAAGGGAAGGGAGGGGAAGGGGATGTGAGGAAAGGGGGATGTGGAAGGGACAGGGGAACAGGGGACAGGGAGGGGACGGGGGAATGTGGAAGGACAGGGACAGGGAGGGAAAGGGGATGTGGAAGGTAAGGGGATGTCGGAGGAAAGGGGAAGTGGGAAGGACATGGGGACAGGGAGGGAAAGGGGATGTGGAAGGCAGGGGGGCGGGACAGGGAGGGAAAGGGGATGTGGAAGGACAAGGGGACAGGGAGGGAAAGGGGATGTGGAAGGAAAGGGGACAGGGAGGGAAAGGGGACAGGGGACAGGGAGGGGAAGGGGATGTGGAAGGAAAGGGGACAGGGAGGGAAAGGGGATGTGGAAGGAAAAGGCGGCGCAAATGGGAGGAGAAAGGGGATGTGGAGGTGAAAGGGGATGTGGAAGGAAAGGGGAAAGGGGATGGGAGGGAGGGGAAGGAAGGTGGAAAGGAAAGGGGACAGGGCAGGGGGAAGGGGGGGGGGAGAAGGGGAGTGTGGAGGAAAGGGGGACAGGGAGGGAAACGGGGCTGTGGAAGGAAAGGGGAGACGGGGACAGGGAGGGAAGGGGATGTGGAAGGAAAAGGGCTGGGATGTGGAAGGAAAGGGGACAGGGGACAGGGAGGGGAAGGGGATGTGGAAGGAAAGGGGACAGGGAGGGAAAGGGAAAAAAGAAGGAAAGGGGACAGGGAGGGAAAGGGGACAGGGAGGGAAAGGGGATTTGGAAGGAAAGGGGACAGGGGACAGGGAGGGGAAGGGGATGTGGATGTGGAAGGAAAGGGGACAAGGAGGGGAAGGAGATGTGGAAGGAAAGGGGACAGGGAGGGAAAGGGGATGTGGAAGGAAAGGGGACATGGAGGGGAAGGGGATGTGGAAGGAAAGGGGACAGGGAGGGAAAGGGGATGTGGAAGGAAAGGGGACAGGGAGGGAAAGGGGATGTGGAAGAAAAGGGGACGTGGAAGGACAGGGGACAGGGGGACAGGGAGGGGAGGGGATGTAGGAAGGGACAGGGACAGGGAGGAGGGGAAAGGGGGATGGGAAGGAAAAGGGGAAGGGAGGGAAAGGGGACAGGGGGGACAGGGAGGGAGAAGAGGATGTGGAAGGAAGGGGAAGGGAGGGAAAGGTGATGTGGAAGGGAAAGGGGACAGGGAGGGAGGGAGGAAAGGGGATGTGGAAGGAAAAGGGGAAGTGGAAGGACAGGGGACAGGGGGACAGGGCAGGGGAAGGGATGTGAAGACAGGGACAGGGAGGGAAAGGGGAGATGTGGAAGGAAAGGGACAGGAGGGAAGGGGAAAAACCGGGGGACAGGTAGGGGGAAGGGGGATGTGGAAGGAAAGGGACAGGAGGAAAGGGGATGTGGAAGGGAAAGGGGACAGGGAGGGAAAAGGGTGTTTTTTCTGGAAGAAGGAAAGGGGGACAGGGGACAGGGAGGGGAAAGGGGATGTGGATAAGGGAAAGGGGACAGGGAGGGAGGAAAGGGGTGTGGAAGGAAAGGGGACAGGGAGGGGAAGGGCGAGATGCGGAAGGAAAGGGGACAGGGAGGGAAAGGGGATGTGGAAGGAAAGGGGACAGGGGACAGGGAGGGAAGGGGATGTGGAAGGAAAGGGGACAGGGAGGGAAAGGGGATGTGGAAGGAAAGGGGACAGGGAGGGAAAGGGCGATGCGGAAGAAAAAGGATAAAGGGAGAGGAAAGGAAAGGGGAGGACTGTATGTGGAAGAAAAGGGAAAGGGGGAACAATGTGTGGGTTGCTCTGGGTGTGTAAGGCAGAAGTGGGGAAACGGGAGGCGAAGGGGACAGAGGGGGAAGGAAAGGAGGAATAGCGGGACAGGGAGGGGAAGGGGAGGCAGCGATGGAAGGCAAAGGGCAAAGGGAGGGAGAGGCGGACTGTGGCATCCAATGATTCTCGGAATCATGCGCCGGCGGTCAGGGGGACCTAGGGGAAAGGGGACGGGACTATGCGCGACGCGCGATGGTGGAAAGGAAAGGGGAAGGGAGGGGAAGGGATGCTGATAACGTAAGTGGGGACCCCTTGTGGGACTACTCAGCTCGCGTATCACCACCATTGCGGAAATGGACAAAGGTTACCCATTACATTGCAAAGGATTTGTGTGGAAGGAAAAGGGGACAGGGAGGGAAAGGGGATGTGGAAGGAAAGGGGGCAGGGGACAGGGAGGGAAGGGGATGTGGAAGGAAAGGAGACAAGGAACAGGAAAGGGGACAAGGAAGAGGAAAGGGGAGAGGGAAGGGCAGAGGACAAGGAGGGAAAGGGGATATGGAAGGAAAGGAAAGGGGGGGCGAGCGACAGGGAGGGAAAGTGGATAGGCGGATAATGGAAGGGAGGAACCAGGGAAAGGGAAATGGATTATAAGGGAAAGAGGGATGAGAGAAGAGGAAAGGGGAGGAGGACATGGAGGGAAAGGGGATGTGGAAGGAAAGGGGACAGGGGATAGGGAAGGAAAGGGTGCTCGCTGTGGTGTGCGCTGCTGTTCTCTTGCCATAACACAGCTCTTGCCACCACACAGCCTCCTGGTCTCCCCTTCCCTTCTGTACCTAGCAGCCCCATTGCACTTCTGTATCCCCACATCACCTCTTTCCTTTGGTACCTAGCAGCCCCATTGTACTTGTGTATCCCCACGTCACCGCTTCCCTTTTGTACCTAGCAACCCCTTTGTTGGCAGAGCCCCCCCTCCTTAGGGGCGGGAGCCCCCAGATTAACAGTGTTGATCCAAAACAGATTATGACCTATGCAGGAATGTCCCACCGACTGACGATCAAGACGAAGCCTGACACGTCAGCCAACCGTCTCGAAACTAACTCGCTTTGGTCCGCTCCATTCCATTGCCACCTGTCGTTCCGATAGCCAACACTCCCCGCCAACTTTCTGCGTCGCTTTTGCAATGCCCGACTAAGGGATAAGACGTATTTTATACAGAGGTGATACGTAAGTAAGAAGGAACATGCTTAGGTGGTGAACACCCAGGGATAAGCGAAGCTGTTCCGGTTTTAAAAAACTGGGTTTTTCTGGGGTTTTTTGTGGCTAACAACAATATCTTTAACCAATGATTTACATTAACACCCAGAACCTGTTAGCAACTGATGAATGGCGGGTGAAGGAGTGCAGTGCGTGGGCTGGCTCCCCCCAGGCTTAGTTAAGAAACGACCTCTCCAATCGCCCCTAAACTCTTTAATCCTAACATTAACATTAAGCACAATTCCAAGTTAGCCACCGTGTCCAAGAACTATTGGTAAACGAAACTCCAGATAAACTTTGAAAAAATAGATATAAAATCTACCATAATCTCATTACAAAAATAATGACTAAAAACAACCGACTGAAACCAGAATATTCCCATAAGAGGAAAAACACAACAAAAAGCAACAACATAAAAACAACACAATTCTCTGTCCCGTTCACCCCGTGATGACAACAATTAAAACAATCTATAAATCTAAAATAAAAACAAAAAGTAATAATCCAGACAAAAAGGGAACAAATTCAGAGATGAATGCCCCCTGGACGATAACGTCAGCTATACATAGAGTAGGTACCCCGCGAAGTTGCGACCAGCCACCAAATGGATACGGTAGGACCAACACATTTCTACCATTATGGTAACATCACTTCTGGCATCCTGGAATAACTACAACTACAAACCAAATATCAACTCAAATTAATCTAAACAATAAAAAAAAACAGAAATCAAAACAACCACACCACAAAAAAAAAACCAACACAAAAAACAATCTACCTAAATGGAAGAGCATATGGTTTGAGGAAAGCAAAAGAAAAATTACTACGAGGTCGCGGCAATACACCAGAGGGCACCAATGGCGACAACTAGTAGGTAAACCTACACACTACACACTACCAGCAAGGATAACTAAACCCCCCCCCGCCCCGCTGCCCCCTTTCTATTCACTTTGGCCCTAATGGGTTCTTTTAGGGTTACCAAAATTTAGCCCCTTTGGTGGTAAACTGAATCCATAAAAACAACATTTTAACCCCCATATCAATCAACAAATCTCCTTTGATCTCTTATTCCTCACATTCTGTCGCAGCTTTCCTTTGACATCTCCCTCCAAGCTCTCCGACACCATTGCAAATTTCTTTCCCTTATTGGGACTAGGCCCCCCCCTTTGTACCTAGCCCCCCACCCCACAAAAACACTAAAAAAAACACCCCAAAACAATCCAACCAACAACAAACACCCCCACCCACACCACAACCCCTCCACTCACCACCATCCCCCCAAGTCACCCTTTGACCTGACCCCAACACCAACACACAAAACACCCCACCCAACCACCCACCCAACCCAAACCACCATTTGGATATAAACTATGCACCCTTCCGTCCACATGGCCTGAGCCCAAGTGCTCTGAACAAGACCACTGGCTGTTTGGACCTAGCCCCCCCCCTGGTAACATCTACCCTTGCTACCCATCCCCCCCCCCCCTTTGTCCCTGACCCAGGTTTACGCAAGACCACTAGGTGTGGGACCTGCACTCGGCCTGCCCTCTCCGTTGGCGGGCACAGGGCGGCATGCCCCTGCCCCCCCCCATCCCACACACAAACCTTTGGGCATAGCCCCACCAATCCCACCCCACTTACCCCCCCCTTGGGCCTGATCCCCAGGTTCTCTCGACAAACCCACGCGGCGGCTGTGGGACCTAACCTCTATGGTACCTCTGGCCCTCCCCCCCCCCACCCCAACGCCACCCCACCCCATCCGCCCCACCCAACCCTCCACTCGTGGCCTGACCACAGGTTCTCTCGACAAGCCCACTAGGCTGTGCGACTACACTCACTCCATTGGGACCAATAGGACAATCAAAACCCCACCCACGAAACCCCCAACCAAATAACAGAAAAACCCAAAATAACAAACTTGGCACTGACCACAGGGGATGCTCACCAAAAAAGACCACAAGCCGTGTGGGGGAACAGACACTCCTCCAGGTACTCTGAACCGCCAAACCCCCCACCCCACGCACAACCAACCCAAGCAAGCCACACCCACCCTCACCATTGGCTGGCCCCAGGTTCTCTCGACAAGCCCAACTAGGTGTGGGACCTACACTCCTTAATGGTACCTATGCCTCCCCCCCCCACACCACCCACCCATACCGCCCCACCCCAACCTCCCCACTTGCCCTGGACCCAGTTCTATAGACAAGACCACTCGGCTGGGGACCTGCACTCAGGCCTGCCCCTCTCCGTGAGCCGGGCACATGGTGGCACTGTTCGAAGCGTCGCCTTGGACGACAGTGCGCTGCTCAGTGGAGGTGCTGATAACCTCATTCGCTTGTGGAGGCCTCAGCAGCAGCTGGATAAGTTGCAGGGAGAGGGCCCAGGGGGGGGGACGGGTGGAGACATGGACTGCCCAGATATAAGGAACAAGCAAGACAGGTGAGAGCTTGGGAAGGGAGAGGGCCCCTTTTCAGGGGGCCCAGAGGGGGGTAAGGGTGGGGGATGGAGTGCCCAGGCATAAGGCACAAGCAGCACAGCCAGCCCAAGCAAGATAGCCAGCAAGAGAGGGAAGAGGGCTTGTTTGAGGGAGAGGGCCCAGATGGGGGGGCGGGTGGAGACATGGACTGCCCAGACATAAGGAACAAGCAGCACAGCCGGCCCAAGCAAGACAGCGAGTAGGAGAAGGGAGAAGGCCCAGAGGAGGGGACGGGTGGAGACATGGACTTCCCATATATAAGGAACAGGCAAGACAAGTGAGAGCTAGCCTGAACTCATTGGTGCTTGTACTGGACCCTCAAGATGAGACTGCCATGGAAGATTGCAAGTTACTGGAATTGCATGGTATTGAGGATAAGTCGACTGTGAATCTCCGTCTCAAGGTAGGGACCATTATGAGAGGGACAATCAGTGCTTCTCCATCTCTTAATCCATGTATTTTGTACTTAATAAACCCTACACTTTTTTTAACAGCCGATATGGAGTGGAACCAAAACATGCGTTGTGATTAAAGGGGGGTGGGAGCGTCTCTCTTCTGTAGGGGGGGGTGGGGGGGGTGCAGGATGAGTTGCAGGGAGAGGGTCCGGGAGGGGGGGAGGGTGGAGATACGGACTGCCCAGATATAAGGAACAAGCTAGACAGGTGAGAGCGAGAGAAGAGAGAGGGCCCATTTTGAGGGAGAGGGACCAGAGGGGGGGGAATGTGGAGAAATGGATTTTAGGGCATAAGGCACAAGCAGCACAGCCAGCAGAAGCAAGACGGGTGTGGGCAAGAGTAGAGAGAGGGCCCATTTTGAGGTAGAGGGCCCAGAGGAGGGGAAGGGTGGGGGATGGAGTGCCCAGGCATAAGGCACAAGCAGCACAACCAGCAGAAGCAAGACAGGTGAGATTTTGAGAAGGGAGAGGGCCCATTTCGGGGGAGAGGGTCCAGAGGGGGGGAAGGGTGGGGGGTGCAGTGCAAGGCTAAGGCAAAAAAGCGGTGGGGACAGGTGAGAGAGCTTGAAAATGGAGAGGCCCACAGGGGGGGGGGGGGGGGGGGGGGGGCAGGTTGAAGGAGGAAGAGATGGAGTGCCCAGGCATAAGGAACACGGCACGAACAGGCAGAGATGTAGCAAAGGCACACGAAGCCAGAAGCAAGACAGGGTTGGAGCACGAGGAGGGGGAGGGCCCAAGAGGGGGGGGGCGGGTGATGAGGGCGGGGAAGAGATGGAATGCCCAGGCATAAGGAACAGGCAAGACAGGCAGCAGAAGTAGCAAAGGCAGCAGAAGCAAGACAGGTGTGAGCAAGAGGAGGGAGAGGGCCCAGAGGGGGGGAAGGGTAGGGGATGGAGTGCCCAGGCATAAGGCACAAGCAGCACAGCCAGCAGAAGCAAGACAGGTGAGAGTTTGAGAAGGAAGAGGGCCCATGTTGAGGGAGAGGGCCCAAAGGTGGAGGGATGGATTTCCCGGACATAAGGCACAAGCAGCACAGCCAGTAAAGCAGCAACCACGCAGGGAGAAGGGAAAATGCAGGGTTGGTTTTGTAGTTTTTGTTGAGGAAAGAGGGGGGGGCCAACAGAGGGGGGAAGGGGGGGGATGAAGTGAACAGGATAAGGCAGGAAGAGCGAAGAGCATGCACCGGTGAGAGATTGAGAAGGGAGAGGGCCCACAGGGGGGGCGGCTGGAGACATGGATTTCCCGGGCATAAGGCACAAGCAGCACAGCCAGCAAAAGACACCACACACACACAACACAATCACCACCACCAGAACAACACACATCCACACACAGACCACCACCAACCACCACACACCAACATCCTCTCACCAAACTCATGTCAACAGATTGCAGCCCTATCCTAACCATGTTGACTAGACTCAGATATCGACTAAAATACACACAAGGCACCGCACACACACACAACCACACTCACACCAACAACCCACCACCCACCCAACCATCTCTACCAACTCCTTTCCAACACAGCTTGCCAAGCACTTACCACTGTTTGAGAGACATCAGCATTATCAACTACAACATACACACCCACACACAACCCACACCACCACCACAAACCACCACCCACCACCCACCCACCCACCACCACCACACATCTCTCACCCAACTCCGGTCCACAGGCTTGCGCCCCTACCCCACTGTTTGACTAGAAAGAAGAAAGAGCGAAGAAAAAGACACCAACTACAAAAAAAAACAAACCACAACAAATCCAACCAATCCAACCCAAACCAAACAGCAGAGCAACCATCCCTGTCAACAGCTTGCAAGCCCTACCCATGTTTGAATGACATAGCAATTAAAATACAAATACAAACAAAAAAACACACAACAAACAAACAAAAAACATACAATCGACCAACCCAAAATCAACATACTCGCAAAACCAAAACGCCCTGTAATGCAAGCGTGCAAGCCCATCACCCGAACACGTTGTCGCTGACTATCAGTAAATCAGTAATATTCAAATGAACAAATATAAACAACACAAAATCAACCCTCCGCCAAAATTCTCGCACAAAACAAAA